>BMAU01003609.1:0-362928 GCA_019973935.1 Trichonephila clavipes | reverse complement strand
AACATGTATATGTATATATATATAATATATACAGTTTAAATTCTCTCGACAAATGAGAGATGAACATTTATCAATTAAAACCGAAAATACAGAGATAGTAAGAAAAACATACATTAAAGGATATATGAGAAATTGAAATTTAAAAATGGGGGATGCTGCTGTATTATAAACATTGTTGACTTATGACAGCTTATATGTAAAATAATTATATGACAGTGGGGTTGAACATGTTTTGTGGCCAGCCAACCTTCGCTCATTATGTTAATAATACTGAGAAAAAAACTATGAAAATATATAATGGATAGGAATGTCTAAATCCCTTACAAGACAGAGGTAACTTACCTTAAAATTGCAGAGCCCACGCCAAAATCTGAATACAATAAATAAATAAGTTATTGCCAGATTTTGGATCCAAATGCAAATTCAAAACATGTGAATGGCTGAATTGTACGCCTTAACAAAAGTATGAAAAGAATAGAAATAAAATTTAAAAGAGAGTTCACAAACTACCATAATTTTAGTGACACTAGAGTTATATATGAGTTAAATAATAGTAAGTAATTTTATCTAATATTAGAATAAGAAGGTAACTATTACTAGGAAAAAATCATAAATTTATAGTAATAAACTATTATTATTCTAAGGGATTTTAATCCTTACTATTTAATATATATATATATATATATAAACTCAGATAGATTCCTTTCTTATTATAAAACCATCATATTCAATGTAAGACATCTTGCCTTACCTGGCATCATATTTAGGGAAAAGGTAAAGTTTGTTAATGTAGGTTAAGTGTCACAGATTTAAAATATTTTGATAAAACTATTTTTTAGTTGTAATGAAATCTTCTCTATTATTTTTCTAATTAGATAAGATTGCGAAAACTTATTTAAAATGAGTACATGCAGAATTTTAAAAAGTATTTGACAAGTGATCCAAATCGTACCATTATAAAAAACACACTCGGCCTAAAATATCAAGCATAGGTTTTTTCTACCCAACCACTTGAAAGCTTAATGTACAACAATCTCTTCAGCATAATTGAAACATAAGAATTTTAGATGATACAGTTTTCATTAAAATAAGAAAAGAAAAGAGAAACAATTTTGTGAAAAAGTCAAAATAAGTACACTTCCGGTTGGAGCATTTCATATAATTAAATGACATTACAATAGTTATAGCTCAGCTTCTAAAGGGTGTTTTTTTAAAAGGAATAGAACTTTTAAATTGCAATAAAACAACGATGTATTATTCGATTAACATGAATTTTTTTATTCGAAAGATAATCTTGTGGCATTATATTTTAAATATGATTTCTGGCATAGGACTGCCACGGCTGGCTCGGATGTAGTCCAATCTGGACGTCCAATTTTCGATGACTTTTTCCAACATTTGTGGCCGTATATCGGCAATAACACGGCGAATGTTGTCTTCCAAATGGTCAAGCGTTTGTGGCTTATCCGCATAGACCAATGACTTTACATAGCCCCATAGAAAATAGTCCAGCGATGTTAAATCACAAGATCTTGGAGGCCAATTCACAGGTCCAAAACGTGAAATTAGGCGGTCACCAAACGTGTCTTTCAATAAATCGATTGTGGCACGAGCTGTGTGACATGTTGTGCCGTCTTGTTGGAACCACAGCTCCTGGACACCATGATTGTTCAATTCAGGAATGAAAAAGTTAGTAATCATGGCTCTATACCGATCACCATTGACTGTAACTTTGTGGCCTTCATCGTTTTTGAAGAAGTATGGACCAATGATTCCACCAGCCCATAAAGCGCACCAAACAGTGTCAGTTTTTCTGGATGTAACGGTGTTTCGACATACACTTGTGGATTAGCTTCACTCCAAATGCGACAGTTTTGTTTGTTGACGTAGCCATTCAACCAGAAGTGCGCTTCATCGCTAAACAAAATTCGCTTATGAAAATCGGGAACAACGGCAATCTCGTTTTGGGCCCATTCGACGAATCTATGCCTTGCTTGATGATCGTTTTGATGAATTGCCAAACCAAACTGAGAATAAATCACTTGACAGCTGTTAAATCGGACGCCATCTTGGTAAGTAATGCCAACTTAAACTTCTATACCTGGAAAAACACTCTGTTAATAAGATAAATACCAAATTTAAACAGATTTTTAAAGATAAATTAGATTTTTAATAAATCAAAGATAGTGAATCCATATTTTCACTAAAAATGGTACCGATATACCGATACCTTAATAATGCAATAAAGAAATACAATAGATAATAGGTGATAGACCATGTGATTTTATTGATGAGGATAGCACCTGAGCTGGTACCTCACTTTCCTAAATTCCATACCCTTCCAACAGAGGACAGAGAGGCCTAATTAGAGTTAGCATGCATTAGCCCAATTATTCAGCAAGCAAATTTTTATAGTAGAAAACCAGGAATTGTGAATTTATCACTCAATGTGAGATTCTCTGGTTGTGAAACTCGTGATTTTAAACACAGACAAACCACAGTTTTTGTGAAGATAATATTTTCGGTGAATTTTGAAGAAATATATATTGGGGTATTTGTTTACTGAACATTTGCAGATAAAAATATTTATTGAACTCACCAACACGTTTTGCAAGTTTGAGCCACCTTCAAATAACTAAGTTGATATATTTGACTACGCAATCCATTCTTTAAATCTGAACCAATGGCTATTTATCGTTGTATTAACGTTTCAAAATTGCTTATTTAAGAAGTGGCAACATGCATGATAAATGTTTCCAGAATCTGTTTTTCTTTTTCTTTTTTTTTGTTGCTGAGTAAATATTTCTGATATTTGTTTTTCTTGAAATATTATATGCAAGAACTAAAACATGAAACAAATATTTCATTCCTTCCCTTTCCTTCCAAGCTTCTGATATTTAAAGAAAAAGTTGTGCTGGAAATTTTAGAATGAAATTCAAGAACGGGAATAGCACATAACACCACCATTTTATGTAACACAAAAAAGTTTGCATGCACAAGATCATTGGTTAATATTAATGAATAGTGTATGCACCCTATCCAGGCTTTCTTTTTCATTCAATCCTATCATTTGTACAGTTTCCCTAATAATGCTTAATTTTTAACACCAATGCTTGTATAAAAAGCATTTAAGTTCTAAATTATATACAAAGTTTGTTGGACATTAAAAATTATAACTTAAAAAGTGCATAAGATAATTATTTGTTTATTTACGTTATAAGCTTGTATCAGACCCCATCTTTTGCATTTGAGGAAGTATATTATAGCTATCTTATGTGCTGATGCAGTAATGCTATAAGAACTACATCGATTTTTACTTAGGTTTTTATCGAATATTTTTTAAAGCACACTAAGAGACCTAGTTATTGGTTGGTTGGTGTCTTGCCATGGACAATAATTAAATAGGACCAAGGGTCCTACAGACAGCATCGGAAATCTGGATGCATTTATCTTCGTATAAGTCTACACGATAGTTGTTGCTAATGTGCTGCAATTTTGCCAGAATTGTGGCAGAACTGTAGAAAATATCTTCTGTATCGTGATAGTGGTTGCAGAAAGAGTACTTTCTTGTCCCTTTCTTCTGAATTTGCATACTCCTAAAGTGTCCTATATCTCTCAACCTAGTAATTCCTTATTAATAAAGACATGGGATACAACAATAAAATATTATTGTTTTAATTTAAGAACAAAGAAAATGCAGACATGCACTCAGTTTCTTAGAACTTTTTCACTTTTCACTGTAAACTAACGAAGGTGGTGACGAATCTAGGAACTCAGGGTCACTTTTTAAAAGGATTACAGCCTATAAGCTCATATCTCATTCATATAACTTCCAGAACACACAACATGAAGATTTAAATGTCCATTTTGTTTAATATATATCCAGCCTTATTAGTCTTCCTATCATTCTTTGTCGTAATCAAAAGATTCAAACCAATGACTCAATTCAATCATCTTCAACTGCGAAATTTACTATCTGAATTTCTGTGTTCTGTCATGCTTCTCTTAAAGAGATTGCAATGAAAATGCTTTTTAAATGGGTTATTTGATAAACAGCTAGTTTTGTACATCAGAATATCAAAAAAAAAATCCCTCATTTTTAAGGGATAGTGTTATAATAAATTACCCCATGACTTTTCTATTTGTGTAAAGTTTATAAGCTGCTGTAGTTGCAATTACTACTTTCTATTTTGTTTAGTAACTTAATCACAATTTATTCTTGCGTTGTTTAGCTAATGTTTTATGCAAGAGGAAAACGTTCTCGAGTAAATTTAATTCTATTTCAAGATTTGAATGGAAAGTTTGTTTCAATTTATCTGTTATCTGATTGAATTTCAACAACACAGGCTAATGTAATTTGTTTGTGAAAATTTGATATTTTAAATAATTGTGTAGGAACTTAAACTACATTTCCATTTTAATGTAGTATACAATGCAGACAGGGTTGTTGCTTTTTGACTAATACTTTTTCACAAAGAATATGTTTTGAGAAATTCTTTACAATGCCAGTGAAGCTTTTACAGATTTCTGACAAAAAGTATTTATACAATATTCTGCTAACAAATCCGGATTCAAAATCTCCCAATATTTTAGGGAAATTTTTACCCAAATTAAATAAGGAAAATCACTTTATTTGTAACATAAACCAAACCAATTATTTTTTTTTTTAGTTTTCGGTCTAAGTTTTAGTAGCATCCAGTGAATCCTTGAGGCGTACTCGTTTACATTAAAGTCAAATTAAATGCACTGTTTTGTTAAAAACCAGAAGCAAACATACTATAAAGAAAATAATTTTTTTTATTTAAATTATATGTGTAAAGTACATAAAAGAATAATTAAAAATTAAAGTAGAAAGACATCAATAGCAAGCTATACTATACTCTGTTAAAATCAATAATTTATGAACTCCTTCCAACGGTGATGTATGTTTGTATATGTTGACGTGAAGAGAAATAAAGATTAAAAGAGATAGATTTTTCCAGGAAAACATTGTTAGAACCCCCCTGGGTTCCACCCTGGACACCAAGATTATTTTGAGGCAAAGAATCACTAAGAGCCATTTGTATAGTAATAAATTCTATTTATTATATCGATACAAATATCAGAAACTCTAATAACATATAATATTCCTATGTTACGTCAAACAAAAGGGATTTACCTTTAATATTCAATTAAATTACGAATTATGAAATTAATCAATAATTCGCGTAAGATCAAGTAAGGTCTACCGAAATAGGAGGTACGAGAAATACCCGTAACTCGAATTATTAGCTTTCATTAACTTAAACTAATTTCATTAAACTAATTATTGTTTTAAGCGATAATAAACTATATTATATCACCTGTCAATACTTAGGTATCTTCACAAGATGTCTTCGTAGATTACTAACCGTAACTCTTCAATATCGCAATCCAATTGAATCCTCCAAACTTGAGGCTACTGCTGCTGGTTCAATAGCCTTCATTCTTGTTAGCTTACAACGCTCTACTTAAATACCCTATCTACTTTGCATATCCCGTTCACTTTTTGTAGTTGATTGGAAATGTACGTGAATTTATAATCCCCAAAAAGACGTCTAAGAATATTAGTGGAAAGGTTCCGTACAGATTCGTCATAACATCAATTGTTGAAAATGACATGTTACATTTTGGGGTGACCGAATTTTTCAGCATATCTTGTCCCCTTCATAAGGAGCTTGCAGGTCAAGGAACAGCATCAACAACACGAAGACAGTTCAGATGTAAGAGAACCGTATACTAGATGGCATTATCTTATTGTAAAATTGCCCCAGGTTGACTTGCCATAAAGAGCAACTCAAATGGCCATAAAATGTCATCAACACATAGCTTAAATGTTAAAATTGTTCTCAAGATGACTACAAGGGGCTACCGTAAAAAAATAAGCCTCCATCCCCTCATACCAAGGTTATTGGTTGTAAATGGCTTCCATAATATAGAGGGTAGTAGTGAACGCTAGTCAAGCCCTTTCCGAATACAGAATCTACGGTCATTTGCACCAAGATTGAAGCAGGATTCAATGTTGAGCATTATCTTCTGCAACCAAGCGCCACGAGATGCAAGATATCACGGGTAGCACGAGAGTAAGTGTAGCATTTTGATAGCTGACAATATTGTCATTGGGGCTGTTGGGCGCCTGTGGCACGAGCATTTGACTCTGCCTCACAGTCATATAGCTTGACCTTCCAGAACTTAATTCCAGCGATGAGTTTATTGCCGCAACCACTGATGCCCAACCCTTTACACGGTTGTGTCTGTCAGGTTTTGGGGGGCTGCGATAGCCTAGTGGTCATGGTATCGGATCATGGCAGGCATGTCATAAGTTCGAGCCCAGTAGCACTAAAGACCCACCGTGCAGGGCAACGATGCACGTCAAATTTATCGAGAGCTGAAATGTCCTCCCGTTGGTGTGGTGTGGTAGTTAGGAGAGGTGATGCCAGCACAGGTGTCGCCCACGTCACTTGACCATGGTTCAAAATTACGTGGTCTGTCGCCAAAAGCCCTCGTGTAGCTGAACAGTGCGACGTTAATATTCACTCACTGACTCACTGTCAGGTTTCAGTGCAGGTGGCAGCCTACTGCTTGGTATAATCAGTCAGCTCCAGGAGTCCCGCCTTTGCAATAACTTTCGAAATGGACTAATTGGATATAACATCCTTAACAACGTCGCAACGGCATTCTTGGACGTGTCAAAATTAAACGCTACAACGAGAAAAAATCGTCTGCAATTAGTACCTATTTCGTACAATGTTAGTTGAATAGAAGAAACGAATGCTATGACCGAATTGTATTGGTATCGAAAATTTAATCATGTACACACTTGCTACACGGGAATTTACACAAGAAATATCTAGATGATCAGATTGTTATTTTTCTCGTGGATAGGACATCTTTTTTTTGCAAAAGAATTTTTATTGTATGTTATAGCAAATATAATAAAATACACACACACACAGTATTTTTTATCTTTAAACATATTCCATAAGTATTTCAAGTGTAGAATGAAAACTCACAAAAATCTATGCATATATTGAGGAAGATTCATTTTAGTTTATAAAAAAAATTGTTTTTTTTTCTTCATGAAATTCAACTAAGCCTAATATGGAAAAATCCCATCTACATTTAAATCTTCAGTAATAAATAAGAAAGGAAAATGAGATTACCTATTGAGGAAAATATTATATATAATTCTAACAGTAAAAGTCATAAAACTTTATATTTTTAAAGTCTTCATCTATAAAGAGCAATATAGTATTGCATAAATTTTACTTCACGTGCATAACTTAGTTCCACAGTACAACAAAAATCAAATTTGTAACCCATCCTTTATAATTTAAATAGAGTGTATATGTATAAGAAATATATACTTCGAAAAAGATATTGCACGCAGAAATATTTTATAACAGGATGATAGTATCAAATATACTTTTTTAAAAATATATTAATTCAATTATAACTACACACTAGTGATGTAATATATTGAGAATAACTATACTACAAAAATATTTTCAGGATAAAGTATTTTTGTAAAAGTAATTGTTTGGGGTTTATTTGAATCAACGTTTGCTTTCATGAGACTCACCTTCTTTATTTTGCAAGAATATTTTTTGATGTTTTCCAATTCACTTCGAGTTTTATGGGACTTGAATGACACTTAAAAATAGTTTTTTATTTGGATTTTAGAACCGATATATTTCAAGATTTATTAAATTCTTTGTATGATAGAAAATTAAGCCTTTTCGGAGAATTTCATCAATATTTTGTATGTCGTAAATTATTTTGAGATGTTGCAATATTTATTTCGAAAATAAGAATGAAGTAAGTTCATATAATAAATGTAACAAGTTAAAAACTGATGTAGAATTATTAAACTCTTTTATTATCATTGAAAGCGAATTAAAATTTTCCTAAATTTTATTTGACAAATAAGTAATTATTGGATGAAGAGAAATATACACTGAAATAGAAAAGTAAACCCTAAATACTTATATTTGTGTACATAATGTTTCTATAGATGATTAAGAAAGCATTTTTTTGGGGGGAATTTACTGAGCTAAAGCAATCGACATAGCAATAAATACATTGAACAACAATTCACTGTAACTTTGAACATAATCTTAAAAAAGCAGTAAAAGTACATATAACAGTTTGGAATAATAGCCTTTGTTGCTATATATCTCACAAAACCTCAACTGAACTGAACTGAACTTTAACAGTTAATTGCTTGTTTTTAATTTCAAATTGAAGTCTTTAAAAACAACGTAGAAAATTTGAATTTCATAATATAAAAAAAGGAATAATATAATTGTAATATTTCTTCAAAAAATGTGATTGTTTATCTCACTCTTGTAATAATTTACCAATATATTAAAATAGCATTACTTGTGAATTATTCAGTCTGAGGGAAATACTATAAACCAACTATATTACTGTATAATATGCCTATAAAACAACATATAATACACTAGTGTGCAAAGCAACAGGTGGGTTTATTGCCATAACTTCACGAAAAATCATCTGAGAGACATGAAATTCAGAAATGAGGGAGAGTATTATGTACGTAAAGGATGACGAAAGCATCGGCGCTGAAAAAGGAATACAATACATACGGTATGGAATCAAACAAAAACAAGCTTTATTGAACGCATAGTATCGTGACTCATGATGGTCTATCCAACATGAAGAACAACAAGCAGGTGTTCCTTAATATGGTATATGCCCTCCCCTCACTGCAATGGTTGCTTCGCACCGTCTCAGCATACTCAGAACCAGCTGGTGCAACATTTCTTGCGGTAGGAGTGCCCATTCTTTAATCAGCATCTGTTCGAGCTGCTGGGTGTTCTCCGGATGATGTAAACGTGCTGCAATATGTCTCCCCAAAGCATCCCACACATGTTCGATGGGATTTAAATCTGGGAAGTACGCTGGCCAATCCATTCAAGTGATATCTTCACTTTCCAGCAGCTCCTCAACAGCAAGAGTCCGATGTGGCCGTGCATTGTCATCCATAAAAATGAAATCTGGGCCAATGGCACCTCGGAACAGACGCACATGGGGAAGAAGTACCTCCTCACAATTGCGATCCCCGATTACAGACCCTCTATCGAAAATGGGGAGCTCAGTTCGCCCATTCAGCATAATGCCTCCCCAGACAAGAACTCCAGGACCACCGTAATGGTGTCTTTCCTTGATGTTACTGGTATAAAACCGTGTTCCGATCTCTCTCCAAATCAAAACGCGTTGAGAATCGCTTCTGGTACTGAATCGAGTCTCATCCGTAAAGAGGACACGACTCCATTGATCAGTTGTTCAGTTTTTGTGCTCTCTGCACCACTGTAAACGGTGGCGTCGGTGGGCAACTTTCAACGGGAGGCAGCGTTCAGGTCGGGGCCGAATAGGCCCCCTTTGTGAAGGTGTCTGGCCACAGTAAACCGCGACACTTGTCGCCCCGTTGCTGTAGAGAGTTGCTAAGCAATGACGTTTGCTGACTGCCGTTGGCCTCTTTTCGCCTGCAGGATGATATATCGGTCATCCCCTGCAGTTGTCGTCGGGCGGCCACCACCAACCTTTCTAGCAGCTGTACCTGTGGTTTGGAGCGCTTTCCAAGCGCGCGAAACGACACTTTTGTTGATTCCGAACTCTGCAGCTACATTGGTGACGGTACGCCCCTCCTCCAGCTTTCCGATCATTCTTCCACGTGTGAAGTCGTCCAGTTGATTTCTTCTAGCCATATTTCACAAACTGACTCACTGGCACTTGCAACGAATATGTTGAATTGCGTCTCCGTCCTTCATTTTATTCTACTGTTGAGCAGCGCGCGCCGACATCACGTGTTTTGCGTACGCTCACCTCGCTTCTGACGTTTGGTTCCTGATAGTTGCATACGCATGACGTTTCTACTGACTTACTTGCTCACTGTATTGATCTCCAGACCTCCTTTTCTGCAATTTCATGGCTATCTGCTAAATTTTTACATTGTTGCTTAAGTTTTGCACACTAGTGTAGTTAGCGAAATATAGAATGTCGAGAGTGATAAAATTTTTTGAATTTGTAAGTTTTTTTTTGTATATATATATTATGTCAAACATCTCAAATGGATGAAAATTTTAGTTATAAAAATTCCTATTTTGAGAATTATTCGCATGTTACTTTAATATACTTGAGTTTAGTTTTGAAGTGAAATTTTTACCAAAATTTAAATGATGTATCTAAGATTCTAAAAGACTGTTGCCAGTTTAATTATAATAAATCGGTAAAACTATGCTAATATTTCAAACGACTTAACAGAGACTATGTAAATATTAAGAAATAACGTTATGTTTGATTCAGCTTTTAAAACGAGTTTAATTTGCATTTGATTACAGTGAATCAAATAGAACGAGCGAATAATGATATAAATAAGATGAATTTGGTAAAAATATCAAAAAGTGCATAGAAAATGTAGCAAATAGTTATCGTAGCATTAACAGATTTCTTATTAAGATCCAATAATTCCAGTGACTTTATAATGGAAAGCGTTTTTGTACCTTGTTTTTTAAACAGATGAAGAATTAATAAAATAATTTTTTAAACTAAATGAAACAAGGTAACACGAATTTAAATGTCATTTATACGAGTAAAAATGCACCTGTTAGTACTCAGTTTATTCATAAAACTCCAATTCTTACTACAGTAGCTGAGCTGACATTTCACAAACTACGATAAGTTAAGGTATCCCGAACACGTCAAAATGACCCAATTCGGTCCCAACATACGTTTTTTTTCTTATTTTATTGAATAAAGCTATATTTTGGCTTTACGACACATACTATACATTGTTTCTACGTTACTCCCAGAGGCCAAGTAACAATGAATTTTAAAAAATTAGTAAAACCGGAAGTGGGTCTTTTACGTATCAGAAGGGGGCATTTAAATTGCTTAAAATCTACCATGGCGAGTCTGATAATTCGAAACATTATAAATGTATTTTTGTAAAACTTTTTGAACCTGATATTTATAATATTTTCTAGAGAATGTACTAAAATATTTCTTATTGTATGAATATTTTTGAGTTATGGCCTGTTTTTTAAATAATAGTTACATAAAAAAATCTCCAAAATTTTCAAATCTTAATGAATCATTAAAATTTTAGTACATTCTGTAGACAAATATATCTAATTTGTTTTAGTAATACTTTTACTGACACAAGTTTACTACTTTTTTCTCTAATTGCTTTGAAGTTTTTTCAAAACTTTTGCTAAAATTTTGCTTATAATTGTGATGTTTGTAAAATTGAGATATATGTTTTTTAAATATTGTTAGTTAAATATTAATATTTATTGGTACTGATCCCTAAAGAAGCATTTATAATGTTTTAGTATGCTATTTCTTTTTTTAAAAAAAAAAGTACTCAGCACGTGTTCGGATACCTTAAAAAAAAGATAACTGTCCTCTTATAAGTTATCGTGACATTAATATAATTTTAATACTGACCGAAATAGTTGGATCAAATTACAAAACACGAATTATGAGATAAGTCAGCAAAGTAATGAAAGCGTCCATTAGTTTAATTTACGAACTTACGTTCATTGTACTTTATCACAAATTTCAAAGAGTAAATAATGTTAAATTTTAAATGAAGCTATTTTAGACATCAGAAATCATGAGCGTGTGGTAGGTTTCCGACAACCTTTGACATCGGAAGATTGAGAACTGATTTCCGTCAATATTCACTCGCATCTCTATGTCAGTGACGGAAACTGATTTCCCTCATATGTAAATGCGCATATATTTGTCAAACCACTCACCGGTTACAAGCCATGTGGTTTGGAATGTAAACGCTACCTGACCTTCTCCGTCATATGATTAGGGTCCCTTTCTCTGACGAACTACTGAATTCGCTCTATTCGTGCAAGAGTCAGGATTAACGAGCCAGTGAAACGTTGACTCTCGAATGCTTTGTTTCTGTATTAAAATTCATGGAAGCTCAGACCACAATAAAAGATTAAACTATGCATAAATTCTGTCATAAGAATAGTTAAATTCTGACACTTTAAATCATGTTTGTAATGAAAGTATACATACTGAGGGTTGATCTATTTATTATTGAAACCGTTTTAAGTTCAAAATGAATTATTTCAATTCATTTACTTTGCATACAACTCTATTAAAGTACTATTTTCCCGAAAGTCACGATATATTTGTGAAATCTCAAAATAATTTAAAGGGTCACTTCACGAAAATCAGCGAAGATATGTAAATTAGATTTTTATTCTTGCTGAATTAGGAGTATTTTAGCAATCTAAACTATTTTGCTAGTAAGCATTATTTAAAGATAAACGTATGTACCCTAAATTTCAATTTCTCAAAAGTGTAAATTATAACGCAAAAAGAACGTTTTTGAAAACTTTACTCATCTTATAACTTTGAAGCTCTATAGTCGCTGATTAGTACTATATTTTTAATAATTTTGTCAAAATTATTAAAAAAAATTTTGCTTTTAATTACAAGAATTTTTACCGCTTAAAAAAATTTTCCGTGTGGTTTCGCATGAGGTTTTTTTAAAACTACTAAACAATTTTTTAAAATGTTCTCATTAAAATAATAATAATGTAATAAATGCATATAATATATATAATTGTGGCGACTGCACGACAAATCAATTTTTTAAAAAAATGTTCTTAAAACTTAGTCGATTTTAACATTATGAAGATATTGAAAATGCTGCATGAAATAACTCCCTTAAACACAATAATGAACTTTTCCAAGTTCAAATATATTCATATTCGTTTTTAGATTCATCTTTTTTAAACGCACTTTATGTACGAATGTCTACATTGCCATCCCAATAACATAATGGACAATAAATTGAACGTTCGTAGTCACTAAAATTAGATCTACAAACAAAAAAGAAAGGGATCTAAATAAGTATGAAAGCATTGTTTTAATTAGGTTGCTCTGGCTATTTGTTTCTTTTGACAAAATTAAGAAAAAGTTAGTTTAAAACCTGGAAATATTAATAGAATAGCAAATTTTTCAAATACTTGAGTGTTATTGGTTTTGATTTAACAGTTTTATTAATATGAGTATCAATTCTTATGTTTAGTTTTTATAAATATTGTATTTTAAGCATCAATCTAATTGATATTTTATACTCTTGTGAAAAACGGCTAAGCTACATAGCAAATGTTTCGAATGAAACTACAAAATTTGTGAGTAGAATTTATGTTATGGATGTAAAAATGGGACATTTAAATATATTTTAAATGATACACATATTAAATGGGACAAAAGTATTATTCAGTGATCAAAACATCAGTTTTCCGCTTATAAGGAATTTTATGTATACCAAAGTTTTGATATTCAAGTAACATCAAAATGTATTACTATCATCTATATATAGCTTTAGATGTGTATCGTATTTTACAAACAAGAAACAAAATTCCAGAACTCAGCCTTAGGAATTTGTACTTTCTTGAAAATAAAACCCGCACTCATTCGCGGAATTTTTCTGTCTCCAAAAAAATTGCAAGAATTTCAAAATGAAATACTTCTTAACGCACCCCTCAACCATACTGTTTTTATCCTTTTTGTACTCTCTCTCCTAGAATTCATTACTGGTTATTGAATGTCTGTGATATATCTGTCACCCTCTAACATTCTTCTTCGAGACAAATTTGAGAGTTCATGCCAAACGACGGCTCCACCACCAAATATATATAGCCGAAAGAAAAATTCTTTTTGAGTCGAATTTCTCCTCCCTGGAGAGCAAATAGTATTGAATGTACAACCATGAAACGTATCTATCAATAATTTAGTGTTCCGTTCCATCCCTTCCGGTGAAAACAAAAATCCATACTTTCCGTAAACAAAAGGAGAGCATCTTTTTGAGCTCCCTTTCGTTCATTTAGACTCGTCTCCAATCCCACTATACTCAATTTCCTATCGTGGTATAAAACTTCTTCCCACACAAGCAAAAAGGAATGACGTAAAAATAAATAATAACAGGAGAACTAAGAAAGACGAGGAAGCTCTGGCTAACTGGATTGACTCTAGCCGCTCTTCGACAAAAACTAAAAGTGTTTGTAAGCGGCCTCAGCGATATGTTCCACTAATGACCTCTTCTTGAAAGAAAGGATCAATGAAAGAAAATAGGGACAAAAGATGTTCGAAGGAATGCCGTTTGATATTATGTAATTGACAGGGTCCCTTAGTTTGCTGGACAACTGGGGGAAAAGCTGACAAAAGAAAATGTTTTCATGACGGACGCTCAATCAACTCGCATTCTTACATATTTGTTCTCCCAACTTCTTCGCCCGGAAATTGCGGTTCATAACCGGGAGAGTATTTTTTTCCAAGCAAAAACTTCGTAATCATCCCTACATTTTATCTAGATGTGGAGAGAATGTGAATTTTGTTCAGATTTTAACCAACTTATCTTCTTTTAATTATTTCGAGAATCTATCTTTGTCTATAGCATTATTTCAATTTTTTTTGTCGAGAAACTGAGATTACATTATCAGTGATTTCTTTCTTTTTGAATTGTTCAGTTAGATTAGATAAAAAATTTAGAACAAGAAAGCATTTTTTTCCCTTGAATTATTCTATATATTTTTATATCTCAATAAAATTATTTATCTTTAATTATTTCTAGTTAAGCAAAATTTACAAAACATTCAGTAAATACAATTCTTTTTGGAACTGTTCATCTAGAAAAAATATGGGGCTGAAACTACGAATTTCTTAAATTTTTCTTTGATTAATATATTTTTACTTATTTGTCAAAATATTTGAATACTTATTTTTCATTATTTTTACGCATTAAACTCAAGAATTGACTTCTGACATTTTATGAACACAGTATCAAGATTGTATAGATAGATTGATATTTCATTAACGTATCAATTCGATAACGAAGTCAGTTGATGACGGACCTTGAAGTTTTGAACTGCGATCAAATGACAATGGCGGAGTTTAACACAACATAATCTACATTTATACACCGCACCAACGTGAAGACTTTGAGTCTGGGCAAATTTAACGAGTACCAGCCTATTTACATGACTGGCTTAACATAGTATCAAGACCCGGAACCATGACTCAATGGAAACGCCATCCACAAGTTCATGATCTTGAAAACTTGGCTACCACGGACATTGTATAAATCTAGGGAAAGTTCATAAGATAGGGAAATATTTTTCTGAATGCGGCACGAACGCATAAAAATTAGTTTTAACTTGGATTTTAGAAACTCTTTTAAGATTTAATGTAATGCAAATGCTGTGTGATATCTATATGAACTATTACCAACATCACACGAAGACGATCGTTTTGGCGTGATCGGTTAAGTACACGCTTTCGGAACGGTAGGTACCCAGATCGAACCTTCCTTCATTGGTGATCCTGGCCATGATATGAACCGCACCCTTTGCGTGCCGCAGTCGGGGCGCCATCTATCTACCGCAAAAGCAACCAAACCGTCAAACAATGACGCAATTCTCAAGCCATCACGCACGAATGACGCAACTATCCAAGTGACGCAACTGCTTACATGCTCGCCACGAATATGGTATCGTTCGTTCGCCTATTCGCCGACACACTGGCAGTGGAGTATGTGGCGGTGTGATATTTATATGAACTAGTACCAACATCACACGAAGACGATGGTTTTGGCATGATCGGTTAAGTACTCGCATTCGTTCGGAACGGAAGGTACCCAGAACGAACCTTTCTTCACTTCACAAAAGAAAAATATTTTTTAAAAAATCCGGATACCCACCCCCCTACATGCACAGACAGTAACAAAAAGCCTAATTTAAGAATTTTTGTAATTTTTTTCGTATCTGGACAAAGTTTATACAATTTAAAATGGTTCGAAAAGATTTAAGTTACATCAATGTTAATGTAATCAAGTTGATTAACAATTAATAAATTTATTTAAAAATTTCAATTTCGCTTTATTTTTTCGGGATTAGGTAAAGAAAGATTTAAATATACCCCGTATATCAAACTTTGTTTCAATTTAAGTATTTGTTTCAGAGATATATCCTAAAACCCCGTTAAGAAGCTGCGCACAATCTTAAACTTCATTCGAATTATTAATCAAGAAATCATTACACTCTATTAACTTAACAAGTTGAAGAATGTTAGTTAATTTCAGGTTACTAACAGCTGGAAAATCTGAATAAAGTCAAGTTTATGTATTTGAGAATTAAAATTTCTAATTGCACTCATACGCTGATATTAGAAATTAACAACTCGTCAGTCAGTCAGACGGGCTGTTATAATTATCACTGGTCAATGAAACTAACAATGGCTGGAATATTTGTGATCCAAGTCGAATGATTAGAAAGTGGTCAATAAAACAGATTAAATGTTTTTCAGAAGAGATTCATTTAAAAAATAAAAGCTAATCAACAAAAAAATGAGGTTGAGGGGGGATTGTCTTACAAAAATGATCTTTTCCGTTGATTTTACAATGCATTAAAAGTTTGACTACTGATAAAAAAAATAGATTGTGATTATTCATTTGTAATTATATTCTTATTGTTCTTAATGTATATACTTGAATTAATGTATTTGTTCATTCATAAGAATTCACTGACATTTTGGCATCTTAATTTTTAGTTTAATTTAAGTCGTATAATTTTGGAAAAATAAATATTAAGTGATAATACAAATTACAAAGCATCAAAAGCAATCACTGTGCGTAAAAATATTTAAAAAAAAAGATGCACAAGCATATATTTAGCACAAGAGATCAGCAAAAGGAAAGTTATGAAATAAGAAAGTAATTTAATAATATAATTTAAAATGAATAATTTTTCATGAATTTCAGATGTATGGATAAAATGAGAGGGAAATGAATATAAACGAAGAACAATTACAATTTTAATTAATCAACAAATCAAATTGCAGATATCTTAAAATTAACCTAACAATAATCATATTATTTTGTGATTAAGCTATTTTATATTTTTAAAATTCATTTAAATCTACTTTAACGTTGTTTTTTTTTAAAAAAAATCCGAACTTTTACGGCTCACTTCTACTTATGTCCATTTTTTGTAGTATTTCTTATACCACAATGGCATTGATTTGAATTAATAGCTTTTGGCTGAAACAACTGCTCAGTTTTGGTTTTGATGATTAGACATAAATAAATTAGATAAAAATTAAAAATTAGGAAATGAACTCTAAAAATACTGTTTTTGGTGTGATTATTCATGCATTTGCTGTATAGTTTTAGATAATATATGAAATTCGACACATATAATGTTTTTCAGGACATAAAGAGTATGAATGACTAAAATATTTTGTTATAAACACTGAGAAAAACGCAACTCGATTTCATAAAGATACTTTAAATTTGAAAAAAAAATCCCGTTTAAGTCTAGCAGCAAAAAAAGACTAATGGAAACTATGAAGGATGGTCTACCCCCCTCCTAACTCCTTTTTCTGAAATCAGCTACATTATATGTACATATAGTATATAGCAGACAGCAGACATATAAACTTCTAGCATATTTTATTTCCATATTTATTTGGTCTGGCACTGTGTATAACTAGTATAATGAATGCAAAAAGCACAAAATTCAAAAAAAAACTCCTTTTATCATCAAACAGAGTAGTAATGATGGATATCTCAGTTATGATTAATAATGAGAAATGAATGCAAAAATCCTAATGTACCAACAATTAGATTAGTCTGCTATTTTTTCTAAAATTCATGATTCATTCTCAAACCATGAGTCTGTTCAGCCTCTTAACTCAAATATTCTAAGTGTTCTACTTTCCTGTTATATATAACATAATCGAATTTTAACTTTTTCTCTAACTTGTACAACGATGGATCTGTAACTATAGCTATATGCAATGTTATGTGATTGTATAAGAAGTATTTATAAGATTCTAACTTTATTTTCTCATTCTGTCATTCTGATTTTTCCACTATTATGATTTATTTTTACTCTTTACGTCTCCTTACTATGTGGCTGAAATTAGGACTTAACTTAAATTCTAAATATCACATTTTCCTGATAATGTCGTCAAATTTTCCCTTTTTCAGTATCAGGAGTGATTGAATTGTTAGTTCAATCATGTAATCCTTAGTGTCAATGAGCAGTGTCTTTCGAATTTTTATGTCTGTTGATTTCAACGAAGGACTTTGTCAACCTGGACTTTTTAAGAAAGATTATAAAATACGATGTAAAGTTTAATTGAAAAAAAATTAACTCTGTGAAGAATATTAATTTAGATCTTTCCTAGTTTCGAAGTTAAGTCGCTAACGATCGGGCTGTTCTGCTATTGGATGCGAGAGAGAGAGAGAATGGATATTTATTTTCAAAATTTAGTCTAGTTTTCTACATATTGAAAACAGTATCGTCTCACAATATGCTGTCAGCAGTCTTAAAATAATAAAAATCAAGAAGTTTTTTCAGCCAAAATAGTAAATATTATCTTAACTTATTTATAAAACCAAAAAACTGAACTAAACTTATATCTCGTTTGTAGTATGAATACGAAGAGAGGAAGTAGGAAATTATTTCTTTGTAGATTTTTATTCTAACGTGTCATCTACCTATTGATGTGCTTCTCAAACCTTCAATATTTACAATCCAATATTCAATCATAATTTTCAACACGCCTCCCCCCTCCATACTATTACAATGTTTTGAATTCAAAAATAATATACTTCGATGCTAAAGCTACAATATATTAATTTAACCTCTTAAGTGCCACTGGCGTATATAAACGTCTCACTCATCCAGGTCATTAGTTGCCTCGGACGTATATATACGTCTTTCCGAAGTACGATTTTTTCTGTGCACTGCTATCCATAAAGCTATTACGAAGGCTTTCGAGTGCAATAAAAGGACCTTGATAGTGTTTGCGATGGAGTTACTTATTTCAGAGGATTTGCTTATTTGTTCTCTTACCACCCCTCCCCCCTCAATACACCACATACGCTTATCTATGTGCTAAACGGTGGCAATAGGGTGCGAATTGCGTAATTTTTAATCGACATTTAAGGGATTAATTATAAACCATACAAATGATCAAGCTGAGTGTTAATTTCTGTATATAATTTTATATATGACAAGCCCATGGGGTCACTGGTAATTATTAAACTTGTTCTTAACTTAATATTGTTAAACTAATCATGAAATACATCGCGCAGTACTGATTATATTTATAAGTATATGATATCAGTGTAAATGTGTATTTTAGTTTTTATTATGTCATAATCTATTTTGTTTGCTTACTTTCAGTTAATTAATAATTTTTTTATAATCTTTTGCTTTCGACTTTTCAATATGCTCGCGCACTCCTCGTAGGGTTATCAAGCGCCCCACAATTTGAGGAATGCTGACCTTATGGCTATGGTCGCAACCATTTTTTCTTTCTTTATAATGGTGATGCGGATTGGTAATTGCCATTGCAGACATAGTACATTCCCTGAGAGATGATATCACGTTTTAGTATGGTACCAAATTGGTGGATATCAATTACCACAATGTACTTTTGATGCCTAGTTTCGTCTTCAGAGGAAGACACCTGGGCTCTGACGATGCGAAATTTTACTAGGATTTTGATTTTTCCGAGAGCCCCCAAGCCGAAAAGGCACTTTAGGGATCTGGACATGGACCCTGTTGATTTTTCGCAACATGAAAATTGACCAACTTAGGCTGGGGTCAACAACGCCACCCAGCCGGCATGGTCATGATCACGAACTTATGGACAACTTTATTTCTGTCAAGTCTTAAGTTCGATTCCTGGTCCACTTAAGACCCGCCATGTAGAGAAACTGAGGCACGTTAAATCCGTCAAGACTCAAGATCCTCACATAGGCGGGGTGCGGAAGTTTGGAAAATTGGGGGTCAGTTCAGGTGCCGTTCTCGTTATTTGCCCGAAGTCCCAATTTACCATACCACCATTTTCCCTGGTATACAATTTGAGCGTGACGTTAATAAGCAATCAATCAGCCGTCACAACTATTTTTAGAAATGGGATTTATTTAAAAATGATTCACCTCCCCCCCATCGGAAACAGTTTTTTTTTTTATTACAGCAAAATTAGATACGATTATTATTTAGATTGAAGTACTAAGCCAGAATTGATAATATTGTTTTTTATGTTAATTTTTTTAATTATGTACTAAATGGTTTCTTTCTGTGTGTTAAAACTTTGATTTATTACGGTATTACACCTACACAAAATCGCAGAGAGAGTAATTGTCATCAAGTTGTTAAAGTTGCATCCGTCATGATTGGCGACGATGTTTACGAATTCAATACCTGAGACCTATTTCCACCCAGTCGTTCTAAATAATAGAAGATGTAGTATTAACAAAACTCAATTTAAATGCATCTCAATGTTCATATGGATAGGGAATTTAGGAAAGTGAGATACCAGCCTAGAATTTGACCACCTCACTTGACTGTGGCTCAAAATTACGAGAATCGTTTCAGTTAATAATTTAGTAACTTCGTATTCAGAAACTACACGAGGGCTATTAATGACTAACCTCATGGATTGAACTATGGCCAGGTGATGTGGGCGACAATTAAGCTGTTGCTGCACTCTCCAAGCTTCTCCACCACGCACACGTAAATACTTTGACCCTCGACGAATTTAACGTGGGGCGGGTCTTTTATGATGCAAGAATTTGATCCGAAGACTCTACAGAAACACTTCCATTACTAATTTGTGACCACCCATGAGACTAGTCGCGAATGGTTTTCTTGTGGATCTAGAAAATTGTATTGATTCAAAATCAATCAACTTAAAAAGTACATTGAATGTCAAAAAAAGGATGGAAGTAAACATGTATCAACCCATTAGGGGCCGCTACCATATATATACATCTCGCTCCGCCAGTGTGTTAACAGCCCAAGCGTATATATACGTCTCGCTTTACCAGCGTGCTAACTGTCTCAGACGTATATATACGTCTCGCTTTGTCAGTGTGTTAACTTCTCAGACGTATATATACGTCTTTCTGAAGTACGATACATTCTTAGCGCTGCTATCAGCAAAATTATTCCAAAGGCTTTTGAATGCAACAACATGACCTTAACAGTAACGAAAAATATCTTATTTATTTCAGAGAAAACTTTGCTTATTTATTCCTTTTCTTTTGTTCCCAATACACCGCATACGCGAGTCTATGTGAAAAACGGTGGCACTGGGGAGCAAATCACGTAAATTTTAATCCGTAGCTAAGGGATAAATATAAATGTAAGAAAATACCAAAATATTATTTAAACGTTCTATTCAACGTTAGAATCTTTAAAATGTAACATTTTACGTCTTACATTTTACGTTTTACATTATTTTACAGACATATTTATTCGCGAGAACAACTTTAGACATTTACAAATGGCTATAATTAGTTATAAATCTTAAATATTTATGAATGTATATTTTCAAAAAGTTGCTACATACATTCTGTAATAAAAATGTCGGCGGAGTCGTAGATCAAAGCATAAAAGTACAAACTGTACCCAAAATGTTGCCGACGTTTAAATGCACATTCTAAATATCGTCTATAGAATAACAAGGACAAATTTAAATATTTTTTGCATTTGAATTCTTTTTTGCTTAGTTTTAAAAGAACATTTATAAGTCCATAAACCCTCTTTCAGTATAAAAAATTGAGATTATAACAATATAAATTTCCGTAACTATATAGAATGTACTCAGTTATCACATCGTGTTCTATATATTTTGAAAAATAAAGTTAAAAAAATAAAGTTAAAAACAAGACTAAACATGGAACATACGTTTCGGAGGGATAAAAATGATCAATTCAAACGGAAATTAGTTGTACATTAAAATATATTTCTTTGTGTGTGTGTGTGTGTGTGTGTGCTACAGAAAATTAAGAAAATACTAATATATTTATTCGTTTGAAAACGTATTTTCAATTTGGATTCCCTTCATTAAAGTTTCGCGAAGGAAGTTTTTAGCAAATCACCACTTAGGAGGATTTTAATGTATAATTTCAACTACAGGTAGATATATTTGTAGAAATTTCTAAAATTGGATGATTTTCTAAAAATTTAAATTTTATCTTTTTGCATAAAATTTAACATACTCAATTTCATTATTTCTTTCTTGGATACATTTGAAAATTTTATATAAATGAAAAAGAAATCATTTAGTGGCTCGTTATGCTATTTGGTCCAATGCTGTGGTTACATATTATCGGTACACATACATTTTGATTCAAAAGTTGATAAGTTAATTTTTGATTTATTTTTTTTATGTTTTTGAAAGGAAATGGCTTAAAAGTGAACGCTAGAAAGTATTCAATTTTTCTTATAGCATGGTTTGAAGTTTGAAACATTCATGTTCGCAAAGAATAGTTGTAGAAATAGCAATAATTTGTTGCAGGAATTTTAAATGACTTAAATAAGTTTCAATTAATTGAATTATTTTTAATTATTTAATGTAAAGGGGAACTAATCATTTACCAAAGAAACGTTATTAAGAAAGCTACTTAATGCAATTTAAAAATGTTTCATATATTTTTAATTTCCAATTTACAGCTATGTAGTCTAGAAGAATTAAATAAATTTAATGAAATCCTAACGGTGAATCAATCCCCATAGTACAAATTATATACAAATGTTTATGCTCATTGCTCAAATTGTATAAATATTATTTACATGTATTATGTATTTCAATTTTTTTCAATAAATTTTAAGTAGGAAAAATCTGGTCTCCGGATTTTAATTTGTACTCCAATTTAGTGTTTCTTCAAAAACAATATTCCTAATTACATTTTCCTCTAAATGGCACTGAATTTTTATTCCGTCTTTGCTTCTGCACCTTGACAGAACCACATACAATAGTCCATAAATAGTGTAGACCGTGAAACCCCTATACTATATAACTTTATACCACAATTCAGAATCTTCTTTTCACTTTGGTATTTTTGCTCTGACAAATTGGTCAATATTAGGGGTGTCAAACTCAAAAGCTAACTCGAGTCAAACAAACAAGTTTTAACTATTGGCGGACCGCGAAAAAAAACCAATATTCATAGAAACGTAGGTTTATTTTGAATAATACATTATAATAAACCATATGTAAAAGAAAAAAAATTAATGTTTATATCCTGACACTCTTGATATCTTTTTTTCTGCCCCTATCTTTCCAATTTTGGGAGAATTTTTTTAAAAATTTTATTATGTATTATTGTGTGGGCATATATTATCCGTGCCGGAAAAATGTTCGTCATCAGCCGCGATTTTGACACCCCTGGTCTATATCGTCCACTGTTAGCAACTTTTTATCCAGCTTCACTAATAAAAGCACATGAGGAGAGAAGTCCTGTTTTTTTAAAAACTATTATGTAATTTGTAACCAAAATATTAATCAAGGCTCATTACCTTTTTAGTATTGTTCTCGTGTCTGAGATAAATAAATTTCTTACATCATCACTAAAAACTTTTTATATAAACAGATAGCATTTACTTATGTAGCTTAAGAAAATTGATATATGTATTACTGTATCGTTTATTTTAATCAAAATGCCGCATAAATTAGTAATCTAAATTAATGTCAAAATAACAGATCACTATCTATATTTAAATAACAATAGACTTCGGAACTGGAATCTTTTTCCGATCGATTACACCAACACTACATACAGCAATTTAGGAAATCTATTTCAGAGAAAGTTCCGAACTTTCAATCCAAAACAAAAAGAAACGCGACCCATCCTCATGTAACAAATATATAGGTATAGGTTAAAGGAATTTCATTTCCTCAGTTTAAAGAAATAGCTAGACATAACCATAAAACTTAGAAATCTCCCAGATATGAAACAATACAAGAGAAAGCCATACCCAATGGTCCAAACCCTTAAAAAGTAAAACTCAGAGAGCTATAATAAAAAAAGTAACGGAACCTAGTAAAAGATACATGTTACAAATTCGGAAATCGTGTTTGCTTTGCGGTTTGCTGACATCATGAAAATGTAGCTTGGAAGATGGCTTCAAAACCAGCTATTCGTGCTCAAAGGATATAAAACGTGATTACGGTACACAAGATACAGAATCGTGTCTCACGAAAACCATGATGAGTGTCTTGAGACCTCGGCCCTTACTTTGATTCAATCCTTGTGAGTAAGAATTGCATTTTTGTTTATGGCTGATATCTTTCTGGGGCTGGATTTTGAAGGAGGAAAGGGGGAAGTGCGAGGAACAATGAATTGAATGGATGGAATACGCTTCGTTTCTGGACACAATCTTCGTGTTGGACATTAGTGGAAAGTTTATAGCTTTCCACTTCGATGGTCAAGGCTGATAAATGTACAAATAAAGTTTAGACTCAAATAAATTTTCCCCTCCTGCAGGATCGATTCGTTTGGTAGAACTTCATTAAGATTTGCAATTGAGTCATATATTTGTTTGGATATATTTATGGTGTTGGCAATGGATTTTATTTTCAATGTTAATTCAGACAGTAAGCGAACAAATTGTAATGGGATCGCAGAAACGTTGAATGGAAAGTGAAGAATGAGTGAATATCTAATTTTTTTAATCAGATTTACTTATCACGATATAGCAATCAAAGATATCATTTTAAAAATATGTTAGAGTATTTTTATTGTATATTTTATTTACTCTTATTGAATACAAAAAAAAATCTTTTATATTTTCATTATAGTACGGTCATCAAAATAAATGATTCATTTTTGATAACTTCCGCAATTCTCACTGTAGTTAGGCGAATTAGTATCAATGTTAGTAATATTAAGGAAAATAAAATTATAATATAAATTAAATATCTAGTTAATATTATAAATAAATTTCTAAAACACTTCCTTCCTGTCATTACATAATTAGTTTTTTTTGAGTACCCAATTCCTTACCTTGAAATTAATCTAAATTTTAAGATCATGAAATTCTACTTGAAAATTTCTGAGTTTGGGAGGCTTACGTGAATGGATTCTCTGATGTTAAATGAATGACAATCTTATGGCAAAAAAAAATTATTCTCAACACTTATCCAAGCTTTCTCTAAATGCGTAATTCTCTCCAATCTTAAAAAGGTAAATTTTTAATGAGGTAATGTTAGAAAACATATAAATAAAAACAGTTAACAGGAAAAAACGGAATTGTAACATTCCAGACTTCTTCATATTTAGATTATTCATGTTCTGGAAGTAATAAATCAAACATTTAATAATAATTTCTCCTCTAGTTAAGGAAAATTCAAAACCAAATCTTACAACCAGAAATATCGGAGTTTCAAGTGTGTTTTGCTGGTTTATAAATCTTAGTTAACGGTCCAATCATCACACGCTGTTAAGGCTGTTTTCGCCATATGTACGAGAACGGGAACTTGACGCGGTTCACATTTTCGGATAGAAACAAAATGCCGCAATTTTTATAAAAATTTATGACATTGCAACTCATGCATTTGTTTATAATAGAGTGTTTTTAAAATTTCAAAATATTTCATAAATAATTAGTTTTTCCTTTTAACATGTAAAGAGATGGCTCGTTTAACATTACGGTATAGGGAAAAATGCAAAAAAACATTTTATAAAAGAAAAAATGTGTCAATTCGGATAAAAATGAGTAGTATGATAAAATAAGGGATTCTCTATAGCATTGTGTAGCCAGAATATAATATTAATGTTTGAGTACTTTTACATCTGAAAAAATATTCCGAATTTTTTTGGCTCCTATTCCTTAACATTAACGGAAGATAGCCTTAAGTAGGGAAAATATTACCAGCCACTTGAGCGGTGAAATTATATATGCAGGCTCCCTCACACTTTCAGTTTTTCCTAAATATCTCGGGGGTTAATCGATTTTGAATAAGATATGTAACAGGTTATTGAGACTATTCTCTTATCTACTTAATTCTGGGAAGAAACTTTAAATTTACGGTGACAAAAGTTCTGCTTTAGAAGTTAATGGACATTGTCAACGAATTAACTATTTAAATACAGACTTAAATTTCCTTTAAACAATCAGCACATCCCAATGGTGTCCAGCTTCGAAGTTGTAAGGCACCCGATCGAGGGTGCTCCACTTCTAAATTATCCTCGCGACCTAAATCTGTTGGAAGGAATGAAGAAGCAGCCATATCGTTTATCTTAATATCACTTTATTAAGATCTTAACTTAAACAATGTACAATAATAGTACTAATATTCAATTCAAATGAATGAATGGAGTGAAAGGACACAATTCGTATTACCAAATAATTGCGTACCCGACCACTATATCTAACTTTACCGACTATTTCTAACTTCAGTAACTACACAGTTCTTAATAAATTGATTAAATAGTCTTAACGCTATATCTTTGGTAAACAGCAATTCACTTGATTCTAACTGACATGGATTTTTTTCCCTGTGGAATGGTATCCATCTTTACACTGATCGCACAGGTACGGATAGATTAAATCTTGAACTCGGGATTTCCTCTCACTTTAACTTAAGCACTGGCAAAACATAGACCTCGTATATTCACTTCTCATAGCCCCAAGCGTACGCTAAACTTCTAATATTTATAAGATTCCTAAAATGAATATTCACGCTTCAATTCTCGATTTAGTTGGAAAGAATTGCCATTTTGTCCCCAAAGAAACCCTAGAGGATAATTAGTTGAAATTGCAATGAGCCCGTCACAAAGTTATTAAAAATATTTCCAGCATAATTGCTGTCTAGGTAGACACAAAAAAGGGTAATGAAAGCACTGGAAAAAAGGGCAATGAAATAGCCTTATATACACTGGTGTGCAAAAATTAGCAAGACGGATTTTTCAATATAACTTTGTATAAAAGCTTTCCAAATCAACACATTTAATACCGTAAGATCTCCAATACGTAAGGACATGTGTAATGTAAGCAACACTTACTAAAAGAGAAATCACAGGGATAAAAAGAAGCTTGGTTGAAAAAGTAGCCTGGAGCGCAATGCGACTGAAGGCCGAAACATCCCTGTGATGGGTGTCCAGTCCAGCAAGAAACATCCGGTCTTTAGTAGGGGATATGATCTCCCCTGACTGCTAGGCAGGTTTCGCAGCGTCTGCCCATGCTGAGAATGAGGGTGTCGAGTTGTTGAGGCATTGCTGCCCATTCGTCTTGCAGCGCCAATCGAAGCTCCCGAATCGTTACTGGTGGTAAGGTACGCGCTGCCAAGCGTCTGCCTAGAAAATACCATACATGCTCGAAGGGATTGAGATCCGGAGATCGTGCCGGCCAATCCATACGTTCAATATCCTCACTCTCTAAGAGCTGTTCGGAAGCTACTGTGCGATGACATGGTGCACTGTCGTCCATGAAAAGGAACTGCAGACCCATAGCGCCTCTAAAAGACGCACATACAGAAGAAGAATCTCGTTACAATAACGGGTCCCGTTGACTGAACCTGCGTCGAAGATGTGAAGGTCTGTACGACTACCAAGCATGATGCCTCCCCAAACGAGAACACCGCGACCTTCAGACCTGTCCCTTTCAATGCTGTTCGAGGGATGATTGCGGCTTCCCCGCTCTCTCCAGATGAGTATGCGATGAGAATCGCTACTCAAACTGAATCTGCTCTCATCTGTAAAGAGTACTCGTCCCCATTCATTGTCTCTCCAATTCCGGTGTTCCCGGCACCACAGAGAACGCCTTCTCCGATGGGCAGGCGTTAAAGGTACACACCGTACAGGGCGTCGTGCAAACACACCAACACCACCGTGCAGTCTTCTGGCCACGGTAAAACGCGATATCGGTCGTCCAGCCGCCTTTGTCGTGTGTCTAGCGATTTCTCCCGCTGTCTGCCGCCTGTTTCTTCTGGCCTGTAAGACAATGTACCGGTCATCTGCGGGTGTGGTTCCTCGTGGACGACCACTACTGAACCCCCGGATAGCTGTTCCTGTAGTTTGAAATTGTCTCCAAAGTCGTGAAACGATGCTGTGATCAATTCCGAACTCTGCAGCCACACTTGCCACACTGCGGCCTTCCTCCAACTTCCCAATGATTCGACCTCGGGTAAAAGCTTCCAGATGTCGTCTAACAGATTGATTATTCGCCATTTCTCGCTGAGGCAGCAACTCGGTGTGATTTTAATTGCTATACGGCGTGCAATCTCTTTGCCAGAAATACTGATCTTACACCAACAACATGCTTTATACTACTCAGACACTCCCCCATTACATCTACCTGCATATCTGCGCATGTGCTTACATCACCTTACTTAATGTCCTGATTGGTCTTTCTGTCCGCTCTGCCTCTTCGTTCAGATGATATGCTAATTTTTCGACTTCGTCCTTAATTTTTGTACACCAGTGTATACACGTCAGTTCTATTAGCCATCAAAGAATGTCGAGAAAGGAAAGGAAATGCCTTCACCCGCTATTAAATTAATCTTAAATTTTAATTTTTTTGTAAAAATTGGAATATAAGCTTCTGATTGTGTGATTTGTTTTTAATTAAGGGGACACACTACAATTCAATTGACAAATATCGGTCAAAAAAGCAAATAAAATTTTTTCAGACTAAATTATTTTTTATATATTTTGTATAATGTCACAAAATTTTAAATCTCAAAATTAAAAGAAACCCCAGAGTTATGATAATGTTTGCAATCCCTTTTTTCACATCCAAATGACAAATAAAACTTTAAACCAGTGTTTCTCAAACTCTCAATATTTGCGACCCAATATTCAATCAAATTTATTTCGCGCCCCCTCCATGCAATAAAAATGTATTGAATTCATTAATACTATACTTTGACGCTAAAACTACAATACGACTTACCTCTAAGTGCCACTGGCGTATATAAATGTCTCGCTCAGCCAGTGTGTTAATTTCCCCGTGCGTATATATACCTATTTCCGAAGTGTGGTATTTTCTGTGAACTGCTCTCCATAAAATTATTCAGAAGGCTTTGGAATGCAATAAAATGATCTTGGCAGTGCTTGCGAAGCATTTACTTATTTCAGAGCATTTGCTTATTTCTCCCCCCGAATACACCACATACGTTCGCCTATATGTTAAACGGTGGCATAAGGGAGCAAATCGCGTAATTTTGAATCAGCATTTAAGGGATTAATTATAAACCGTATAAATTAACAAGATGACTCTTCAATAGGCTCGCCCCCCTAGAGGGAAGGCGTGCACCACAGTTTGAGAAACACTGCTTTAAACTGATTTATCTTTAAAATGATAAGGCTATTTTTCCTATAGTGCCAAATGCTTTTATATTTTTTCTAACTATTTCTATTAATACATGTAAAAAATTAGTATACATTTTTAAATCAAGGCAGTACTTATTTTGTTAAAAATAGTTGAATTTAGAATACATAAATTTTTTAAGGAATTCATAAAAAATTGTATTTTACAGATATCAATTACCTTATATCAAATTTCATACTAACTTTCGTTTTACAATAGTTCGAAGTATATATATATATATATATATATATATATATATATATTATTTTTTAATCAAATTTCACGTATATACATCAATTAATGTAGGAGTAACATATTAAAATCCTGCCATGAATTTTTAAATTTTCTTTAAAAATTTCAATGGTTGCCTTTTTGTGTTGTTTATAACTCAAAAATGGTTTTACATCGTGCATATACATAAGGTGCAACCAAAAGAAACATCTGAAATCAATTAAATAAAAAAATGGTCATAAATCGTACCACATCCCCTTAAATATTTCCCTAAAATAACGCAAATGTGTATTTATAATTAACTTCAAAACATGAGATTTTAGTTAAATAATCAGAGGGTGACATGCGGTGATATTAGTTATTTTTATTGTATCATATTAAAAAAGTTTTAGATTAAAATTGCAAATTAAAAAAAGAAACCGTGCAATTAATATCTAAGAGGATAATTTTGAAAACCTTTATTCACTAAAAGTTAATTTGGAAAACGTTTACTCACATTAAAAGATAATTTTTGATTTAAAAATTTCCTGTATTTAACATTGAGGTTAATATATAAAAATGTAGGAACACTCAACTATAAAAAAGCTTTCTTTATAAAAAAATTATCACTGCAACTTCTGAGATCTAAAAATATTCTCTGTAGTATGAGAACATTTTTCAAAGGCTTAAAATTATATAAATATATTTTGAATGTATTTATCTAAGCTTCGAACACAAATTTTACTTTTAATCATATATTTCTACATTTGAATTTTCTTAAAAAAACTGAGGAAGTATATGTTAAAAAAGAAACATTTTCTCTCTCTCTCTCTCTCTCTCTCCCATATGTGTTTTGGGTATACAAAATAGTTTGCTCATCCAAAAATTAATTTTATTAATCAATAAAATTGTAAAATCATGAATGTAAAGTGAAATTTTTCGTTAATTTCTAATTGATGTCATACAAATCAAAATATTGGATTAGTTGATTTTTTCTGTACTAAATAATATTTTTTGTTTGCTTCCTCGGTTAGTATTGAGTAATATAGTTTCACGAAATAGATTTTTATTTATTTTACAATCCATTGAAAAGTGCATCAAAAATATTGCATAGTTTCAAAGAAATTATATAGAACTCAGTTAAAAAACAAAAACTCATTTGTAACACTTAAAAAACAAAAACAAAAAAAAAACCTAATACCGTTTTTGTTTGCATTTAATTTGTTTTCAAAATTAATTTGAATTTAATAAAAGGCAATCAATGACAAAAATCAATTTTAAATAAAATTCTCTTATTTTTTGGTATTATTTTAATTTTTATTTACTTCGTTTCGTTGAAAGGAATAATGAAGAGAATATTAGATGCATACGGATATGTAGGTAGTGTGGTTAAAACTTCATATATCCTGTACAGGATATTTTACTAAATTGACAGCTCACACAAAGGAGTTAATTTATGTAAAGTCTAGATTCTGTCTAGTAACTGTTTTGATTGAAGAGCCAATTCGCCAAGCGTTCAATTTCGACGTTATCACATAATTTGGCTTGCAAATTTAGTGCACGAAGTTCAGACTTAATGTGTTTTAACATCTAAGTAATCAAGTTTAAAATTTCATTCAGAGTTAAGATTTTTAAAAGAATTAATTCACTGATGTACAATTATATTTAAACATGATTTGTAAAATACAATATGAATGAAATGAAAAATGAATTAATAGATATTTAAGTTTTTTTTATAATATGTAACTAAAAATCTTGGAACCAAATATACAACATTAAGAATTAGGAGAACATTTTACCGGTTCTATCATTTTGTTCCCCTGCAGCTCATGAAAGTGTCAAAAATATCTTTTCTGAGAGAATACTGATGATATGTTCCATACCTTTTTGAATAAGAATGATGTACATAATTTATATTCCTCGTAATTAACTTGTTTCGAAGAGGAATTGCTCTCCCCACTAGTAAAGAAGCATCATGTTATAACATGCGCCCCCATCCTTCTCAAGATGATTTTTAATTACACTTTGAAATATTATTTTGAGCCCATTACTATAAGAGCTTTATGGGAATTATATTTTTTTCCTTTAAGGTATCCGACTACGTTCAGAACCGAGATTTTGCAAAAGCGTATAAAAGGATAATATTTATGATATTTAGTGTCACTTGATTAGAAAATGTATATAAAATTGTTTTAAGAATATTATTACAATAAACAATATTTAAGTACAATATTTTGACAAAAAATGAACTTAGAGTTACCAATTTTCAAAATATTCTCCTTTTGTGAAAAATGCTTCTTTTATAATAATATTTTGCCTGTATATAGCTCAGATCTCTGTACAGAGGCTCAACTAGAATTTTTAAAATATATAACTTAGAAGTGGGTTTATCCATGTTTTACGACAACAGAGGGGAGAAATTTTAAGAAAAAAACGCCGATAATTATTTCAAATGGTTGCAACTCTGAAAATAATGTGAATTTTTCAAAAATCATTGTTGAGCCTCCGTACAGATGTCTGAGCTATATACAGGGAAAATATTATTATAATAGAAGCATTTTTCACAAAAGGAAAACATTTTGAAAAAAAGGTTATTCTAAGTTAATTTTTTGCCGAAATATCGTATTTAAATAAATTTGTTTTTGTGTCAAAATGTCCTTAAAACAATTTTATACATGCATTCAAATCTAAGTGACACTAAATATCATGAAAATTATTTTTATGCGTTTTTTAAAATCACGGTTCCGAACGTAGTCGGATACCTTAAATAAGGATTCACAAGAACACATTTATTTGGAATCATATTCTTTCTCTTTGAAGATTTCATTCAATAAGCTTACTTAAGAAAATTCAATGAATGATGTTCTATCAAAATTTCAATATTTCTCGTTTGTTGAAATACCTTTATGTCTTGCTCAAGTTTTCATGCATGATTTATACGTATTTAAACTTACCATTTAGCTATTTTCTACTCATTGCCTTTTCTGTTCCAAGTAAACGAGCTTTGGTGTGGTTATTTGTTTATTCAGACTCCTTATTAATAAATTAACTAAATTTACACCGCGTAATATAGTATGTAATATGAGTATCAGGACATTAAAAGTGACTAATTTCTTAACAAATTCACTTACCAGTGCCAACAAAATTTATTTTTAGAAAAATTACTGACGCGAGAAATTATACAATATCCAATTTTGTATAAATCACAAATAATATTATATTATATATATATATAAGCTGAATATTAATCTTTAAGCTACATAAATATAGACTTTTTAAAAAAAGTTATCGTGAAAATAATGATTGTGTACAAAATAATTCAAAGGATAAATAATTGAGAATAGAAAAATTATAAATATCTTAAGTAACATTATACAGCACCTCGAGTTTAAATATAGACGAAACCAAACAAATACCATTGAAAAGAATGTTAATTTAATTTTCTAAATGACACGTTAAATATTTCTTGAATACTACTTTAAGAGTTTCAGCATGTGGATTCTAAATGAAAGAAACACAGGTGAAAAAAAATTCCTTATAAAAATTAAAGTTTTTGATTCAGCCACAACCAAAGGGAATGCGAGTGAGTAACCATAATATTTTTCAACAAGTTTTTTCTTTGAGGAATTTTCGATGTGTGATGGAAAACAGACGTAGAATTTCAAAGGAAAATCCTTTGCATTTGCGAAAGAAAGGCTACAAAAATTTCTCCCAAAAATGAGATTCAAAATATACATAAAAATATTAAAAATATGTCCGTAGAAAAAATTTACTGACGAAATTCATGAAATATGAATCACATACTTAGATTACATTTATCTATTACCGAAAAACTGCACTTGGCTGAGGTTTTGTTTTCTTACAGTTCATATCACTTATCTCCAAATAAAAAATTAAAACTTCTGTTCAAATTTTAAAAAATGTATTTTATGTATAAAGATATAATAATAATTGAAACATGCATAGGTTTATTGTTTCATGTTATTTATTCCCTATTTCCCAATCTAAATACAAAATTTATATTAAGTCGAGAAAAATATGACATTAATATCAGTACACATGTTATATCAATCGTAATGGGAATCGTAATAAGTTTAAATACATTTGCCATACATCGTGGCTTATCATTACTTGTAACAATAATTAGTGACTTTTCGAAGACTGAGAACCACCTTGGCAATTCGAAATTGCAAAAGTAAGCTACTACTACTTTTGCAATAGTGTAAGCTTTACAAAGTAAGCTTACACTATTGCAAAAGTAAGGTTATTACATTTGTATAATAACACACATCATGTAGCTACTATACTAGTAGTGCATGTAAGAACCTACTTTTCTTTCTTGTCAATCATTTTGCAAAATCTGAGCTCTGACATAATTTACCGAAAGAATAATGTTGTTCACATACAATGGTATTTTGGTGACTAACTTTATAATTCTGAAAAATGGTAATCATTTGCGCTGATTAAATCATTCTTCAATCTTGCTGTGACGAATCTTTACGGAACTTTTCCACTAATATTCTTAGGCGTCTTTGGGGATTGTAAATCCGCGTATATTTCCAATCATCTCTAAAGGAAGAAGATGGTATATGTAAAGTAGATAAAGTGTTTAAGTAGAACGTTGTAAGTTAGCGAAGAAGAAGGCTATTGGGCCAGCAGCAGTAGTGACAAGGTTTATAGGATTCAATTGGATTACGATAGTGGATCATTGCTGTTAGTATTCAGCGAAGGAACCTTAGGAGGTTAATATGCCTGAAGAGATCGTAAGTACTATCAGATGATATATTCCAGTTTAATATCGCTTACCACAAGCGTTAGTTTAATAAAATTAGTTTAAGTTAATGAAAGCTAATAATTCAAGTTGGGAGTATTTCTCAGATCTCCTATTCCGGTAAACCTTTTTAATATTGCGCGTAGTTATTGATTAATTTCCTATTTCGTAATTTAATTTAATATTAAAGGTAAATCCCTTTTTGATGTAGACATATAGCCTACTATTTGTTATTAGAATTTTGATGTTAAATTTGATGATTTGATTTAATATTAACGTCGCACTGTTCAACTACACGAGGGCTTTTGGCGACGGACCACGTAATTTTGAACCATGGTCAAGTGACGTGGACGACACCTGAGCTGGCACCCCCTCTCCTAACTACCACACTACACCAACGGGAGGACATTTCAGCTCTCGACAGATTTTACGTGCATCGTTGCCCTACACGGCGGGTCTTTAGTGGTACTGAGCTCGAACTCGTGACAAGATAAGCCACGGTCCGATACCTATACCACTCGGCTACCGCGGCCAAATTTTGATGTTTGAACCAAGTGAATAAATATATAAGTTATTATTATACAAAGGGCATCTGGTCATTCTTTACCTCAAATTAATCTTAGTGTCCAGGGTGAAACCCAGAGGGGTTCCCACATTGTATATAAACTAACCTCAATGGCGCAATAGCCCATGAGTGCCAATGCCTACTGTGCCCATCTCAGTATACGTAACAGTTGGGCGCTGAGGTGCATGAGCAAATGTCCCGATTAGGGGATCAGTCTGAAGTGAAACCTCCTGTGTTTAGTCCCCAAGCAAACTTGGTGCTCATTTATCGACACACTGAAGGGAAGCAAGGCTGAGTTGACCTTGTCCAGCCCAAGGGTAGAACCCTGGACCTGTGGTGTGGAAGCGTGAGCCTTCAATCTTATATATACCACCGTATAAAAAACTTAAAGTTTTGGAAACATTTGAGAATCCCACTCATAACCTTATTAGTCATTTGTGTATTGCTACATTACAGAGAAGTGTTTCTGTTTTCCCTTATTAATTCTTCGGGTGTTTATTGAGCTATTTTCAATGTGATTATGCACCTCTTCATGGCAAACATACAATATAGTTTGATTGGTTATGTATTACAGCCATTATAAAGAACTACGCAAAGACCATTGACAAGGGACCGCGTAATTTTGAGTCACATTGAAATGAAGAAAACGACACTATCTCTCGCTTTGAGGACTTTACGGTTCAACTCAAGCAATCTTCAGTGTTATATTGCAAAGTCTCTGTTATTACATTACAATATTATAATATGTAGCAGTCTGCCCAATATGTTTTAGTGAAATCTGGGATTAAATCCAAAACTCAATTCAAATTCAGTCTCCTCATGAAGGTATAGCTGTTGAGCTTCGGCTATTCTGTAGAATTAAAATAATTTTTAATTGTTTAACCTTTTTTTGCATGATGATGGAAATTTTCCTCATAACATTTAGTGAGAAAAAAAGTTGTACTCAAAACACATGTACTGTCAATTGGTTGTTGCTGGCAACTTTGTTCACAACTATTGTGTAATAAGGAACGTAGCTGTAAAAAAATGAAATGTCACTATCATTATAATAGGTTTGAACTTGTGATTCCACTGTTTGTTGTGGTTCAAAGAAGCATGTAATTTCTTGAATATTTTTTTATAACTAATCTAAGTTGTGATTTTTTTTTCTAACAAAAGCGATAATGAGTGAAAAAGGTTGGTTCTTCAAGTTTCTGTTATTTTCAGTACAATTTATATCGAATACCTTAAATAATCTTCCCAAAATTATGTGACAGAAATTTATATCACTAGGCAGTTGTTTCACTTCTAAAATATGACGAAAATGCTTTTTACTATATGTTTACTTTTTGTTATTTTTGAAGAGAAGTTTCAAAGATAGGGACATTGAAGATTACTTGGACCAGTTAGAAGACGGTCGGCTATCACAGAACATGACCTTCATGACGAAAATTAAGATGAAGAATACCACGATGCAGATGAAATTTGAATAATAATAATTATTGTTTTTTTAATTATCATCAAAAATAAAATTGATAAAGATATTTTTTATTTATTTTGAACTGAGCTTAACATGAAAATTTGCAAGATGATGGATATTCCCAACCTATATTTTTTTAATTATTTTATATTATATATTTATACTAGGATTTTTTTAAACATTTTCCCTTTAATCTAGAGCAGTAATGATATCACCCAGATTTATTTCACAAAAAAACATGCAAAGAAGGGTTAAATCATTCGTTTGAGGACTCTTTAAACCTTTATCTACCGCATTATGATTAACTGCAGTTTTTTTCATGCACTTTTTTTGGGTCAATACATTGAAAATTAAGGGATATTCATAAGCAAATTTCTCAACTTTGGTAAATTTAATCCGTTACAGCTAATTAATTAATTCAAGATATTCAACTGTAAAATTAATTATATACACTGTTCACTTAAAATAAATAGTTAAATCGTTTTCTAATGTCTTTATTAACATACAAAATAAATAAGACACTTATAATGTTTACATTAACTATTTTTCCGGGATAAAAGTGATAATCTTTGCAATCCGCTGAAAACCCTGTCTGCTGGAAACGCAATTTCTGCTATAAAACTATTCACCTTCCCCGCTAAAATACTCATCATAGAACCCGTGCAGCCACATATCTTGGAAGAGTGGATTTCAAAGAATATTCCTCCTAAGTATCGTCAGATATTCGCGAAATGGTTATTCTATGTAATTCTAAAGTGTTACTTATAAGTACCGTCGGTAGATAAAGGGTTAAAGGATTTCCCTTTTTCTCAATTCAGAAATAATGTTTATGAAATTTTAACTCATTTCAAAATACAAGCAATAAGTTCAAAATATATACTTTGATTTGAAATTTCCAAAATTATCATTGATGTAGTAATTCTACACATTGTATAATCGAAAAGCAAAACAAATATATTTTTTTCCTGACTAAATTTTTTTTTATTATACCAAACATGAAAAAAACTCATCCTTTAACTTATTTTTAGATAAAAATTTAAGAAATATTTTAGATATTTACAATGTTTGTTTAGGAGTATATGAATGATATTTATCAAAAACATTCAGCTTGAATAAACATGTTTAAGAGTGAGAATAAACAAATAACCTTTCTTATATTTCGATATGTTAACACTCTTGTGTAATATAAAAGCTTTCAAAAACACTATCGATAAAAATGTTCTTCAAAAAAATCGTGCAAGCTTTAAAGATGCTTGTAATTTTTGCTACATATTGTTACGTAGATCCGGATCCGTGGATTTTCTGCAAAACAATAACAAAGTAAACAGTTCTTTAAGAGCGATGAGAATTTATTATCAAAAATCCAATCTTTTAAAAACAGGATTCAGCAGCAATATTCACTAAGTAAATCTACGAAGGTCTTCCCACCTTCAAAAGCACTCCAACACAATCGTCAGTGTTTAAAAATACACGCATGTAAAAGATTATTCACAAGCACAGCCGAGCTAATCGCTAGTCAGAACAATGTTCACTCCTCGCTGGTTTAAATCAGACTCACTGGTTTGCCTACGATGGACATCATTGGGAAACTGGAACGCGAAGCGTTCCTCCGTCCCATACTGTAGTATTTGGGCTCTGATGTTGAGGGGCCTTGATTGAGTCAGATCGATCGATTGATTGAATATTAACGTCGCACTGTTCAGCTACACGAGGGCTTTTGGCGACGGACCACGTAATTTTGAACCATGGTCGAGTGGCGTGGACGACACCTGAGCTGGCACCCCTCTCCTAACTACCGCACCACACTAACGGGAGGACGTTTCAGCTCTCGACAGATTTAGCGTTCATCGCTGCCCTACACGGCGGGTCTTTAGTGGCACTGGGCTCGAACTCGTGACAAGGCAAGCCACGGTCCGATACCAATACCACTCGGCTACCGCGCAGCCACCCAGTACAAGTAGAGAACTAGCTGGTAAATTCCAAGCTAGTTATGAACGCACAAAAATAATGTAATGATGTATTGAACTGATACTTGAGGTCTACATGTGTTTATAGCTCAAAAACGTAGGCAACCGGTAAATGTTTGCTCATCACTACTCACAAATGAAGTTGGTCAGTTTTTAAAACATAAAGTGACTAGAGACGAAATGTGTATTTATTTTTTCGGTAATTCAAAAAGATAATGGTTAAGACCAAGAGAAAATTCTATTTCCATTGTAAATCCAGAATTGAATCTAAAACGTTTCTACCTTGCATCTGGTGAGATTTAAAAGAAGTATTTATTTCGAACTCTTTGACAAAAATGAAAAACGGAAAGCGAGCTTTATTAACTAAATGAGCTGCTTTACTGAATATATAGAAGGTATAATTTTTGGACAAGATAACATATAGCCTTACACAGAATAAATGATTCAGTATAAACCGAATAAATTTGGAAGAAATTCTACGTCATCCTCCTTTTATTCCACAGCCATTACCCTCCCCCTCTTAAATATTTCCCTTAGTCATCCTACATACAAATTTCTTGAGTATTCTTTATTTCTCATCACTTCCTAATTGTATTAGATTGAACTATTTCCAGCACTGAAAATAGCAAGACAAAAATATATTAGCGTAATATCAGTAATAAAAATGACAAAAACATTTAGTTATATATTAAAGATTTGAAATGTCTACGTTAAATGTAATAATCTATATCAAAATGCCCTTTACATAAATAACCTTTTTAATCCTGTATGATGCTCAAAGCTACGACCAACGACAGGCATACATCTAGCCCCTTGTCATGATGAATTTCGTGGGCCTCGATCTAACTACGTCAGATAGGTGGTATAAGCAATAACCACAACAGCACCTTTTTCATTTATTTTCTCAGTAAATAATAGATTTTCATATCTTATTTTGAAATGTTTTAAATATACCCGTTTGAATATAGAAATGTATTTGTATTTTCTATATTTTATACGTATTTAAAACAAAGTTCTTTCTTTGTAAAGATTTTTTAAAGTTAAAAACAATATTATCTAACAGCAAATAATAAGAATCAATTTCAGAATAATTTTATGATAGAAAATATCTCAGTATTAATAAAAATTGATGTGGTTCTTGTAATCATACAGCATATAGAGATTTTTTTACAAAAAAAAAAATTGGAAACACTTTATTCATTATGTAGGTTTCTTATTTTTGCTTTTAAAATTTCAAGTCCAGTGATTCTCCACCTTTATTTCGCTGTGGTACACTTTTAACAATTTTAAAATTTGGCAGCACACTAACAATAAGATAAGAGTTTAAAAGAACATTACTAATTTATATAATTCACTACGTAAAATAGTTTATGATAATAATTTTCAATGTTGAGTACATAAAATATGTACGACAAAGACAACAAAATGTTTATTGAGTAATTACAAGAATACATTTAATGCGAGTTAGTGAGTGAGTAAAGTCGCAATGTTCAGCTACACGAGGGCTTTTGGCGATGGACCACGTAATTCTGAATCTTGGTCAAGTGACATGGACGACATCTCAGCTGGCACCCCTTCTCCTAACTACCACACCAACGGGAGGACGTTTGAGCTATCGACAGATTTAACGTGCATCGCCCCCTACACAGCGAGTCTTTAAGGGTACTGGGCTCGAACTCGTGACAAGGCCAGCCACGATCCGATACCTTGACCACTCGGCTACCGCGGCCACATTTAATGCAAAATGCATGATTTCTAATAATTTCGTTTATATTTGGTCATAAAAATGATAATGCTACCCTGGTTTCGTCATCTACACATTTAAAAGACTCAATCTTTTTTATTCATTTTTATATTTGTTGATGCTGAAAATTCAAATTCATCCCAATAAGAAGTAGGAAATTGTAACAATATTCTTAAAGCTTTTTTGGCTATTATGGGATGATCGCCTCTAATTTTAATCCAAAATGAATTAATTGACTCTTTTGAATATTTTGAAATTGAATCTCGATTATTACAAAATGAAATTATATATAGTTCTTCCTCTTCATTCAAAGTTAATTCATATACATATGTATTCGTTATCACAAATGAGTTACCAATCGAATCAAATTTTGTTACATCTAAATTTGGGAAGGAAGGAATAACTATCTCCTCTCTAGTATTGTCAAGCGGTCAATAACAGTTTTACGAATAGTTTATTTCTATAAGCCAACAAAATGATTTGGTCCCGAGCTTTTTTTGTTTGTTTTTGTTAAAAATATAATTAATATTTTTTTTAAAAAAAATTTGGTTGCACACACAAAAGTCCCATGGCATAGTGATTGAGAATCACTGCATTGAAGTATAAGCGACTAAACATGAATCACACTATAGAAGTAAAATATATGTAAAATAAATTAAAACTGATTATTTCCATAATTATATACCTAAACCAAATTAAAATAAGTTAAAATTGGAATTTTTTTTACAATACAAAATAGAGTTCTTTGCTTGCACATCTCTTTCACTAACATTAAGTGAAAACAATCTTTAAGGCTATCTTCGACTAACGTTAAAGAATAGGAGCCAAATTCGCGGAATATTTTTTCAGATATAAAAGTACTCAAACATTAATATTATATTCTGGCTACACTATCCTGCAGAGAATCACTTATTTTATCATGTACTCATTTTTATCCGAGTTGACCCATTTTTTCTTTTACAAAATGTGTTTTGCATTTTTTTCCCCTATACCCTAATGTTAAATGAGATATCCCTTTACACATTAAAAGGAAAAACTAATTATTTAAGACATATTTTGAAACCTTAAAAACACTGTATTAGAAACAAATGCATAAATTACAATGTCCCAAGTTTTTATAAAAATTGAGGCATTTTTTCTATCCGAAAATGTGCTCCGCTTCAAGTTCACGCTCTCGTACATATGGCGAAAACAGCCTTAATGGATTTAATTTGTGCACACACACGCATGTATATAAACACACGTACAACAAATGTTAGTTTTTGTGTGATTTTATTGGCGACAATCTTTGAAAAGTTTTAACTAGGTATACCGCGTTCCGCCAACTCATATCTGAGGATAGAGAAGAGGTGATTCACTATCGAAGCATAAAAAGAATCCCCTTCAGATGGTCTGCGGTGGACACATGTGACCATCGTAATACTGGCTCCCCTCTGAGAATGCCTTGGGGAGCACGATAAGACCAGAAGGTCTTTGTTATTTGATAAGAGCCAGAACTGTAATTGTTATAAGTGTCCTGAAAAGATGGGTATCAGTGGATCTCTATTTCCAGCGAAGAAAGTCGCAATTAAGAAAGATCGTAACGTTAGATGAAGCGTCTTTCTCAGACATTACGCCTATTCCGAACGACATACATTCTCTTAAGTGCTGAAATGATTTATTGCAATGCAATCATTCCCCAAGAATCACTTTAATTTCCTTCTGGTCATCATTGTAACGCTTAATGAGTATCGTTCTCTTTAATATTGTAGTACTGTAATACTATTCGTTAATGTTAACAAAATTCATATATAATTTTGGGTCTCTCCCGAATTCCAAGAAGTACTTTTCAGATGATCTATTTGTTTCTGCAACGATCCACTTGAGGATCCCTTTTCAAGGTCTTTTGATTTTGTTTGATTTACTTTTAATTAATATATATTACACTACAGTAGTAAAATGGATTATATATATATATATATATATATATATAATTTACTGACCGTGCGATTTTTAACTACAAACAAGTGATAAGATCGACATCTCATATTTCACATTCCCATCTTTTACATCATATTATGTGAGGATTTTGCAACCTGTTTGGCATTCAACACTCCTTGTTTTACCGCTCGACATTATCGGATGTCAAAAAAGCATCGATGTCAAACATTAAGTAAATTATCTGCAGTTCAAGAAAAAAAATGCCCAACACATTTGAAATTCTTACATTACCAATAAAAAATAGAGAGTTTTCATGTAAAAGAAAAAATAAGTTTATCTATAAATATTTAAGTTTATCAGCTCAGATAACTATATCCCTTTCCTTACGGCTCAATTTATTCAATTTTTTATTCGATTTTAATATACGTCACATTGTAAAGTAATATGAAGGCTATTGGCAACGAATTTTATAATTTTGAGTCACGGTCAAGTGAAGAAGACAGCACCTGAGCTGGCATCTCGTTTCCAAACTTGCGCACCACACCAACGAAATGACCTTGAGCCTGGACAGATATAAGAAGCATCCTCCTCTACGCAGTGGGTCTTCCGTGGCAATAGGTTTCAAACCTTCGACTCGAGTTCGCGACTATAACCAATCGGCTATCGTGGGAACCCAAACATTCGAATACATTTATTCCAAAAAGATTATTCTTATCCTTATTACATTCAGATACAAATGTAAAAAAAAGTTTCTATTTGCAATAATGGAATATATATATATTCAAAATATATGTACAAATCAGCTAACTTTACCAAACAGCCGACATCGTTAACACATATCAGGTTTCTCAAATACATTTCCTGCTATATTAAGGAATATTGAAAGTGACGAAAGGAAATAAAGTACTGGCATAGCATCGGAATTTGGCTTTTCTATTATAGTTATGGCAGCCGAAAAATATTTTGCCCATCAAAAACCAGATTCAATCATTTCCAGTAAAAAAAATACAAGCATCTCATTTTCTGATATTAGGAAGTTTTGAAACTCGTACAAATTTATCGATCAACTAAGTACGGTTAAAACCTAGTTCATTTTCTTGCAGAAGGAGCTATTTTAGAAGGTTTAATATCCTTAGCGCACCAATCTTAGTATTTCGCTAACTTTTAATCTCAGATTTGAACGGTACATTAGCACATTGTAGAATTTATTGCTTTAGACAGTTGTTGGAATAACTACTTTTAAGAACAGATTTTACAAGCATCTAATCTGTGAAAAATAATAGTTAGTAATTAATTTATATTTTTATTCTAGATATAGTTAACGTGGAGTTTATAGTACGTTACCTTTTAGATCCAACTCAACAGCTCATGATAGATAAAATGCTTATATTACACTGGTAATAATAATAATCGATTAAATTAGTTTAAGATTATGAGCAGAGAAAAAATCCGCTGTGTAAAATTAATTAATATGCTAATAAAGTCTGAAATTAAACTGCGTGTAATTTTCTCCCTTCATGCATATATTTCCTTTATTTTAACTAATAATTTTTATGTATATCTTTCTTTCAATGCTTATAAGTAAATTCCAAATTAATTTTCAAATAAAATGAATAATATTTTAACTAAGTTTGAGTAAAATTGCATTAATTTTTTTTTCAGGAAATGGTTTTTGGCAGCAATTTTTTTAAACAACAAAAAAGGTTCAACATTATATCTAGAGTCTAATCCCAATAAGATTTTTTTCATCATAATTAGTGTTTTGTAAGAAATGTTTTCGAAATTACACGCTATTTTCCCTGAATTTAAAAAAAAAAAAAAAAAAAATAATAGACAAAACCTTTGCTCCTTTTTCTATTGTAATAAACGAAATATTTTATAATTTGTAAAAAAAAAAAAAAAATTAAGTTTTATTATTTCTTAACTCAAATTTGAGCTATGAAGCTCAGATTTTAAGTCCAAGACAAAATTTTCCGTGAAAGCTTGTATTTATTTCTTAAAAAGAGCCTAAAAATTATTTTTAACCTGTTAGGATAATTAAACAGTTCTTTTCTTTTTTTTTTTTTTTTTTTTTGTAAAATTTGAGAAACCTTAAGCTTTTAACAGCATTAATCTCATACACTACATGCTTACATTTTTAGTATATACCAAATGCATGCTCAGTTAGTATGTTCAGTGTCTTTAGTGTGTGTTCAGTTTTGAAATGAGTTTTCAGTATCATTATTAAAAAAAGCAATTTTTTCAGTATTTTTTTCCAAGATAAATTGCATGAACAATTTAATATATATTGCATTATGCAATTTATATTTCTCTCTCTCTCGTTAGGAAAAGGAAAAATACATTTTATGTAATTTTTTAAACTGAAAACATTTGCGATTAATATAACTTAATTTTCATACTATTAATCTTAACTGGTTATTTTTCCTCTTATCAACGTGGTGTGGAAGACAAGAGAGTGGGTTGCCAGCTTAAGTGTCACCCTCATCATTTGATTATGACTCACAAAAATACGAGGTCCATTACCAGTAGCCCTCTTGGAGCATCTGAAGTGTGACTTTAATTAACACTCAGTCTCAATTACCTTCCCTTTTATAAAAAGTAGTTCAATGCATTTAATTGATGTCTTTGTTATTATTCTCTTATTGAATTTTCAAGAACTGGTTCTTTAGGTTTCAGAAACCATTATTATGTAGTGATTAGCTGTTTTGAAGAAAGAACTCTACTCCCTCTACTAACTTGCAGATCCCACCAACTTGAGGACGTTCAAGTCTCGACGGATTTAAAGTGCAACGGCCCTTATCTACACGGCGAGTCCTCAGTTCACCAGGCTCGAACTCATGACACGCCAGCCACGAATCCATGACTTTGACCACTAGGCTCTACAACGTTCACATTTGTTAATAGGATATTACATAAATGTGAATTACAAATGCCCATAAATAAAAATGGTTCTTTCAGTTTCAGTTTGGGTGAGTGAGTGAATATTAACGTCGCACTGTGTTCAGCGACTTGAGGACTTTTAACGACGGACCTCGTAATAATCAAGCACGGTTAAGTAACGAGGACGACATCTGAGATGGCACCCCATCTCCTAACTATCACACCAAAGGACGCTTGAGCTCTCGACAGAATTTACGTGCATCCCTCCCCTACAAGGCGGGTCTTCAGCGGTACTAGGCTCGAGCTCATGACACGTCACCCACAAGTCCGTTACCTTATCCACTAAGCAACCCGGCCACTAGTTTCAGTTCGGAAACGTCTTTAAAATATGAACCAATTTCGATAACTTGATACATGTGATAAACAGAAAATCTTGTAAGAAAAATCGCTTGATTTGATTTCATTTTAATTTGTTGTTGTTACTGATGCTACCTGATCGGCAAAGGCCAGATCGGGGCCTACAAAATTCATCATCGTAAAGGGCTAAGTGACGCCTGTCGTTATCCGTAGCTTTGAGCACCATACATGTGACAGAACGATTTGGCTCGTTTCCACCCCAATTTTGAGGGAGGACATCTGGGCGTGGTCAGGAGCTTCCCACCTCTTTCCCCTTCCATCAACCACACAAGAGGACTTGCGGCTCGACTGCTATTTATAGTACCCCCTTGCCACGAAAGCACTATGTATTTACAAACATCCATGTCTTCGCCAGGTTTCGAACCCAGATATTACGGCACAGCAGTCAGCGTCACTAACCACTATACCGGATGGGCGATTGACTTTAATTTACGTCGCATTATGATTCAACACGAAGACTATTGGCCACAGTACTAGGAATTTTAAACCATTACAAGTGAAAAATACACCTGAGCTTACAACTTTTCTCTTAAATATCACGCCACGCCAGTGAAAAGACATTGAGCTTCAACATATTTAACATTGCTCGGCCTCTCTACACGACGGATCTTCAAAGGCATTAGGTTTCGGACCCGCGATAAATCAATTCGATTATAAGGGCAAGAGAGTATGTTATATAAACGTCACACAATGAAGCTGCACAAGGGCTATTGGCGATAGACCTCTAATTGTGAACCATGGTAAAATGATGAGGACGGCACCTGAGCTCTGGCTACCCTTCTCCCTACTTCCAAACCACACCAACAGGAGGACGTTTCAGCCTCGACAGATTTAATGATTCTACAACACTGCCACGAGAGCTTGTTACCATACCACACAGCTACCAGGGTGACAGTAAACAAAATCGTACCTTCTTACTATTTTACTGCTTCAGTTACCAGACAGAGGCTTAAGTTCGGAATAACTTAAACAGAGATATATCGTACCTGAAATGAAGACATATTGTAATTTATATCCAAATAGATATTAAATAATCTTGTATGTATTTTAGAATCCGTTCCTTCATTGCAAAATAAAATCTTCTTAGATAAACATTGCTTGAATTTAAACTTAAATGAACCAGTATTTTGCTACTTTCGATGGATTCTTGTAACAAACAAGATATTCGACTTGATATTCAAAGACTAAATTATAGGCTTGATTGTAATTTCTACCTGTAACCCTTTGAAGCTCAGAGGGATGCTTAAGATACCTGGAGGTTCATTTTCCTCCTTTGATTATGTTTCGATCGCAGTAATCTTTATTCAAAAACAACTTCACATATCGATCAAAATAGTGATTCTTCCTTGTCTCATTTTCATAATTTCTTATTACTCGAGGTCCCCGATATCATGTAAACAAGCAAATTCTGAAAGAGATGTATCCAAAGGGATTTTGGAGGGAATAAGTTCAAAGTAATTTTTCACTGATTCGGGAGAAATAATGCTTCGGATATTTTCTGAAGAGTAATGAAAGTTCAGAAAGCTTTCTGTAGTGTTTGCTAGTTGATTGTCAAAGTTATTTCGTAAATCCTCTCTATTTTTAAGATTCCAGATTGAGTTGTTTAAGATTCTTTTTTTTTTTAAATTTTCAAACTGCACATTTATTCAAAATAGTGCACGATTTAAAAAAAAGCTTTATGTAAATGAAATGTCATTCGAATAACAAATATTTCAAAAATATCTCTTTTAATTATTTTTTATGTATTTATTCAATGAAAGTTTTGATATTCTTCCATTTTACACTGGGTGCTTTAAGGCAGTATTCCGCAACCCCCGGTGAGTGAGTGAGTGTGTGAGTGAAGATTAACGTCGCACTGTTCAGCTACACGAGGGCTTTTGGCGACGGACCACGTAATTTTGAACCATGGTCAAGTGACGTGGACGACACCTGAGCTGGCACCCCCTCTCCTAACTACCACACCACACCAACGGGAGGACGTTTCAGCTCTCGACAGATTTAGCGTGCATCGCTGCCCTACACGGCGGGTCTTTAGTGGTACTGGGCTCGAACTCGTGACAAAGCCAGCCACGATCCGATGCCTATACCACTCGGCTACCGCAGCCACTCCGCAACCCCCGGTCTGTGGATCAAATGGTACCGGGCCACACAAGAAACATTAAATTATTTTCCTTTTATTAATTGTGGTATATTTTCTTGGATTTGAACAACTTTTATGAAAATCCCTTTATATTCCTTTTTTTGGTGTAGCTATATTTTATTCTAATGTCACGATTAAATACAATTGAGAGAAAATTAAAATTATTAAATTAAAACAGTCTAAAATATAAACAATCAACGTTTTCACCTCAGCGGGCCGCAGTAAAATTAACAAACGTTGACCGGTCCGCGGCGATAAAAAGTTTGCGGAACACTGCTTTAAGGTATCGGACTACCCTAAAATCATGAATTTTTCAAAACTGGCAATTTTTTTATCATTTTGTTTTATAGGCCATTTTTTATTAGCTGAATAAAAATTTATTATTTTATTTTCCATTCACTAGAACAAAAAGTACAAGTGTTTTAGTAAAAGCAGATACCATAACTTTACACAAGATGTCAAACATTAAAATGCGTTTTACTCGAAATGTGTTTTTTTTCGAAAAACTCAAACGGGGACAGCGATTGCTGAAACAGTTTTGAAAATAATTTGCTGAAATTTTTTGTGTATGTTCTGCATAACAGTAGAAGTGTAGTGACCTTCAGATTTAGCAACCACTGTTTTATTTCAAAATTTACAGTCCTTTATGTTAAGGGGGTCCGGCATTTCCATAGGAGCCCATGTTAAATTACGTAAGTTTATGTACCTTTTTCTCAGAAACTTCTAGTTGCTAATAGGTGATAATTTCACAGTAGGTTATATGTACTATCAATAAGACTTTAATGGAAGGTTATGTCTTTTTGTTAAAAATTTAAATAATTATGATTTTTTTAAAAAATGCCAATATTTTTCCTTAAAATTTAGTTTAAAAATGCATTATCTAAAACAGTTCACTAGAGATATCTTATTCCCTCCATCAAAATGTGTAAACATGTTGAAAGTATGCGTACGGAAATTTTGAGGAACCTACAATAGTTAGTTTTAGAGAAAAATATCCATATATAAAGAAAAAAATATTGCATTTTGAGAAAACAGGCTTTAAATTAAAATTTGTAATTTGACAATGAGAGTGGCTTACTTTTAAAAAAATAAATGAAAACACTTCTAATTATCGCATTTCTGCTTATCATATATCATTTTAAGCAGAAAAGTTTGAACATGTAAAAAGGTAAAAAAGTCAAAATCGATAATTATTCAAAAATTCATGTGCTGTACCTTCTGAATATAATTGTTGTTTTTTAAGCAATTTCATATAGTCCCTAAGATAAAGAGCTCTAGTTTTTGTAAAAATTGAAATATCTCTTAACCTGAAGGTCATTTCAAACAACATGAATAACAAAAAGCACAACAAAATTGAAAAATTGAGAATTTGTTCATAATTTTTTTTGTACAGAGCGGGCCCCGTTTACATAATTTTTTGTACAGTTTTACCAGTTTTTTTCCATTTAATAATTTTTTTTTTCTGTTTTCTCAAAATAAGGATTTTTCCTTTAAATGTTCTAAATAAATAAAAAAATAATAAAAGAAAAATCGCCATATCTCTATTTTTTTTAAAAAAATGTTGTCGCAAGTAGTTGGATACCATAATATATGAGTGAGAGAGAGAGTTATATTAATGTCGTACTATAAAACTGCACGAGAGAGAGAGAGAGGGCTATTGGAGACAAACCTCGTAATTTAGAACATCAAGTGACGAAGTCCACACCTGAACTGCCCCCCCCTCCTCTCATAAATTCCACACCAATGGAGGATGTTTGAATATCGACAGATTAAACATGCAACGGCAAGGCGGGTACAGTGTCACTAGGCTCGAGCTTATGACATGCCAGCCACGAGTCCTTGATGACATTGATCACTAGGCGGTTCTGGTCAATATCATCAACTTTGACCACTACAAGATTCTAGTCAATATCATCAACTTTGACCACTACGAGATTCTAGGCAATATCATCAACTTTGACCAATAGGCGACCGCGGTCATTTTTAGTATAAATATAACATTTTTAAGGTTGGTTGGTAAAAATGCATATTGTAAGAAAAGTATATTTTTAAATTTAATTGAATATAATTCCGTTGGGTTTTTAACTGTAATTGATTAAAGACAGCAGAGTTATTAAAAAACAACATTAGTACAAGCTAACGCCCCTAAATTTTAATTAAATCCTTATTATTCAAATATCAAATTCTTTCTATGTTAACTATGTAATAGTTAAGAAAAGTAAGAGGACTTTATACCCCAAAAATAACAGATCTATTGTTTTTCTTATTTTTATTTAATATGATTCTTTGCATTATTATCTTTCGATTGATATATCACTTGTGCATGTCGGAAGGTTAGGTTGAATAAAACTTCATTTGAAAATAAATTACGCAATTCAGCCACGCCCCGTTTTAGAAAAAAAAGCTAAGAAAAAGCGTTTTGATAAAAAAAATAATCTGTTTTCTAAACAGAAATAATAACTATGAAAAAAGAATGTGTAATATATAAAGCAAAATATTACCGAGGCAATACAATAAATGTCATTTTTTTTTCTTTTTAAAAAGAGTGCATGCAAATTTTTTGAAATAAGGCATTTTATATTAATAATTTCATAATCCTAGTTCTTTTTCCTGATATGTTTTTCATACAAATGTAATGCTTCAATATTACAAAAAGCAAAAAACTGAAATTTCTGTCTTGACAGAAAAAAAATAATTTACATTTTTCTTGAATTTTCTTGTACAGTTGATCATATATAAAAATGTATGGGTTGAAAAAATATGAAAATGCAATTATTTTAATAAAAAATATATAATTAATATCTTAAAGTGTTGTTTTAGGTTTGTTTACGCTTATTATAATTATTTTTGCAGAATTATAAACTTTAAAGTGGTTTTTCTCAGTTTGTGTTTTTCGAAACATTAGTGCATTCTCAAAATACTACTCCTTCCACAATTATTTACCAATCACTTCCAATTTTTTCCGGCGAGTTGTATATAAAGCATACAATAAAATTAGGGATCCATTTTGCTATAAACTGAGTACTTTTTTTTAAAAAAAATTTAAATGTAAGAGACATTGTTTTTTTCGTTGATTTTTAGCATGCATATCAACATTTTATTTTTTTCTCGAAAACGAATTAAGTTATTATAAAACCGATCCCTAAAGTTGCTTAGAACATCCATAAGAATGTTACAAAAAATTTCGGGTCAAAAAATTAATAATTACAAAAGGAGTAAAATTTTAGAATTTTCCAAATTTTCTTCAAAAAATTTAAATTTTTAAAATTGAGTGAATAATATGTGGAAAATTTCATCTCGTATCATTTTTTTGAAAAGAAACATTATATAAAATGCTTAAGTATAATTTTTAAATACATAAATAAAGAAATTAGTTCTAAGGGTACCAAGTTCTCTTAATTTATAAAATAAAATACTACATTAATTGTTATGTTATATTTTTTTACAAGTTGAGGATGAATTTATAGTTATAAAATGCTTAATTATTCATTAATTTGAGATTTTTAAGAGCTAGTTTTCTACAAAAACATTTCAATAAAAAGCAAAAATTAGATTTTTAAGAGCTAGTTTTCTACAAATACTTTTCAATAAAAAGCAAAAATTCTGAGTAAATAAATCCCCACACACAAAGCAACTTTCTTAAAAATAACCATAAACTAATACACCATCAAACTCTTTAAAATATATATTCGCATTTGTTACATTTATATCTAAATCAACCAACCAAAAACACGAGAGTAGTAAATGTGTTCATTTTATATCATTATATACTAGTTCAAAAATAAATAACATTACCCAATAATATTGAAGGTATAAATTACATTATTTTGTAATTGGAACCATTTGATTCTAAATTTAACACAAAGGATATCATTTTTAGACTGTTCTCGTGTTAAACAGATACTACATTTGCACACTAAATACATCGCATAATTTTTCAATTTAAATTCTTAATTTCATTTTTCTTTATTTATTGTCTGCATTGAATAGCAACCAATCACTATCCATTAATCGCAGCTGACAATCATTATAGTTAGTGCCGACAGTTTTATAAATCTCGATATTTTACGTGGTAATTATACATGTGACTCATTATAGCCGTATTGTTAGCATGTGGAGCCAGACTTTCCAATACCAATATTCTCGTGGTCTTTTATATGGCTAGTTATATTTTTCTTGCATTTTTTTGTGAAAAAGCAGTGCCGTTAAAACTTTTAAATGTCATTTAACTTTTAACTGAGAATTATTATTTAATTTATACTCTATATTAGTATATTAGTATTTAATTTAGACTCGAATTATTACTTAATTTAGACTCTAAATTTAATACAAACTTAATCTAGTTACATCTTTCTTCGATTTTTTTTTTGCGAAAAAAAATAGCGTTGTTAAATCTTTTAATTGTCATTTAACTTTTAATAGGGAATTGTTTTTTAATTTAGACTCTAGAATTATTATTTAATTTAGACTCTAGAATTATTATTTAGACTCTAGAATTATTATTTAATTTAGATTCTAGAATTATTATATATTTAATTTAGACACTCTAGAATTATTAGTTAATTTAGACTCTAAATTTAGTACAAAGGACATCATTTTTAGAATGCTCTCGTGTTAAACAATAGATACTACATTCGCGCTAAATATCTCACATAATTTTTCAATTTAAATTCTTAACTTAAGCTTTCTTTATTTATTGTCTGGATTGAATAGCAACAAATCATTGCCCATTATTTGCAGCTGCCCGTCATTATAGTTAGTGCCGACAGTTCTATAAATCTCGGTATTTTACGTGGTACTTATACATGTGACTCATCAATAATCCCCTAAAAATACGCAGGACGTCGGGAAAAACAGCTGATGAGGGTGGTTATAAAACCTATCTTCATGAGAAGACGTCCCCTACTTTATTAGCTTTGGAAATGCTATTGTGATCCTGACTGTATGGCATGATGTCCCATTCTGTTAAAGTTATGTGTCAGCTATAAAATGACATATCCCGTATTGCTAGCATGTGGAGCCAGACTTTCCAATACCCTTTTAGAAGATTCTTGTGGTCTTTTATATGTCTAGTTACATTTTTCTCCCATTTTTTTGCGAAAAAACAGCGCCGTTAAAACTTTTAAATGTCACTTAACTTTTAATAGAGGACGATATGTAATATTTTTTTTTCTGTTTGTGCCAATGTTAGTTCAATAAATTGGATTATAAAAGCATCAATTTGTTGAAGAATTTCTCTGATAGAAATAAAGAGAGATAATATTAGAATACTATGCCGTATTTAAGCAAATAAAAAGAAAAAAAATACTATCGGCTTTATGTTCTTTATTGCATTTAAAGAATATTATCAAACGATTTGAATTAGAAATTTAAAAAGCTAATAGTTGATTCTCGGAGGTTTTGGGATAGCTATTTTGTTTTTTTCTACATGTTCAGGTATTTTAAAAAAAAGTGAGAGTTATTCTCAGGTGAAGTGCAGTTTTTGTAATATTCGAATTCGATAGTGTTTTGCCATTATCTTCTATCAGTCTTATTTTACTCTTGAAATTTTATCATTGTGTTCAGTATCGATGATTATGATAACAGTTATTTTATTATTACGTACATACCTTAAATTAAAACCAATTGAAATCTTTTCCTTGTAATAGCATAAAACAATCCTTAATGAAACGGTTCTGATAGGTTCTAGTGTATATTGAGTAAAAGGTTATAAAGAGGTTGTTCGTTCTCTTTAATTGATCTATGTAGCGCAGACATTATAAAAATAATAATTTAACCCCAAAATTTAATTACGTTAATTATTTGAAAGCAGATGAAGCCAAAAAAATTAGTGCATATAATTAAATCTCTAATTAATTGGTTTTTAAATATTTATAACCAAATTTTCAAACTACGCTAGACAATATACAAGTTTTGCATAATAGACTGTGAAGTTAAGTTTTTTAAAAATTTGTCGATGAAATTAATGAAATGGATGCTAAATTTCTATTTCTTATTTAATTAAATAATTATAGTCGAGTAGACATTGAAAACAGTCTTCATTTTTTACCTAAAGGATATAAAATTTAATAATTATAGGACATTACGCCTTTTAGACGATGAGGTATTTCAGAAATAATGTGGAAAATACCTTTAATTGTCTAACATTTTAAAACTAATCATGAATATTCTATTTTGTGGTTATATAATATTGATAAGCAGAACTGTCAGAAAAATTCCAACGTTATTATTAAAATTCTAATATTAATATCAGTGAAATTCAGCAATTTTGTTTTTTTTTCTGAAAAGAATAAAATAACTTTCTTTCTTTTCCAATTTAAAAAAAAGAAATCTTTCTCGAAATGTCTTCCTATATTGCTCAGATACTCAGTAACAAAATATTTTCACAAACAAGGTTTCTTTAAAAATAACCGCGAGGCTATTAAAAATTGCTTTTATATAATTTACTTGTTTTTTTTGTTTGTGAAATTTCTCTTTGACTTGCGATTTTTTTAAGAAGCAATTTTATGTTTTCCTTTTTTTATATGACGTTAAAAAACATTAAACTTACTTTTACATATAATTTAAATTCAATAATTGTTTTTATATTGTATGACTATTGTATTGTAGGCAAATAGGTGCTAGAATTAAATTAGAGAAAGATACATTTTTTTAAGTGTTTAAGTTTTTAAACTCATTTCTATTCAGTTCAATACATTTTGAGGGAGAAAAAGGATAAGAACTATAAAAATCTAGGAATATTTTTTGGCCATCGGGAAAGTTCTGTTTGAACTTAAAAATTGGCGTGTTTTGATGTCATTTATGATTTTATTCGATAATTTAATTATTACTGTAAAATCCGGCATATATATAACGGGCATCTACACTTTCAAGTTGCTTTTTTATAATTTTTCGGTATATTCGCCAAATAACGTCGCCAATCCCTTTCTTACAGAGGAACCTGAAATGTACGTGTGGTATGCTATTACGTTTTGAAGTAATTTTTTCAAGGTATTATCCTAGAATTTTGAAAAAAATAGTATACTTCTAGAACTATAACCTTTTAAGTTCATTAGGTATGTCATTTTTTAAAAAATAAACATTATTCCGATCTATGCAGAATTCTATTTTTTTATGCTCATCTCTTATTTTTTAGCTATCATTTTTATACTCGGCGTATAACACGCACTTGTAAATTTCGATCCTATTTTTTGTGTTAAAAGCACATGTTATACGCCAGTTTCTACGGTAATTGTTTACTAATTAAACTGTTTGCAGTTTCTTAATTATATACTTAAATTGCACTTTGTGAACTTAAAATTTTAAATAATGTTCTAGAAAAAATTTCTAATTAAAATACATATAGTAAAGAATTTGATGCATATATTTTTAAATCGAACCATTAATACCAATGGTAAAAAAAATCTACCGTTTAATTTATTTTTGCTTTTTATTTATTTTGAGAAAAAGAACACCCCAATGCTCTGTTTTAAAATGTTGAAACAAATTATCAAAATAATCCTTTGTAATTAACTATAAATCCTTTGCTTCTTCATTATTATATTTAAAAAAAATTCAGTCCTAAAATTTGATGTCTTTCTTATCAAATATGATTAGTAAAGCATATATTTTGAAGAGTAAAAAAAAAAGAAAACTTTAGGAAATCTTCTGTTAAAACAAACTTATGTTTCCTTACAAAATTCATACAATTGTATTACTTGAATAATTTTTATTGCTACTTTAAATAATTCATTATAGCGTTTTTAAAAAACCAAAAACTTTTCGTAAACTTGACTTATCTTATTTGGCAAGTATCATCACAATATTGTATTAAAGTAAGTTGTAAAGGTCTTGCCTCTGCACCTAAAAACGTGAGAGAAAGGGAAGGAAGACTAGCCATTATCAAAATAACTCAATTTATTCACAGTACTAACCCCAACACAACTCAACCAACCAAAGTTAAGACATGCACCGAATTATTAAATATGAAGACAATTAACGAGGTACGCAAGATATGAGAAGATTTTAATTACTTAGAACACTTACGTCAATTCAATCGCTCTGACTTCTTCGCTACCTAATCTAGTAATACGATTATCAATTACTAAATATCCGCGCCTTACATTAAATTTGATTAATAATTGATCCGCTAGCAATCTACCCTAACTCTCTCCTCTCTCTAACCTTAAAGCTTAGACTTTATATACTAGACTTAATTTGCATGCTCACGTTTTCTTCTTCGGAAGGAAGCTTTATAACAAAATATTTTTTAAAGACCAAAAATTCCCCAAAGGATATTTTAGCAGAAAGATCGCGGATAGAGCCGTCACAAAGTTGTTAAAAAATGATTTTTATTTCTCTTAAGGGATCCTTTAAAATGATTCTTAATTCTTGTTCTTCTGAGTATGTATGTGAAAAAACAAGTAGCAAGTAATATAAAAAAATAAAGTCAATTTCTATTTTAGGTCAACAAAGAAAAAAATTATTAAAAGGCAAAATATATGACGAATTTTCTAGCAATTTTCCATTTTCCTTTCTATGTATGTAGTTGGACTATTATTTTTGTTTGTTGCTCTTATTCATTAATTTAATTTAATTATTCCAATAAAGTTGTATAGTAAAAAGAAATCTCTAATTTATGAAATTAGGCCATCCCAGGTGGGATTCGAACCCACGGCCTTTGGATTAGAAGCCCAAAGCGCTATCCAGTGCGCTACAGGGACATAACGAGGGATTTTCCTTTTTACATATGGTGTTGAACTATTATTTTTGTTACTATTTATTCATTAATTTTAATGAATTAATATTTGAAAAAAACTGTATCAACATTAAGTAGCATCCATTACAAGTTTTAAAAAAATGTATTTGAACTTGAGTGGATGAACAAAAAGTATTTTTTTCACGATTGAAAATTTGGCCAATATATATAAATAAATATATATAGGGAGATTGTGAACCAATAGTACGAATTGAAAAAATAAATTACATCATGATTGTTTATAAAAACACTGAATCATGAATGAAAAATGAAATATTAGTTTCATATTAGTCTAACTTTTGTAACAATAACTTATTTCAAAGCAGCTGCCATGGATGCATTAAAGCTTTTTATTTATTTATTTATAGTCTATTACCTTATCTATGCCTTGCAATTTTCATTTCGATTACTGTTATTTGGATTCTCTTTCCCCTAATTTGATCGTAAAGCACTCTCGAAATGATTTCGAAGAACACGGTAAACTTCTTTATTCATGAGTTTGCACTCAGTTACGATCTTCGATAGCTGACAAGAATCAGCTTGGCAATATTCTCCAACGCATACACAAATAACTGCGTGCAAACCTAAGCGGGGAAAAAAAGTAGGTTCCCAAGTACACCATTGGAACCATTTCTCACTATATGCTCACTACGGGCCAATTTGAAGCTGGCAAAGACCTGTAAAAGCGAGATAAAATGGATTCCTGGCGACATTAGGGAGTCCAAGACTAGTGGGAAAAAAACATCCATCCTAGTTTCTGGAATGGCTACGAGAAGCAAAGTGGCATCTGTCATCAAACTTAGAGGGTGTTTTCTAGAGCCATGATCTATGATATCCTCTTCTTACCCATAGTCTTATATTCGAAGATCTGATGGATGATTCCTATTCCCAAATGCTGAAAGCCATTTCTCTCTCGTCTACTTTTCAAACACGATATCATTTAGAAGGAGAAAACAGGCCGGAGTTTCTTTCTCTGTAAGCATATGGAAGTAGGCCGATAACAAGTACTACAACTCTGAACAGTGGAACAGATAACATGCATAAATTACACCGTATGCACGTGCATTATTAATAACTATATAATTAAGTACTTGTATCCTACTAAACAGTACATACATTGGAGTTAATCATTTTATATATAAGCAATACCAAATTGAAAATGTCACTACGATATTCTCATGTTTAGGTATATATTTCAATTATGCACAAAAATTCCTAAAGTTTTTTATTTAAATATAAATAAATATCTAACGGAAATAGAGTATGCAACAATTCTTTTTACTTGAGTAGAATTATCATATGCTGTCATTTTACGTACATATTTTATTATTCGTCAACATTTTTACATGAATAGTTTCTCACTTTTATATACTTTTATGTGAAAAGTTTTTTCATGTTAAAATATTTTTCGGTGAATAGTTGTTTTTTTCACATATGGCCGATTTAATCAAGCTGGATTTCATGTACGTCCATTTCTATGCTACCGAATTCCATGCATTATCACGTTACACGCGGCTAGGTTTCATATATGTAACTACTATTACGAATTTCATAAACACATTCTTTTCAGCAGATATATTTCGTATAAAACTAATTTTTCTACAGTTAATTTCCATGTATGACATTTTTTTTATAGTTAACTTCATAAACAAACAAACTATGTTACGGTGGTATTGAATATGTATTGAATAGGTATATATAAAGTGCCAAGAATTAAAAAAACGACTACTTTAGCAGTATTACATATTTTCCATAGAAAATTTTGATATTAGATTACAATTCAAAACTTCAGTTTGAAAATGCGGGAAACACACATTTCAAAGTTTTCAACACTTTGAACTCTAATCTCAAAATTATTTCAACATAAATTACATAGTTGATTGATTGATTGTTTATTAAAGTCACACTTCGAAGTTGCATGATGGCTGGGGCCGACGGACCTCGTAATTTTGAGCCTTGATCTAGTCACCAGGATGAAACCTCAGCTGGCCCCCTATTTTTGAAAGCTTCTGCACCACACCAACGTAAGGACTCTAAAGCCCAGAAGATTTAACGTCCATAAGTATTTCAATAATGCAATTGTTAGATGTGAAGGGAATTCTTGGAAGAACATAGATTTCTCGAAATTTGATTAACACTAGAGCGTCCGTCAGTGTCGATTGGACACAGGAGCCTATTTAGTTTGCTCTCCTTTCCGCATTTTTGCGGGGAATTTGAAAATTTTTCGTGACATTTAATCATTTTCCATAGTGATTACACGAAAACGTTTATGGATCTAGGTTAATTAGAAGATATTTTACAACTAAATATACCTTGAACGTCCGCTAGTGTTAAGGCAATTTATTATTATAAATAGCTGCTCGAAATTTGATTAACACTAGAGCGTCCGTCAGTGTCGATTGGACACAGGGAGCCTATTTAGTTTGCTCTCCTTTCCGCATTTTTGCGGGGAATTTGAAAATTTTTCGTGACATTTAATCATTTTCCATAGTGATTACACAGAAAACGTTTATGGATCTAGGTTAATTAGAAGATATTTTACAACTAAATATACCTTGAACGTCCGCTGGTGTTAAGGCAATTTATTATTATAAATAGCTGTATTTCCTCAAAAGATAGTGCAGTAAGTCGTTACCATTAGTAAAACAAATTTTCGGAAGTAATATCGCACATTTTTAGCATGAATGGAATGCTATTGAGTTCACTGCAGACATGAGTCAGTTATTCTAAAATCGTTGTGTCTAAGTGTTTCGTATCATAGAATTTGCCTATCCTCTCATAAAAAAAACTTCATTCTACTTTCGAATCTTATGCAGAGCAGCCACCCTGAAGCGATGACACGTAGAAAAGGTCTAGGCCCTGATGAAATTACTAATTTGTTGAGAGGGCTTTCTGAGAATGAATCGAATGGTGGTGAGCTCTCTTGTTCTAATTTAGTTTACGCTGAAGACATGATTGAATGAAAGTGACTACGAAGAACCTGAAGAAAGTCAGATAAAATTAATATTTCAGTAAATCCTGATATATATGTTGCTAGGAATGGCATGGAATGGATACCGCATAATAGTAAGGTTCCTGGCTGATTTACACCTCGAAATGTTTCGCGACAAAGCAGTGGCCAACAAGCTTCGCGAAACATAAGATCAATGCCAGTGTTTTTTATGATATAAATGTTCATAATAAATGTGTGATAATTACATTAAATATTAAAAAGCCTTATAAAACTAAACCCCACTGAACAGTAGTCTTGCAATTATTTAGTTATAATTATTTTATATATTTTATACCGCGGCGTGTCAAAACGACACCAGTGGACGTTTAAGGGTAAGCAAAAACCCGAACTTTCTAGTGTTAAAACAGGTTTGGAATTATAAACTAACCTTAAAATTTGATTTGAATAGTTATCTATTATATATATATATATATATATATATATATATATATATATATATATATATATATATATATATATATAAAGTTTCTAATTTTTTAAATAATTCAATTCCAATGGTCATTATTCGTCTTATTGGATAGTTGTATATTTCATTTTGAAATTTTCCCTTCCACAGATGCAATTTAGGATTTATGGCTCACAATCCAAATTAAAGAAATACTCGTAAAAAATTGGAACCCTCAAACATCCATATTTCTTTAGTCGTAGTAATTACGAAACACGGTTGAAGTCACACGCTAAAAAAGAATCTAGAATAGCTTGAAAGAAACTACATTTATTGATTAATTAAATAATTCCTTCACGAAGGAATCCCGTTCTCTAAAAATAAATGTAAATTAGATAACTAAAATGAAAGGAAAAAAATTCATTGAATTAATTAGTCATTTAATTACATTTATAGAAAGTAACTTAGAAAATACTTGTTCCAAAGTATTAATTTCCCTAGATGACGTAATTCTATTTTGGTTCCCAAGACACAAATTTATTTGCATTTATTGTTTTCTCATAACGTTTCCGTTAGGTCAAAGTTGATCCGCGTTTGAGCTAGTCCCTTCTGATTTGTTTATAGTTTGTTTTCAATTCCACAAGTTTTCTTTTCCGTACATGAGAGTGTTTCTTCAATACTTGAGTATTAAAACATTGAGGTAAATAGAGAACAAAGATAAAAGTGAAAGTAGAATTAAATGCTAAGGACTATTTGATGCTTTGAAGTTAGACAAAAATTTTTTTTAAAACAAACTCTAAAATTATCTATCAAATTCAATTACGTTTGAATTAATTTTTTATTTAAGAAATATTCATGAAATATTATTATTTCTCATGCAGGGTTATCAATATATAAAAAGGATATAAGCGACTCACTCATTCACACACTCAGTAAGAGATCTCTGGTTAGACCCCTATAGACTAGAAATTTGATAAGCATGTTTATTTTTTTTAGTACAGATCCGAAAAAAACCGGGTTTTGCGGTTGTTCTACGGATAAAAATTATCTCTATTAGACATATAAACGTTTAAATTTGCATATATATTTTCATATATATATTTTGTTGAGTAAAGATCAGTTAAGTCTGTTTTCGCCATATGCAAGACAGTGTGAACTTAACGCGGATCACATTTTCGGACAGAAAAAATACCTCAATTATTATAAAAATTTGTGATATTGTAACTCAATGCATTTGTTTATAATATAGTGTTTTTAAAATTTCAAAATATTTCATGAATTATACGTTTTTCTTTTTAACATGTAAGACGATAGCTCATTTAGTATTACGTTATAGGAGAAAAAATGCGAAACACTTTTTATAAAAGAAAAAAATGTTTCAACTCGGATAAAAACGAGTAGTGTGATAAAATAAATGATGCTCTACAGGAAAGTGAAGCCAGAATATAGTATTAATGTTTGAGTACTTTTTTATCTGAAAAAATATTCCGAATTTGGGTCCTATTCTTTGACATTAGCCGAAGACAGCCTTAAAAGTGGTTTTTGCGGAAACTAACTTTGCGAGGTGATGTTCTGAGGCTTAAAAGATAATTATATTTTCGTTTTTAGAAATTCAAACACTGTCCTTTTCAATCAGAAGGTGAGGGCTTCAAGAATTTTTTTCAATGTAACCGAATGCTAAATGCTAGGACTTGGATATCAATTATTTATACACAGTATATATTCATAAAACATCCCTCGAAATGGGTGGATAACGGCTAGTTATATGCATAATTTTCATTTTTATAATCACATGTTGGATATTTGAATCAGCGAAGGCACACCCAAATGATAAACGCATCATCTACTAATCGAAATGTCGTCAATTCTGTTCCAAACGGAGAGGTAAGAATTTAAATTCTGCTTTGTACTTTCTTTCTCAATTTTGAGAAATTTTTGTATTATTTAAAGTAATCTAATTTAATTTTTTTTCTAGAATATTCCTATGTCGCATCTAAAATATTCCTCTCATAGAGAGATTGATCAATATAAACACTAACCTTGCTTACATATTATATAAAGCTACTTCTAGTTTAATAAAGCTTTGTTCTTCAAACCTATTCACATTCCTACGTGACAAATATAAACATTAGTAACATGAATGTGTGGTCATTCATTAAACAAATTTTTAAGTAAATTTAACTTTTTTTAAAAAATGCTGATTTAATAGTAATTTCTATAATGTAAACATCAATACTTCACAATACGAAAAATGCCATTTATTTTTCCGTTTATGAGAACCGTAACACTTACGCATTAATTTTAAATTTCTAAATAGATAACATTTCATAAATCATTGTTAAAAGTACATCTTCCGCGCGAATATACAACCATATATTAAATCGCTGTATGATGTCGTAAACGGGGTTGAATAAAAAAAATTCATAAACTATACTGTAAAATACTGGTTGAGTCTATTAGAAAGTCTATTGTTTATAAATAAATTAAAATGATTCACAAAATAACAAACTCTATTCAGAAAACTCATTTAACAACATATATTTTACTATCTCACTGACGTATTACATAGTCACCCAATTTCGTCAAACCAAAAGACGTTGTCAAATGCCGAGATATGCAACAAATAGTAAAAACCGTCCCCATGCCCATTCACGCAGAATAATAATAACGATGACAGCATTTGGCGACATTACTTGAATTTGCGATGTATTTCGTTTGTCGATGGTATAATACGTAAGTACCAAATATAGTTAAATGGAATAAATGGAGACAATTATAAACTTAATAAATTTTTAAAAAATGGTAAGTATTAATGAAAAATAAACTATTTGAAGGATTCTAATAATTATTACAATCACTTTATACCCAAAATAAAATAAAATTAATAGTACATCTGAATACTTCTTAATTCAAGAGTATCAGTACAGTATACGGTTACTAGTTAAATTGTTTAAACTTAAAAATTCAATAAAAAGAAATTATTTACTAAGAAAAATCACAGTTTTGCTGTATCAAATGTTTTCTTTTGAACAGTTACAAGCTTAAAATATAAACTAATAGTCTAAGAGCAAATACACCTCGCCTTGTGTAGAAACCCGTAAAATAATCATTTTTTCGCAGCTTTAAATTATTTTCCAGTGTTTTACCTTAGAATCGATAAGATGATAAAAAAATCTATATAGTTTATATAAGTTACTAGAATTTTTATGAAACTTCAGAAAAATTCTTACTCTTTTTTAAAACATTTTATCAAAAAATTAATTTTTGAGAAATTGAATTTCGTTCAAAATGAGGTAGCTCAAAAAAGTTTGAACATTCTCTCTCTCTTATAGAAAAAAATTTATTTTGGAATAAAAATGCGTTTAGAGATATTTTTAACTTTTTATATTATCAGAAACAATATATAGATCGATTAATTTGCAATTAATTTATTCATTGTACTTTTGAATTGTTAAAAAATTTAAAACTATGTATTGAAAAACATTCAAAATTATAGCACAAATATATTTATTTTTGCAAATACCTTCTTTATAGAAAAAAGATACTAATTACTGTTTCTAAATTATTCTTATTAGCTAATTAACATTAATTACCTAATCAAACTGTTTGCGCTGAGAAAGAAATTCTTAACTGTAAGCATTAAAAAAGTATCCCTTTTTTCATAAAGAAACAAATGATGCCTAAAATTTTTAGGAATTATTTTTGAACACTGTGTTTAAAATATTTTAGTTAAAAATATATTGCAATCTCATTGTACATAACTTTGTTGTTCCTTTTTTTCTTTTGTAAAAAACTGCATTAATTCTTAATTTTTGAATTCTTGTGTGTATTTTCTTGCTTCTGTTTCTCTAAGTAAGAAAGGATATTTCTTTGAAACTTTTCCAATATCAAGTTTATCAGTAACAATTATTTGATACTGTGACCTTAAGATTCAACTTTGACTCAAACCCTCGACTGGACTCATGTACCAGCCACGGGGCTCCCAACATTAACGACCAGCAACCCTGCAGTTTGGCTTAAAAACCATTTGAAGCTTGGAAAGGGAAAGAAAAACCTGATTGTACAGAAAAATTTTGCATACAGAATAATAGCTATTTATGTACTAATGTATAACAGCTTTGTAGTTTTTTAAGATATCTTGAAATTGATAGGCTACTCGAAATGGATGAAGGGCTTTCAATTAGATAAATAGATAGACTGATTAGATTGATGAATTGGATGGATTGACTGATTACAGTGTGTGTGTGAAAAATTGGATGGTTTGACTGATTAGATTGATGGATTGGATGGGTTGACTGGTTAGATTGTGTGTGTGATGAACTGGATGAGATGGATGGATTAATTAATGGATTGATTAGTTTGATGGATTGAATGATTGTTTGACTGCTTAGATTGATGAATTGGATAGATGGATGGATGTATTGATTAACTGCTTAGATTGATGAATTGGATAGATGGATGGATGGATTGATTGACTGGTTAGATTGATTGATTGACTGATTAGATCAATTGGATGGATGAAAAGATGGTTTGATTGACTGACTGGTTGGATTAATGAGTTGGATAGATGGATTTACTGATTACAATTAAAGTAAAAAAGTGTTGCACTACAGGAAGGCTATTTAAGACTAAACTCCAATTTTAGTATTTTCTCCAAACCATAATCAAGTTTCGGAAACAACACCTGAAACAATGTACCACAAAACGTGATGATCTTGGAATCATTTTTGATTTAATGTTTAGCAGCCTCTATTTTTTCTCATGAGCATCTATGATGAGTGAGTGAGTGAGAGTTGTATTAACGTCACACTTGGCCTCGGGTCTTGTAATTTTGAGCCATGGTCAAATAACGATGACGATACTTGAGCTGATACACCCCTCTTCTAACTTCCACATCGCTCCAACGGGAGGACTTTTGAGCCTCGACAGATTTAACATGCATCTGTCCTCTCTACAAAGCAGGTCTTCAGAAATACCAGACTCGATCTCATGACAAACGAGCAACGAATTTGTAACCACTATGCTACCGCGGCCACATATCTTTGAGACAAAGATGCAAAATCAAAACATTTTCCACAGCATAGACCACAAAGCTCACAGTCTTAACCACACGGCTGCTCCAGAACTTTCATTAAGTTCATAAGTTTAATTCTTCGAATTTAATTTAAAAAATCTTCAATTTTTATTACAAAATTCAGAACATTTTTCATAAAGATGCTGAACATTTTATAAAACTAAATATGAAAGTTATATACATTTAATTCGGTAATATTTTAGACTGAAAAAAGCTAATATCAAAATGAAGCCTTTATCAACAAAAAAGAATAAATGAACTTGGTCGATCCAAAAAGCTTATGGCATTTCAACACTTGATGTATAATGAATTAGTTGATTTATGACAGTGATATTCGTCTTAATATGCTTGCTACTGCTGATTGATTGATTAATTAATTGTGTATTAACGGCGCATTTCAAAGCTACACGTGAGTTATTCACACAACGGACATTGTAACTTGTTATTTGTCATTGCAAAAGAACTTTACAAAAAATTTAAGTCCAACTGTTATTCATAAAAAATGTTGCATACTTATTTATATGGATATGGTACTTGTATGCTACAAGATCATTTATCCGGATGGTTACCTTTCTGAGTGAAAAAATATTTGTATACTATGACAAGTTTATTACTGTAAACCGCACTTTTCTAAGCCTTTTCTTAAGCCTAAGGTCTTTTCTAAACTCTGAAGATTTCCATGGATTTTGGTACACCAATTTCTTTTTTAAACAAACATTTTGCATACTACAAATAAATCCACAGAAAGAAAAACGTTAACAATAAGTTAATCATTAATAGTTAAAATTTTTAGTTATTGCATTCGTGCTTGGTTTAATCATGTGTATTCTTTAAGTGCTTGAATTAATTATTTTCTCTAATAGTCATTTTATAGCTTACAAATTACGAAACTCATAACTAAATAAAAATATAATTAAACTAGTTTTGAAATCGTGTTTAAGATGTTGTAATAAAAAGAATGTGTAAAAATTATAATAAGGAATGTGTTCTTTTTTCCAGAGACTTTGTTGATGATTAAATAAATATAAGTATTTAATAATTAAAAATTAGTAATTACTAATAGTAAACGTTACAAAATACTAAATTTAAATCAACAGTAAAAATAAAGGAAGTATTATTTTACTTATTCGATACGAAAGTTAGAACAAAAGTTTGAGGTAAAAAGTTCCAATTTCTAAAGAAATAAAATAGAAATAAATTAAAAGTACAAAAATTCGGTTTCATAGAGTGCTAATCTAGGAAATCAATGAACATGTCCATTAAAATATTAATTAATATTCATCAAAATCTGCCATAAAAAATCTTGAAAGTATGAATGTCTCACAAAGAAATCACGAAGGATTAAACTTTTATCTTTTGATTTTTTTTTCTTTTTAGAATTTGTTCCTTTTAGATTTGACTGATAATTTTTTTTACTAGAGATTTTTTCCTAACATGACACGAGCAACAAATGATAAATGAAACATTAAAGTTAATTAAACAGAAGGAGAAAACCTTTAAAAAATTATTTTTTTTTAAAGTTTTACTTTCAGCAGTTTGATAAAGAAATCTCCTTAACTGTAACTCTTGGTGAGATAAAAACAATGAGCAGTAATCTGATAAATATTTCAGCTTCATTTAAGCTAAATGTCTGACATATAAGGCATTTTCTATTTTTATTCTAATTAATAAACCAAGCAGTTTAATGCTATCTAATTAATTACCATCTTAGTAAAATGCATTACTATTTCGAAACAATGAAACCAAGCTTAAAAACTATTAAAAAACAGTGATTTATAGCCAATATGCTCTTTTTCTCTTCAATGAATAATAATTAATTACGTACATTGTTTGTATCTTTTGATAAAAACTCAAATCCTGAAAGAAAAAAAATAAGAGAAAAAGCCAGATTAAAACTTTCATTTTTTTTACCCAAATTTATTAAGATAAATCTTGTTTATGCTTTTCCAAGAGTTTGGAAAATTAAACTCTTTTTAAAGCATTGGTTGGTTAAAATTTCAAGTGTATCAAATTTACTTCTAAATTTCATTGATGATTTTGCTGAAAGTTAAATTGTATATATTTTCCTAAAAATACATTTCTTATTGAAAATTTCAAGGAATTCATAAATTGGATCCTTTGTAAATCTTATGATTGATGATGCAAGCACAAGTGTTGAATGCAATATTGTAAAAGTTCAAGGGTATTTCAAAATATTCACTTAAAGGGGCAGATCAAATACGAAACTCGAGCTTTTTTCTCAAACATTCAATACCATGTCTATGCTATTGACATTTCTCTAACTTTTGAAAACTTTTGAAAGTCTTTTCATTCTGGTCTAGACAGAATTTTGGAAGATATGTACCTGATTTTCTCTAATTTCTTAAAATTTTATTTTAGTTCCTTTACTTCAAAATTCTTTTCAAGATACTTCATTCACTTCAGGTTAAATTGAAAACATGAAAATTCCAAACAAAGTATTTAATCCAGTAATTAAAAACAACGATCTTTTTTCTAAAAAATATTTCACACGCTGAATTTTTTCCTCGAAACGAATAATCTTTTTGCTCACAAATTGCTACTTCGCACGAGCTAAATTCGTTCTAGATTTTAACTTTCCAATTTATTGAAAATACTTCAGTAAGGAAATGTTTAAGTGCAAGATTACTTTATTAAATTATTTATTTAGTATTTCTAAAGTTTAGTGATGCAAAAAAGGATTTATCTAGAAAAGGCATGAAGTAGAAAATATTGCTAATTTCTGTAGGAATTATGATCTATGGTCTTGTTTCTCTATAGCGCAGGTGGGTAACTAGCGGCCTGCAAAAACAGTCAGAAAATCCGCTTTGAACAGAGATTTATTTACCGTGCGTGATAAAAGATTCATTTTTACTTTACACTACTAGGAAAACAAAGTATCCGAAAGTGTTTTTACTTAGAGATCATGTGCAGAGTTTGGAGGAATGAAATCACAAGAAAATTTCAGGATTTCAAGTCAGTGCTTCTCAAAGTTTCCATATTCGCGACCCAATATTCAATCATAATTTTTATCGCGCCCCCTCATACAATAACAATGTATTGAATTCAATAATACTATACTTTGATGCTAAAACTACGCGATACGACTTTAACCTCTGAAGTGCCACTGGCGAAAATAAGCGTCTCGCTCAGTCAAAGAGTTAATTTCCCCGGACGTATATATACATCTTTCCGAAGTACAATCATTTTTTGTTCACTACTATCCATTAAATTATTCCGAAGGCTTTCGAATGCAATAAAAGGGCCTTAACAATGTTTGTGAAGGATTTACTTGTTTCAGATTATTTTTGATTCTTTATCTCCCCCCCTCATTACATCACATACGCGTCTACAAGGAAAATGGTTTACATTGGGAAGCAAATCGCGTTAATTTTAGTCAGCAGTTAAGGGACTAATTATAAACCGTACATATTTATTAAGATGAGAGTTAATTTTTTATATCTGACAATTCCCCAAGAGGTCACTGGTCCCTATTTAACTTGTTCTTAATTTAGAATTGTTAAATTAATTATAAAATTGAGTTGTTAAATTAATTGTAAAATTGTGTGTAGCACTGATACATTTATAAAAGAAATATATCAGTGTAAATGTGTATTGTACTTTTTATTATATCAGAATGTATTTTTTTTTTACTTTCAGTAAAGGAATAATTTTTTTAATAATCTTTTGTTTTGACTTTTTACCCCTTAAAGAGCAGTCACGCCCTCAAGGGAGGCGCGCTTAACAGTTTGAGAAGTTCTATTTTTAGTAAATTGAGCCTAAGTTCATTTTGCTCTATTTATTAACCTATTTCTGCATTTTGATACAGCACCTAAGGGGCTGCAGCTTGAACTTATTGACTTGAAATCAGATTGTAGGGTGAATAAAATGTTAAATTCTCAGGCAATGACTTCGTCAGCCGAAAAATTTCCATGTATGAAGAAATTTTCGGAAAATTGTTCTTGATATTTCAGTCGACATATACACTGCTAGCCACCGTAAATACAACACCCTGAAGGAAGCATGCAGATAACATGAAGTTTACAACATGCATTAGCGGAGGTTAGATATGCAAATGATTAGCATTTCAGCGCAGACACACATCACGCGTGCCTGTGGCGCCACCTCAAAGCGCTATTTAAGGCTTGGAGATTTTGACGATGTCAAGTTCGGAAATTGTGGTTTTTCAAAAAACGATCAGTTATGTCTCGTAGAAAACAGCGATCAGCTTTTTATCAAGTACCCGAGTTCGACAGAGGAAGGATAGTGACCTACCGAGAGAGAGAGATTGTGGATTAATTTTAAGGGAAACCGGTAGTCGTGTTGGACGAAACCAAACATCTGTAATGCGGATACGTGATCGTTGGACGCAGGAAGGTACGATGGACAGACGTGGTTGATCGCATCCACCCCAATGCACCACTTCACGTGAGGGCAAGCAAATTGTGCGCATGGCAGTGACGGATCGCTGAGTCACATCACGAACCATAGCACAGCACATTGAGTCTGTAACGCATCATTCAGTGTCTGCGCGTACCATTCTACGCCGCTTACAGCAGAGTGGTCTGTCCGCAAGACGTCCATTGCTTGGTCTACCATTGACGCAGAACCACAGACATCTCCGCCGCCAATGTTGCGATGAAGGAAGGATGTGGGTGGAAGAATGGAATGAAGTTGTCTTTACTGACGAGTCACGCATCTGTCTGCAACACCACGATGGTCGGATTCGAGTCTGGAGACATCGTGGAGAGAGGATGCTGAACAGCTGCGTTATGCACAGCCACACTGGTCCTGCACCGGTTATTATGTTATGGGGTGGTATTCGATATCACTCTCGTACTCCTCTAGTACGCATTGCCGGTACTTTAAACAGCCAGCGCTACATCTCCGAGGTGTTGGAGCCACAGTTGTCCTTCCTTACCTTCAGAGCTTGGCCACAACCATATTTCAACAGAATAATGCGCGACCACACGCGGCACGCATTGTCCAAAGGTTCTTTCAATCAACAGATTGAATTGCTTCCCTGGCCGGCTCGCTGTCCGGATCTTTCGCCGATAGAAAACATGTGGTCCATGGTTGCTCAACGATTGACCCAGATTACACCCCCAGCTGCCACACCAGATCAACTTTGGCAACGTGTGAAAGCTGCTTGGTCTGCTGTACCCCAAGAAAACATCCAAAGTCTCTTTGAATCAATGCCGAGACATGTGGCAGCGATGATCTACAACAATAGCGGCTACTCTGGCTACTGATTCTGGCAGGAAACACACTTCACAGAAGTCTATAAATTTAATCATTTGATACTTGGTCAACATGTTATCTACAAAATAAATTTTGTTGTGCTATCTCTTGTCTTTCTTGGTGTTGCATTTACGGTGGCCAACACTGTATTTGTGTAGGTTTTTCTTGTTGAAGATCAACAAGAGTAAATATAGATGAAAATTAGCTGAAATAAACTTGCCGGCTGTGATGAGAATTTGAACAAGCAATTCCACTCCTGATTTAAGGGGTGTGTTGGAATCCTAAAGTCTTCTTAATAGGACAATTTTGAGATTTTTACATTTTAAATTTGTATAGATTTTAATCTTTCTGAAAATACCTTTTTTTTTAAACCTCTAGGTTAATTAAAAAACCGTAAGCTATTTTTAAATAATCATTGAAACTGGGTCATGCCCACTTAAATGACAAAAAATGTAAACAAAGTATTTTGTTTTTGCTTAAACGTTTAATGAATGTTGGAAATCACAATATTTAATTCAGAATTACTAAAAAAGTGTTTACAGGGGGGGATACACAAAATACCAATGAAAGTTTAAACAACGTAATATGGTCTTGTGTACCAAAGAATATATTTGTACAAATATAAGTATTGTCATATTGGGTATCTAGGATGCAGTTTTATCATTTAATATGGAAAATGTATCCAATCCAGAAATTTTATAAAATTTAAATTTGAGCCTGGTGATTACACTGTACAGGCGATGGAGCGCCTCAATAAACAGAGGCTGTTAAAGACTGAATACCCATTTTTACTAAAAACAAAGGAAGTTAGAAAAGCAAAAAGAATTAAAAGAAAGAGAGATGGATTTTGAGATTAAAAAAAAAAGTAGATCATTTGGAGTATGGGGAGGAAGGGGTTTTAATAAAAAAAATAATTATACATTAAAGTTCATTTATCTCAAAATGTAAATTTTTGATGTTGGATGTACGTTTTCTGGGCAAATAATGCTTACAGGTATGTAATTCTTTTATGATATATTTATAATGATGGCTAATATATACTGAAATTAGTTTTTTGTAAAAAAAATTAACTTTTTTTTTACAAATTTTTTTATGTGAAAAATGGGTCAACTTTCACTATATTTCATAAAATATTTTATAAATTATTAAAAAGTTCAAAATTAGCTAAAAGCTCATTTCAGTATAATGAGAAAGGTGTACTTTACTTGTAGGAAAAATTTCAAGCATATACACATAACAGATTTGAGAAAAAGTACATCGAAAACAGCCAATTTAACATTGTCGATATAGAAGTTTCCGACTCCCCTTGAAAAAAGAATGTAGGAAAGTATGATAGGGTACATTTGCCTCACTAAGCTGATTCTAAAATTAAATGTGCTTGCAGCTATAGACACTATGGAATTAGTTAGCGTAGTAAAGAAAATGAATAAACTATGTGAAACTATTTATTTAACATATTTATTATGATGAATGCAATCATATTTAAAAAGTGTGACCTTCTAGTTTCCCCCACTACCACGATGTGGTCCTCGAGTCTCACAAGTTGCCCACTCCTGCCCTATATTATAGGATGCAACAGCATGGAGAAGGTTGCAAATTAGTATTAATATCAAAGAAAGGCATATTGCAATTTGTTATTGTTATGTAGCGGATATCAAGCGGCAGCCAGTAACAGCCTCCGGACAGTGGTGATCACTTTTGTCTAGTGGTATGTTACGAGGCTACGGATACATAGGTCGCGGATTCTGTCCTTCTGGATATGCGCCACTTCAGTTATTTGCAGTTATTTAAGCAAAATTAGGATTAATTATCTGATCAAACATGTGATTTTAAATCGTATTATTTTCAAGTACAAAGCACTCGTACAAGTTTTCTATATGTATTAAGATGACTTGGTACCCCAAAAGTGACAGACCTATCGTTTATTTTATTTTTATTTAATCTTATTCTTTGCATTATTATCTTTCGATTGATGTATCACTTGTGCATGTCAGAAAGTTAGAAGTTGAATAAAACTTCATTTGAAAACAAATTAGGCAATTCAGCCACGCCCCCCTTTTAGGAAAAAAAACTAGAAAAAGCGTTTTGATAAGAAAATATATTTTATAAAGTGAAATAATAACATTAAAATAAATGTGTAACATATAAAGCAGAATATAACCGAAGCAATACGATACAATCCTTTTTTTTTCATTGTGAAATGTGTGCATGTGAAATTTTTGAATTCAGGTATTTTATGTTAATAATTTAATATTTTCAGTTTTTTTCCTCATTTGTTTTTCATACAAATGTAATACTTCAATATTATAAGAAGAAAGAAAATTTAAATCTCTGTCGTGACAGAAAAAAAAATTTTTTTTAATTTTTCTTGAATTCTCTTGTGCAATTAATACTCTCTAAAAATTGATCATTTATAAAAATGTATGGGTTGAAAAAATATGAAAATGCAATTATTTTAAAGAAAAATGTGTATTACTTATATCTTAAAGTGGTATTTTAAGTTTATTTAAGCTTATTATAATTATTTTTTCAGAATTATAAACTTTAAAATGGTTTTTCTCAGTTTGTGTTTTTGGAAACATTAGTGCATTCAAAATGCTACTCCTTCCACAATTATTTACCAATCACTTCCATTTTTTCCTGCCTGTTATATATAAACCATGTAATAAAATTAGGGATCCATTTTGCTTTAAACTGAATAGTTTTTTTTAAAAAAAATAAAGTGTAAGAGATATTGGCTTTTCCGTTGATTTTTAGCATGCATATCAACATTTTATTTTTTTCCTCCCAAATTTATTAAGTTATTGTAAAATCGATCCCTTAAGTTGTTGAAAATACCCATAAGAGTATTACAAAAAAAATTTAGGTCAAAAAATTAATATTTACAAAAGGAGTAGGATTTTGAAATTTTCCAAATTTTCTTCAAAAAAATTTAAATTTTTAAAATTGCGTGAATAATATGTGAAAAAGTTAATCTCGTATCTTTTTCTTGAATAGAAACATTATATAAAATGCTAAAATAAAAATTTAAATTCATAAATAAAGAAAGTAGCTCAAAGGGTACCAAGTCCTCTTAAGGAGAAAAGCTATTCACATACTCATCACGAGATCTCCGGAACTATTAGACTTACAGTAATGAAATTTGATATGTATGTGAGGAACCTTGGCAGGGGTGTTTATTTAAATCACCAGCCTTCCAATCCACAACTACTTCGTGCATGCTTTAGACCAGTGATTCGCAACCCCGGTCCGCGGACCGGTACCAATCCGTGGATCAAATGGTGCCGGGTGATTGATCGATTGATTATTAACGTCGCACTGTTTAGCTACACGAGGGCTTTTGGCGACGGACCACGTAATTTTGAACCATGGTCAAGTGACGTGGACGACACCTGAGCTGGCACCCCCCTCTCCTATCTACGACACCGCCCCAACGGGAGGACGTTTCAGCTCTCGACAGATTTAACGTGCATCGCTGCAATACACGACGGGTCTTTAGCGGTACTTTGCTCGAACTCGTGACAAGGCAAGCCACGGTCCGATACCTATACCACTCGGCTACCGCAGCCACTCAAATGGTGCCGGGCCGCCTAAAGAACATTAAATTGTTGCCATTTTATTTAAAGTGGTGCATTTCTCTCGGATTTGCGCAAGTTTCCACGGAAATAACTTTATATTCCGTGTTAAATCCCTTTTAGTCATTTTTGGTTTAACTAAATTAAAATTGTTGAATCAAAACTATCTAAAATATAAACAATCAACGTGTCCTACCCTCATCGGGCCGTGGTAAAATTATCAAACGTTGACCGGTCCGCAGCGATAAAAAGGTTGCGGAGCAATGCTTTAGACCAATGCTCCCTAACCTTTTTATTGCAGGGGACAGGTCAACGTTTGATAATACCGTGGCCTAATGAGAAGGAGAGGGGGTGCTGATTGTTTATAACTTAGATTGTTTTAATTTAATAATTTTAATTTTATTGTATTCAAACATGCCTTTAAAATAAAATACAGTTACACCAAAAATGAACATAAAGGGATTTAAAATTTTAACTCACTAGAACACTAACAATATTACACAGTAAATAAAATGGAAATAAATTTAATATTCCTTGGGTGGCCCGGTATCATTTGATCCACAGTTCTGTACTGGTTCGCTGCTCGGGGTTGGGGACCACTGCTTTATACGACTGGGATGAAAAGGATTCCCAAATCGAGACACTCGTGTATTCAAGCATTTATTCGTGGCCTTTTGTTGTTTGCGACTTGCGAAAGTGGGGGTATCTGCATATTTTTTTTTATTGAGTAAGAATCCTCTAAGAACGAGCTTTACGGAAATCTACTCCCAAGGGGAGTTACAGAGCATGTGTAAAAAATTTCCTTCTTTGAATTATTAGACACATACAGTCTAGAAATTTGGTAATCATATTTATTTTGTTGCGTAGAATGGGGTTTGTGGAAATCAACTTGGGAGGAAGGGAGTTACAGAAGCGTAAAAGATAATTACAAAGGGCGTTTTTTTGAGAGGTATAGAACTTTAAATTGCAATAAAACAACGATGTATTATTCGATTGACATGAATTTTTTTTATTCGAACGATAATCTTGTGGCATTACATTTTAAATATGATTTCTGGCATAGGACTGCCACGGCTGGCTCGGATGTAGTCCAATCCGGGGACGTCCAATTTTCGATGACTTTTTCCAACACTTGTGGCCGTATATCGGCAATAACACGGCGAATGTTGTCTTCCAAATGGTCAAGCGTTTGTGGCTTATCCGCATAGACCAATGACTTTACATAGCCCCACAAAAAATAGTCTAGCGGTGTTAAATCACAAGATCTTGGAGGTCAATTCACAGGCCCAAAACGTGAAATTAGGTGGTAACCAAACGTGTCTTTCAATAAATCGATTGTGGCACGAGCTGTGTGACATGTTGTGCCGTCTTGTTGGAACCACAGCTCCTGGACATCATGATTGTTCAATTCAGGAATGAAAAAGTTAGTAATCATGGCTCTATACCGATCACCATTGACTGTAACGTTGTGGCCTTCATCGTTTTTGAAGAAGGATTCCACCAGCCCATAAAGCGCACCAAACAGTCAGTTTTTCTGGATGTAACGGTGTTTCGACATACACTTGTGGATTAGCTTCACTCCAAATGCGGCAGTTTTGTTTGTTGACGTAGCCATTCAACCAGAAGTGCGCTTCATCGCTAAACAAAATTCGCTTATGAAAATCGACCATTATTTTCGAAATAAAATTGCCCAATTTGAAAGCGTTGTTCAGGCGTGAGTCTATTCATGATGAATTGCCAAACCAAACTGAGAATAAATCACTTGACAGCTGTTAAATCGGTCGCCATCTTGGAAAGAAATGCCAACTTAAACTGCTATGCCTGGAAAAAAACACTCTGTACTTTCGTTCTAGTAATTAGAATTTCGAGCTTTTTAAATCAAAAGGTTAATGATATAAGAATGTTTTTTTAATACAATGTAAAGTTTATAGCTCGAACTTTGAAATCAATAGTTTACAAACAGTATATAATCATATATCATGAAATGCTCAGCTAAACAGTAGGTTTTGCAGCTAGCTATTTTGTAATTCCGACTGTTTTAATTTTAAACTTTTGTGCTCAAGAAAAATTTTCCTTAACTTTTCCAAAAAGTAGTTACAATATTTATTTCTAAATTATAGTTGAGCAGTTAAGAAAGACCCGGAGAAAAATAATAAATCGGAATGAAGAATTGTACAAGAAAACAAATACATATTTTGTAACTCTAAAAGTAAAATAGAAATGTTTCAACTCAGTCAAAGCAATATCGAGGAAGCTGATCACATACATATCCAATGTGATCTCAATCTACTATATTAATCAAACTTTAATAGAAGAATTTTCAACTCTCATGATGTCATCAATATGGTTTGTTGTTATTTTAAGTCCTTCGCCTCTGTTTAGTTTGAAATTCACGTATCATATAGACAAGTTTAGATATCAAAAATAAATACCAATTTATATTTTCCAAATTGATTTATAACAAAAAACGTTAAGGATCAAAATTTTAATTTTTAGAAAACGTTGATAACTGTCTTTCTAAAAAACAATTGTAAACCATCGAGAAAGTTTCCGTCGAAAGACTTCATTCCTGGTGTCAATAAAAGCATCTTTACCACATTTTTTTTCAGACAGAGAAATATCAAATACCATAAAGACAATTTATTTACCCTGAAAAATATACAGCAATGAAAGTAAATTTTCAAAATATATTATAATTACAAAAAATATATAAAAAGCCATTTTTTTTACTCAAAGTTTTTTTTTCTATAACAGCTTTTTCATGAATTTCTAAACTTTTTCGTGATACGGTTCGATTACACCCAGACAGATAAAACGTCTGTATTTGAGTAAAAAGAAAAACTTCGTAACTTCTTAGAGTGTTCTAAAGTAAATATATGAGTATCGCTGAGGGAAATGTGAAATATAAAAGGACTCTTTTATTGTCTAAGAGAAGAAACACGAAAGGAATGCTCTAAATGGGTCTATTTCACATGAAAAAGGATTAGAAAGGTTAAATGGATTTAGAGTTCATTGGTTTGCTTGGCGATTTTAGATGAAAATTTAGAAGTATCAAAATTATCTTTTAGGTTTCCCTAAATCTGAATTTAAAATTCCTGAAAAATAGCATAATCATGATGATTTTTTTTAACTAATACAAGCTTAATAAAGAATTGCAATTCATTAGACTCAAACTAAGTGCATGCATTATGTCCGTAAAAATTATTTAATTCTTTTATATCTTTACAAACAAAAGTTATTTTTACCTCTAATATTGATATTTCCTCATTTTTGTCTTCCATATAACGTCAGTATGTTAAAATTACCTATGTATTTATCAACAATAGGATTGTCATACTGCGAAAAAGCAGAAAAGAAAATATTTAAGAAATGTTTCAAATATATTAATAATTTTTTTATATATATAAGCTGAAATATTCCTTATTTTGTAGAATTAGCATAATTATCGCTCCAACCAACCGTTTTTGTTACAAAGTGTTAAAGTTTTAAAATATGTTTTATTAGTTCCACTTCTTTTAAGGCACATTTTAGTTAAAAATATGGAATATTTTTCTTTATATTTAACAAGTTTAAATAGCTTTTGTGTTTTATATGCACTTTTGTTTGGCTGTTTTTATCATACGATCAACTTCTATCAAATATCTCATTCAATCAAAACATTGAAATGTTTTCGGTAATGTTCCATCATATAACACCTCAGTTTTAACAATTCCAAAAGGAGAATTGCTTTTCTTTTTAAAATACATTTCTATTTTTTATCATTCTGTCATTTAGTTTAAACGCAGAGTCCCATTTAATAATTGCAAAAACGTAGACCAGCAAAAAGAAAAAAAAAACTGCACAAAAAAGTATAAAAAGGTTGCTTATGTTTCTTGGAAGCATTTTGAGCTAATTGTGTACCTTAATTAAACTAATATGTAATATACACTCTTGTCCATAAATTAAGGATAACTCAGAATCACACAGAATTTGAACTCTAAAATAAAAATTTCAGCTGTAGAATTATCACACACATCTTGAAGAAGAATATGCAAATTACAGGAAACCACCAGATGGCGCGGATAGTACGTCACAATGACGAGAGTGTAAGAGAGGGGTATATAAGGAATGGTGGCAAAGAAGTAAAATTGTTCACAAGCGCTTTGAAAGCCTTTCAGTGCAATAACCGAATAATTATGACACAAAGGAGGCATTTGGATGATTTTTTACGTGGTAGAATTATTGGACCACTGGAATATGTGGACGTACCCAGCTGGAAGTATCCGAGGAACTTGGAATCGCCCAGAGTGTCATCTCCAGGCTTTGGCAACGATTCCAAGATGGTGGTAATGTGAGTAGATGTTACAGCACAGGTCGCCTCCGAGTTACAACGCCGAATGAGGATATGTATTTGGCAGTTACTGCCAAAAGAAACAGACGGAGCACAGCATCAGACCTGTCTCGTCAGCTCTCTTCTGCTACCGGTACGACAGTTTCAAGGCAGACCGTGTACAGACACTTAGGGCACATTGGTCTATATATGCTCGTAGGCCTGTCAGATGTGTTCCACTTACCACAACTCACTGTCGCCTCTAATTAACCTGGAGTAGAGAGCATGCATTGTGGACACCACAACAGTGGTCTTGTGTGATATTTTCCGACGAGTCCAGGTTTAGTTTGCAGTTTGATTCTCGCCGGACTTTAATATGGAGAGCCCCAGGTACCCGTTACCACCAAGAGAACACCATTGAACAACACCGTTACGGTGGTGTAGGATGGATCGCGTTTGGGGATGAATTATTCTTGGTTCCAGAACTGACTTGCATGTTCAGAGTGTAACGATGACAGGCCACATCTATCGGGATGTCATTCTGGAACAACGTGTACGTTTGTTTCGGGGAGCCATGGGTGCTGAATTTCTGTTTATGGATGACAACGCCCGTCCTCACCGTGCAAACATTGTAGACGAATGCCTTCTATCGGTCGATATCACCCGTATGGATTGGCCAGCATACTCACCGGACTTGAATCCAATAAAACATGTGTGGGATATGTCTTGCCAACGAATTGCTGCCCATCAACCCCCTCCCACCTGTCTACAGGAACTTCGGAGGGCATTACTTGATGAGTGGTGTAGTATTCCCCAAGATCAGATTGATAATTTGATACTCAGCATGCCTAGGCTTTGTAAGGCCTGTATTGCATCCTCCGGGAGACATACTCCGTATTAACCATCATACTAACCATGTTATACTGTTTTTTGTAAATAGGTTCTTTTTTGAAATTTGCTCCAGGGAGTAATAATCGCAATTTTTATTAATTATGTCAAACATATAGCATCTTTTTTGCTCTTTACCTTTTGTTTAATAAATAGACTTTACAAATAAGTCAAATTTTTTTTTGCTTCTGTCTCTTTCTTTACCTGAACTTCACTATCCTTAATTTATGGACATGAGTGTAGCATAAAGAAATCATATTGATATGTTACTCTTGAATCTAATTCTATTGAAAAATAACTAATTCCATCAAGATTACTTTTAAAGCATATAAAGCATCTTTGAAAATATAAAAGCACGTAGAGCTACTTTCAGCTCTGTATTTTTTAGAAATATATTGTACTATAGATAATGATATTAATCACCGCAGAAATGTACCATCGACCAAACTTTTATCATGATTATAAAAAATGTGAAGAAATTTAATGGGAGGGGGAAGATTGTAATGTTAGATTTTAATTAAATTATGCACAGGAATCTCTAATTTCTGGATTATTTTTCTATCTTTGCATCAATATCAGATAAAAGACTACTATTTATTTGGGAAATTAATTGAATCTTTCTTTCAAGAGGTAATTATTGAAACCATACAGAAATATCTTTAAAAAAAACATAAAATTACAATTACATAGTGAATACATAGTGAAGTATGTTGGCTACCATTACTTGATTGAATTACGTTATTTGTTATCAGCCGTTTTTAAAATTATTTTAAAACTTGTATTGCTGTATTATAGCAGCAAGATATTTTTTGTCGTCAAAAGTAATATCAGAATGAAATGAATATCAAATTAAAGAGTGTTTTTTTTCCAGGAATAGAAGTTTAAGTTGGCATTACTTTCCAAGATGGCGACCGATTTAACAGCTGTCAAAAGATTTATTCTCAGTTTGGTTTGGCAATTCATCAAAACGATCATCAAGCAAGGTGTAGATTCGTCGAATGGGCCCAAAACGAGATTGCCGTTGTTCCCGATTTTCATAAGCGAATTTTGTTTAGCGATGAAGCGCATTTCTGGTTGAATGGCTACGTCAACAAACAAAACTGCCGCATTTGGAGTGAAGCTAATCCACAAGTGTATGTCGAAACACCGTTACATCCAGAAACACTGACTGTTTGGTGCGCTTTATGGGCTGGTGGAATCATTGATCCGTACTTCTTCAAAAACGATGAAGGCCACAACGTTATAGTGAATGGTGATCGGTATAGAGCCATGATTACTAACTTTTTCATTCCTGAATTGAACAATCATGATGTCCAGGAGCTGTGGTTCCAACAAGATGGCACAACATGTCACACAGCTCGTGCCACAATCGATTTATTGAAAGACACGTTTGGTAACCGCCTAATTTCACGTTTTGGACCTGTGAATTGGCCTCCAAGATCTTGTGATTTAACACCGCTAGACTATTTTCTGCGGGGCTATGTAAATTCACAGGTCTATGCGGATATGCCACAAACGCTTGACCATTTGGAAGACAACATTCGCCGTGTTATTGCCGACATACGGCCACAAATGTTGTAAAAAGTCATCGAAAATTGGACGTCCAGATTGGACTACATCCGAGCCAGCCGTGGCAGTCCTATGCCACAAATCATATTTAAAATGTAATGCCACAAGATTATCTTTCGAATAAAAAAAATTCATGTCAATCGAATTATACATCGTTGTTTTAATGCAATTTAAAGTTCTATACCTCTAAAAAAAACACCCCTTTATTAAGATTTCCTTCAACAGGAATATTATGTCTTCAATGATACGCAAAAACGTTTGCCTACAGCTTTAAACCTGAAACTATATTTCGCTATTGTTGCGTCGGTTATGAATTTTATGATTTACTAAAGTTAGCGAACCAATCGAAGCTTTTCAAAATAATGAAAAGAAAAGAAACAAGTTAAAAATTACATAGTTTTCTAGATGGCTGTTTCTCAACTCATTTTTTTGTTTTTTTAAAAAAATTTCAACGGAGGAAAGTGATAATTGTTTGTAATCAAGTGCAACCTGGTTTTTTAAATTTTTTTGTGTATATTTGCTAAGATCAGTTAACCGAAAAATAAATTTCAAAAATGAGTATCTTATTTTATATGATCGTTAAGCTTTTATAATCTTATTTGAAATTAGACCATTAATTATATATATATATATATAGTTTCCAAGCATTTTCCAAAATCTTGTTTAATTGTAAATAATTGTGTGGTATATATGCTGTTTTCTATTGCTTAGCTTAATGTGTTTTTTATTTTTTTAATACAGCCAATACGACAGTCCAAAATCGCCATTCTTATAATTTCAACCTTCTAACATTTTTGTGAAATTATATGAAATAGGTATGTATATATATATCAATCTACAGCAAATTTATTTCTAATTATAAAGCATAAACCAAGTATCCAAAGTACAAATTATTACAAAGTATAAATTATTAAAGCAAGTATCCAAAAAATAAATAATAAACCAAGTATCCAAAGCATAAATTACAAACGCAGGGAGAATATTTTTCAAACGCTAGTGTCCTTTAAATCCGACTGCCAAAGAAATTTTATTTGTCAAAAACACACACACAAACACATACATACATACAGCATTATTGTTTATCAAAATGGTAAAAATAGAAATTCTAAGAGGATAGCGAATGTAGTAAAGGAAAAAAAAATTCGAGGTTGGAAAGAGAATAAATCAACGTCGAAATCCAAACAAAACTTTTCTCATTGTGTAACAACGATAGCAATACCCAAATTATTAAATCCAATCAAATTCGAATGTGAGTCTAAGTTAAATTACGCAATCGCGTTTACTAACTCGGAATCAATTGATCTAATGCTTTTAAGGAAAATCTATGATACTGCAGACAAAGTTAATGAAGTAACGTCCAAAAGCCTATCAACAGAGCATTGTGTATCTCCCCCTTATAGGAGAATTTCAATTACACTGCTTCAAAATCTATTCCACGTGTAATTCGGAATTTGCAATTCTGAGTTCCCCCAAGTAGCGGTCATGGCAGGGTCTGAAATTGCATCGCCTGGCAATTTCAAGTCTTCGAAAAACAATTGAGAGCACTTCGATTGCAGTCGAGGAATTTTTGCATTTTCAGTTGCCTTTCTCGTCTTACTCGTGTTGTTTGCAACACATTAAGATTACCTCTACTTCTAATCTGAAGATCAGGATGGAAATAAAAATATGTTGACTCGTTCAGATTGTATATAAACTCGATATTATACTTTTCAAGGTACTTTTGCGAAAGAATCGTATTTCGAACACCGACTTCTCACTATTATTTTAGAGATTAGCTCCTTTTGTGTATGTCATACAATGAAAATAGGCACAGATTTGTTTCCTTGATTGTATTGCAAACCAAAAATGTTTGATGCATATCACCAAATATTTAAAATTCCCATTCATTCATCTGCTTTGGGTTTTTTTTTCAAATTATGTATAACAAGCAATATAAAATGTTTTTGTCAATTCCTACTTAGGTCTCCACAAAAGAAAAATTTTATTTTAGTTCATTAAATTTAGTTAATGAATTAATATTTGAAAAAACTATCCACATCAAGTGGCATCCACACATTACAAGCTTAAAATAATATATTTGCAGCGAAGAAAAATTTGTCAGAAAAACTTGCTGGCGCCTTCTGTTGGTGCTAGCTCTATATAACTTCGGCAGAAATAATGCAGACATTAACATCAAGTGTTATACACTAAAAGTTAAAAAAAATGTACTTGAACTTCAGTGGATGAATAAAAAGTATTTTATTAAGGTTTAAAAACTGAACAAGATATATAAATATATATAGGGAGAGAGGGAACTATAATAGTAGGAATTGAAAAAAGATCGTTCGCAGCATAAATTATCATATTACTTTTATGGGTAAAACACTCCGCATACACCCCCAGCCCGTACAATATTTAAACAAGACAACAGTTTTCTTATTGTCATTTAGTGCAATCAATATTTGGCTGTAATATATATATAAATCCAGTTCACAAGATTAATCAGTCAAGTTATCTGCTGTTATCACTATCACCTCATCCATTTATGTATTTTATTATTATTATTGATACAACGTATTAAATAATGCAACACGATTTATTCAAAGGAAGACATCAACAATGAAGTATTTGTAATACATTATATGATATAACGATCTACATAAACGATGATACTGTCATTTGAAGGTTGTCTGCTACAACTTCATTTGTGAAATTTATCTTTACTGAGAAAAAATATCAAAAATTTCATGACAACAAACCGGTTTCCAGATAACATTGACTAAAATGTTATAAATGGGTCACTTGAGATATGCCCCAGACAAACTTTTTATCCTTTTACGGTATTTTTAAAATGTTAAAAAGAATGAATTGTGTGAGAAGGGAAAAGGTTGTTATACATGAATATACTGAATTTTTGTCACCTCATAGTGAAAATAAGATAAAAAAAATGGGTACTCTTATTTGCCTAAACGGAAAAAAAGCAACAGTCAATGTTTTGTCGAGGTAGAAATTATCGAAATATTAATTCGCTGGCTTAAAAAAGTATTAACTATTAGTTTCATTAATGATCTACTTTTCTCACTTATGCTCTGTTAATAATGGTAAATAAATTGTATTTTAAAACAAACATTTTCTATTCAAACATTTTTTGTACTATGACCTGATAATTTATATTTTGAATTATTAAAGCTCACTAGCATAATATTTATCACATTTTGATAGCAGTCTCCTCTTCAACTAAACAATTCATTCAACTATTAATAAAAGCAGTAAAAATGTTTAATAGCTGGACCAATGCGGAATTCTTTTTCAACCAGATTGTCTAAAGCACTGCAAGGCGCCGGTCTTCGAACCCGAAGATAGCCAATTCAAATTTCGTATTCCAAATCTGCCAACCGGAAATCATCAATGTCAACTGTTACTTTTGAAAGATGAGTTGGAAACTGAACACTATAAGGCTGCACAGCCTGCATTGTTGTTTGAATATACTCTCAATGAAAAATAAGATTTGATTTTAATTTATATCACACTTTGATGCAACATGAAGGCTATTGGAAATGGAACCTCGTACTTTTGAACAACGGTCATGTGAAGAGCTGGCATCCACCTCTGTGATTGGACAGCTTCAGCTACGATTTCGTAACCACCCCCACTTGGCTAATTTCACATGGTGAAGCACCAAGCCCCCTTAGAGATCTCACATGGAGAGTATACGCCCCTTATAAACAGCAACTAGTGATATAGAACCAACTCCGGCACTTACATCAAACAAATCCACCATCTCAACTAGAGATTGCTTATAGCGTCAACAGAAAAAAGTTCTTGCAATTTGTTAGAGTACAGCTACAATAATGGCTGGAAACACAACCATAACAAAATATTGTTTAGAAAATTTCTAAACAATAAAAAAATTTATTCCTCGATATGAAAGGTTCGATTGATGACCGGAAATCACGACTAACAATGACGAGAGTAAAATAACGTTATAATTGGTCCAATGGGGAAACTCTTTTTTGATTAGTTGTCAAAAGAACAGCAGGGCGCATGGCTGTGGACCGTCAAAGGTTTTCAAAATTCAAACCAAAGTCAACATAGTCCTCAAACTGAACACACGCATTGTTCTTATCAGTAACGATTGTCGTTAGATGCAGTCTCAACAACGAAACTACTTCCAGATTCCAGATTACTAAACTATCCAACAAGAAAAATTAGAGCATAAGTTCAGTTTAACATGAAGCAATCGTTGTTTTTCACGGTTCTCTTCAGATTGTAGGTTCATTTGCATTAGATATTCTCGAGAGCTTCTGGCAACGGACTTTGATCCATAGGTTGCAAGGATGATACCCAAACTTGTACTTAAATCATCTTATTTAAACATCGATTCGTGTGAAAAATTGAAAAGTTTGAGAACAAGTTAAATTTATTGAGCTCCCCCATTAATTCATCCTATAGATTTTAGTAGAATCTCTCGAGACACGACCATTTACTCACAAGGGGAGGGCACGAGTAAGGAAATTCATTTAAGGTCGAGACTTGGTGTAATAGTAGTACTCCTTCAGGGTGTTCAACCCTCAATGTAATTCCGCCGAATGGCCAGTCAATTCGGAGAAAAAAGCCTTCGAAATTCATGCTTTGCTTTTATACAATTAAATTTTAATTTCCTTCAGTCACGCAATGGCGCAGCTGGTAGAATGGCTGCATTAATCAAGCGGGCAGGGTTCGAGTCACACGTGCAACATTTTTTTTCCAATTCGTTTAATAATTCTTAAAATTAAATAAATTTATTTATGAAAGGTTAATTAAATATTAAATGATATTTCATGCAATTATTTGTATTTCATAAAGTAAAAAATACTGTAATTATATAAAATTTTATATTAAACTTTATTTTAATGTATTTTTATGTTAATATATAAATAATAGTTATAATAAAATATATACTAAATGTTAAATAGTATTTTACATAAGAAATAATTACAAATAGTTTTATAATGTGAAATACAATATACTATAAATAAAATATTATATATAATATAAAATATTTTATAATAAATATAAACAAAATAATATGTCTTTTTTATGTTATTAATTTAATTATTTTACAATTATATAAAATATTTAATAAGTCTTTTTTAAATAAATTTGTTTAATTTTAATAACTTAAGTTAAATATTTTTAATAAATTAAAAATAATTTTAATAAATTAATATAATTTTAATAATAAATTAAAAATAATTTTAATAAATTAATAATAATTTTAATAATAAATTAAAAATAATTTTAATAAATTAATAATAATTTTAATAATAAATTAAAAATAATTTTAATAATAAATAATAATTTTAAAAATAAATAATAATTGTAATAATAAATAATAATAACTCTAATAAATAAATAATAATTTTAATAAATAATAATTTTAATAATAAATAACAATAATTTTAAATAAAAAATACTAATTTTAATTATAAAAATACTAATTTTAATAATAAATAATACTAATTTTAATAATAAATAATACTAATTTTCAATAATAAATAATACTAATTTTCATAATAAATAATACTAATTTTAATAATAAATAATACTAATTTTAATAATAAATAATAATTTCATAAATAATAATTTCATAAATAATAATTTTAATAAATTAATAATTTTAATTAGTAATAATTTTAAAAATCAAACTTTAATTTAATTAAATAGATTTAATTAAAAGTATAATACCCCATTTTTTTAAAAAGTTAATTGAGTTAATTATAGGTATTGAAAACTTATATTAAGAATATTTAATTACCTTGAACAAAAAGCTACGGATAAGATTTTTGTGTTAGAAATTAGTTTAAAATCAATAACAAGCGATTTAATTAAATATATAAATTGGCGTTTTTATTAAATAGTTATTAATTAAAACTTGTGTGCGAATAGATAAAATTCTCTACTATGAAGCTAATAAATACATTAATATATTTTTCCACAAACCTTTCTTAGAGCACCATAATTTTGCTAAGAATAATCATGAATTATGTTATGAAATCATTAATATTTTATCCTTTAAATAATAGATATTTAAGTTCCTGAATTATTGCTCTATTACAATACATTAAATTCTTAACGATTTTTATGCTATGCAATACATAAAATTACACGCATACGCTTTTCGATCACATTGCTAATCAGATGGATGTAAAAAAAAATGTGTTTTTCGTGCAAAACTTACATACAAAAAACGGAAAAAATATATAATTTTGGATGTAGATCACAAAGAGGCAGTTCCACAATATTCAGTATCATAAATAAAAAGTAAAATCAAAAAGGGATTTTTTATATAATTGAACAAATTTACTTGCAGAAACATTGAATATTGTAAATATATTCAATAAAACACGAATCAAAAAACGATTTTAAATAAAAATCACATCAAACGCTGTTTTTAAAATACGTATCTACGCAATAAGGAAAATAATTTTCCAAATCTGTTTTTTTACACAAGTCGCATTTTTCATTGTTTATCATCTACGAAATATAAAAAGAAAAAAAAAATGTATAATAAAATAAAAACTAAGTACTTATAACTTATGTTTCTTTGGCATGCCCCCCGAGTGCTACTCTCTATTCGTTCTCTTATAAATATTCAACATCCTTTTCCATAAGCCAAATGCACAAACGTCATCTTTTTTTCCCCTAAGAATAAAAGAAAAAAGAATCAGAATCCAACAGATTTCCTTAAACTTGTTCCTTTTACGAGAACAAATTCTTTTTCCGAATCGGAAACGACCTCGTCACCCCCCTTTTTCAGAAAGACTTTCTCTTAAATTCGATTAATTTAATTGAGGCGTATTGAATTCTTTCAGCAAAATATCCTTAAAGCTGAAAGGCATTCATCATCCAGGGCCGCTTGAACGGTGCGGCTAGCTGTTAGATTTACGACATCGAGCTTAGCTATTTTTCCCAGCATTGCTCTCTAAAGATGGGAAATACTACAAAGATGCTATTCTTCGAGCCAAATTTATCTTGCCTTAGAACGGACTAACACGATAGCCCTTGAAGTAATGGATAGTGGAAACAAACTCTGTTGCATTATTTATATCTTGAAAATGCTACGAAGCCGGAATGCTTTCTCTAGTAAATGACAAATGCTTCTTGAAGATGTTGCAAATGATAGTTGAAGAAAATCATTTCTCTGGCTGGTAGATGCAGGAACTAGAATGCTGTAAAATTCGCGTCTCGCTTGGTCATTTGGCTCTTTAATGGAAGACACTGAGTGTCCAGGAAATTGTTCAGTAGCTCATTTGCTCCTGTGGTTACGCTGGAGGATTCGATATTTCATCGTATGTTTTGTAACGAATTTTGGGTGTGCGGTAACCGGAAGCTTGGTTCGTTTATTCCGCTAGTGTACGTGATTTATTTTTGTACCCTACCCTGAAGATAAGTACGTGAGGGGGGAATTAATATATGAACTTAACTTTCCGAGTTAGGTTCGTCATTTAATGGGTTTAGAGCAAGCGTAAAATTTTACTTTGGGCTCATTACGGGGAGCTTCGAATTTATTTCATATTTTGCGTGAAAGGGAGATTTATAAACGAAAAAAAGTTATCACTAATATCTATCTCCCTTATAAGTCTTTCAGATTTAATTTAGAAAAAAGCTGATTGAAAAGCGCGTCCTTGAATAAAACTCCTAACAGTTTACCTTACATTCGAGATCTTCAACCCGGAATTCGCAGAACCCTAGGGTCCGTTGAAACTTTGACAGAGCTTTCGCAAATGGTTACTGTTTGCTTAATCAAAGCGCCAAAATTTTAATTTTTATAAAAAATCAAATTCTTAATGGTAGTTTACATGTAAAAATTAAAATTAATGTATATATTTTATGGATAAAATAAAATTTTAAATTTCTCGTAAAAGTCGCGTGCTTCAAGCATGAATGAATAAATCAGAAGTCTTGCCAATGAAGGAAAAGGAACACCTTATCGCATATAAACAGATTCGACGTTGAAGTCTAAATTTAAGCAGGAACAGCCCCACATTTAAGGTTGTAAATTTTCTGAATACATACAGAAATTTCTCACACTGTTACAAACTTTTGAATGCCATTCTGAACAAAGTATTTAAGTTAAAAATATTTCTCAACGAGTGGGGCAACAAAACCAAAATATAAAAGCAAATTAACGCGGCTTATGAAATGCAACTACAGATAACTTCAATAGACCTAGATTTCGGCAGTTAATGTAAAAAAATATAAACCCGTATCCAAGCTATTAAATATAACGCAATGGTTGATAGCACCTGGAGCATGAATTAAAGAATAAATTACATTAATATTATGCTAAGAAGTCTTAGAAAAAGTAAAGCATTTTTTTTAATTTTCTTTACTTAAAGTATCCTTAAAATATTGATCTATTTTAAACATTTATATAGAGGGTGGTCCCGAATTCATGGTATAAATTTTAAAGGTAGATACAGGACATAGTGTAACAATCATTTATTGTATAGGAATATGTGGGTGCAAGTGGTGTGGTGAGGCACAAACAGGAGAATTAAAAGAAAAGATAAATGTAGTTATCGGTTGGGGTTGCATTGCCGTTAGGGGGTAGTAGATATCTAGGCACCGTTCAACATGATGCATCTCAGTAGGGAAAAGCCCCATTCGCAATTGTGCTGATGTCCACAATGGAAGGCCTTACGCATGCCGAAAATGCAGACATGCATTACATGTACGGCCGTGCAAATAGTAACGGCACGAATGAGCTAGGAATGTATCAAGCGCAATTTCCTGATCGACGAGTGCCGAATCACAAAATTTTTCAGTGTTACATCTTCAACTTCGTGAAATACGTTCGTTTCAAGTCACCAGACATGATGCTGGTCAACGAAGAGCTGTAAGGAGGCCAAGCGTGGAAGAAAGCCTCTTGAACTTTGTGGCTGATAGATCAGAGCCAAGTGCAAGAGCTGTTGCTCATCACGTAAGTGTGAGCCATCACACCGTTTATAGATTACACCTCTTACATTTTCAGCGAGTACAAGCTTTGAATCTGGCAGACTATCTTCTACTGTCAGTGGGTGATACAGCAATGTGTGCTGCAGCTGGACTTCATAACTCTGTTCAGCACATGAGCTATGAACAGTTATTGTAAACAGTACACTTATCAACGACGCTTTCAATTAACACTTTGTATTTCCTTTCGTCTCTTATTTTTTGTGTTTGCGCCTCACCGCGTCAATTACACCCATACATTCCTGTACAATAAATGGTTGTTACAATATGTCCTGTACCTACCCTTAAAGTTTGTACCATTAGAATTCGGGGGACCCCACCCTATATATTTTTTTTAAATATATTCTACTAAGTGGTTATTTTAATGGGGTTCCCCAGAAACACTTTATAGCTTCAAGGGTTCCGAGAGTGGACAAAGTTAGAAATCACTGTCCTACATAATAATTTGGTTCTTTCATATTTCATTCTTTAAATGTCCCCACGATGACTTTTAGTCCGAAATAGATAAATGAAACCTACTAAAAGTAATTAAGACTAGAATTATATGTTCTTGAGTATTTTGTTTTTATAATTCATTACACTTTAAATTATTGTAAAAGACTTAACAGAAGTGTCAAGACAATTTTATTTTAGTTCGAATGAAATTTGACAGTTTACAAGTTAGGCATTTTATTTAAAAAAAACCATTTAAAGGAGAAAAAAAAACTTGCTTCTTATAAAAACTGAAAAACAATTCGAAATGTCCAACCTGATAAGTAAGGTTGATTGTGGTGAAAGATTGAGATGTTTTATTACTACTACTAAACAAATATACGTTCTTTAAAAGCATTCCGAGAAAAGAATAGCTTTCCATGCGATTTCAACACTCAGGAAGAATGTCAAAAGCATTTCAAATAAATTAGCTTTCATAAGACCGAATTATACGTCTATATGAGTATAAATACGTTTTCTGTAAAGAAAATCTTTAAATATCGCTAAAAAGTGTTGTTGTAATCTTTTTATTTACTACATTACTTATGATGTACTTTAGTAAAAATGATTTCATGAAATAAAAACTATGAAAGTTTTCCCCCATGGGGTTTTTCTTATTACCGATAGATAAAATAGGAGAAGCTATACCTTTTCAAAGAATAATGAATCTTATTTTAATATTTGATATATATACACAATCTGTTCTCAACTTCATTAAAGATCTTTGACTAATAAACACGAAACATAAGGTATTTCGCACATTTATTCCCCGCAAGAAAGATTAATTGGCAACAATATGTTTATAACAAACTTATTAACGGAAAGATTTATGTATTGCTTCATGAATAAATCAAATGTTACTCAGAACAAGAACATATGCTATGCAAATATGAGTTCCAGTACGAACGAATAGTTTTAATGTGAATTTATATTTTTAATGTAAACTCATAAAACTATTCATGAAAATATTTATATGAAGGATTTTTATAATTGTAAAACGGTCATAAATACTTGTATAATTTCTAAAGGAACCTTATTTCAAAATTTCAATGAGAATTATGATTTAAAATATTAATAAATATAGTGAAATTTTCATAATTGATCATACAAGTCAGTAAACATCACAATTTAGTAAATCTGCATCATATCATTACATAAATATTCTATGATTTTGAATAAAAAATCTCAGAATTTGGCTAAAAATTTTGCAAATGAAAATTTTTAAAAATAAGAATCAATTATCGTTTCTGGAAAGTTCTATATTTTCACATGAGTTTGTAATTAATATATGCATAATTCACTACTACTTTATACATTTAACCCCTTAACTGCTGATTAAAGATTTCGTGATTCGCTCCCCGTGGACAGCGTTTTTTACATAGACGAGCGTATGCGGTGTATTGGGGGGAAGAAAAGGCACCACAAAAATAACCCAATTTTTAACTGAAGTAAGTAAATTCTTCCCAACTACCAAGGTAATTTTATTGCATTCTAAATCCTTCGGTTAGTGTAATTTTATCTATAGAAGCGCAAAGGAAGTAATCGCATTTTGAAAGACGTATATGTACGTCCGGGGCACTAAAAGCACTGGTTGAACGAGACGAATATACGCCGGATTCAGTTAAAGGATTAAAACAATCAACAGAAACGTGAAAGAAACATAGAACATAAAATATAATTCATTACAAAGAGGTCCATTAAAATATTTTTAAAAATTATATGAATGTTTATCAGTATTATATTTTTAAACACATTACACACACACACATTTAAATCACTCATCACGGATATGAAGCTTCAGGTGCATCAAATTTATTCATTTCGTCTCAAAAAAAGCATAAATTACCGTTAATAGTTTTAGTTTCTTTATGAATATAATAATTCTAAAAACACAAACAGCTCATTAGCAGCTTTTTCATCTCCCGAAATAAATGTTTTCAAACTATACGCATCTCTGACAGCCAGACGTATTGATGCGGTTTATTTTGGAGCGTCTAAATTGAAATTCGCCGCCTAAGAAAATCTTTATGTGTCAGTTATGGATCACAAGCGTCATCCGCTAACAAAAATAAACGAGAATTTCTGGTTCTTGGCATGAGCAAATATTTGTTTTCTCCAAGAATATAAACTTGCATTTAATACTTATATTCTAGTAGAATAGTTAGACAAATGGTTTATTTACGACAAAACATGTCTCAGTTCCCGACAGAGAGAATGAGTTATTCGAGGTTGTACACGGTTACGTATTAGAGTCTTTATTCTTTTCTGGAATTGAGAAAACATCTAACCCTTTTTAACTTCCTAGAAATGGTACAGAATCTGCAAGTTCCGAAATCTCACAAATTTCAGATTCACCACAAGGTTTTTGTTCCTTGCAAGCATTGCTATCATAGAGATTTCACGAGCTGCATTTATTACAGTCGACATCAATCATCGGGGTCATGAATACGTATAAAGTTTCCCCAGGCTTTGTGATCTTTCTCTGTATTGTTATTCTAGAAAACTTAGGATTTTGGTCGCGTGGATTTTATGCTTATTAAGCAAGTTCGAAGTTATTTTTTAGAGCGTCGAAGAACAGACGTTCGAAAAGAAAAGTGTAGCGTCATTTTTAAGAAACATTTTTTTCTCTCTTCTTTTTATATCATATGATGAAAAAAACTCTCGCTCACAAAGTTACGGTAAAAAAATGGGGACTTCGATTTATTTTAAACGTATAAAGTTACACAGAGAATCAGCTCTGCTGTTGGACGCTGGAAGCGTTAATCAATCACTTGATAATATTATACAGTGTAAAAATGGGATAAATTCAAATTTGTTGAATATTAATTTACGGTTGCATTTTTTAAAAAGTAAAAAAGGTAGGTAGGCAGAATGATTTATATAAAATTTAAAAAAATCTATTTAGAATTATAAAAAAAGTTAAAAAACGCGCGCGCACTTTTTGAGTAAAATTTCAAAAGTATATTTTGTGTATTGTTTTGAAATCATGTATAACTTCTTTGTCAAATATATGTATCTCAAATAACATTTTTCCCTTTTATTCGTGAGTCTGAAAGCATTTTGTGAGTGAAATTAAGCTATTTACACGGCGAGCATGAATAGTTAGTTTCTAGTGCGATTCGTAATTTTGAATCATGGTCAAGTAAATAAGATGACACCTGAGAGCTGCCCCCTCCCCCTCTAACTTTCAAGTCACTCTAACGTGAATACACTGAGCTTCGATAGATTTAACGTACATCATTCTCTCTACACGGTGGGTTTTCAGCAGTAATAGGGCTCAAACTCATTAAACTCCGACTATGAATCCGTGATCATGACCACTAGGCTACCACAGTCACGCAAAAAAAAAAAAAAAAAATTGCTGGTTATAAACATAATTTTTTTTTTTCGGTTTTCAATATTTTTTGGTTGCTTTCTTCTTTTTTAAAAAGAAACTAAAGGATAAATTAAGGTGAAGGAGTATCATCAGCAAATGGTGGGTGAGTGAATGAATATCAACGTCGCACTGTCCAGCTACATGAGGGCTTTTGGCGAAGGACCACGTAATTTTGAACCATGGTCAAGTGACGTGGATGACACTTGAGCTGGCAACCCCTCTCCTAACTCCCATACCACACCAGCGGGAGAACGTTTGAGCTCTCGACAGATTTAACGTGCATCGCTCCCCAACACGGTGGGTCTTTAGTGGTACTGGGCTCGAACTCATGACATGCATGCCATTAATTGATACCTTGACCGCTGGGCTACCGCAGCCCAAGTAAATGGTGGTGTCAGCTGGAGATTATTATTGTTTTTGATGCATTTGCAAGATGCTGGAATGATTTATTTTTTTCTCCCTCTTTTCTTGTCCTATATATGTGTTTTTTTTATTATGATCCTTATTATTGGATTTGTACATTTGTATTGTGTTTGTATATGTGTATTTTTTATTTGCTTTTATATATATAACTTGTATTATGTAATTACCTACCTATATTGTGACTTTACTTTTCATTTATAATTATGTATGTATGTATGTTATGAATATATCTTCAGTTTGCTTTACATAGTTATATACTGTGCATTTGTCTTTGGTTTTTGTGTGCTGTGCACTTCTATAAAAAATGTTAAATAAAATATTTTTCTTTTCAATAAAGATTGAAGCGGTGGTGGTTGTTTCCCGGGGAATCGGTTTGTAGCTCTAAACCTTTATCGAGTGAGTTCGGTTCCCATGGATATTCTGATTATAAGCACAAATCCAGTAAGGAATATAAATGACGTATCTCTGTATTATAAACAAACCGCTGTGACAAGAATACACAATAAATTAGCTGAACTAATGACTCACTCTCCTAACTTCTGCACCACTGCAACTTGAGAATTATCATGTTAGATTTAATATGCATAAAATCCGCTACATGATAAGTTTATAGTGAAATAAGAACTCAAACACGATCGAAAAATCGTTGACCACGAGCTTGCGACCATGATTTCTCATCTACTTCGAGTGCCAAAAGGAGAAATAAGTCACGAGTGATTGAGGGAGTGCTTATGAATGTCGCATCATAAAGCAACACTAGGGCTATGGGCAAAGGACTTCGTTATTCAACTCCTAATATTAGTTCACAGTCTCCCTATATATATATTGTTCAAAATTTTAATCGTTAATAAAATACTTATTATTCATCCACTCAAGTTAAAATACATTTTAAACTTGTAGTGGATGACACTTGGTGCTTATTCAATTTTTTCAAACATTTTTTTATTCATAAATTAAATTTAAAAATGAATAAATAATAACAAGAAATAATAGTCCAATACCATATATAAAAATAAAATCGCTCGTTGTGTCCCTGTAGCGCAATGGATAGCGCGTTGGACTTCTAATCCAAAGTTCGTGGGTTCAATCCTACCTCATATGGCCTAATTTCTGAGAATGTGATTTAAGAATGAATAAATAGTAACAAAAATAATAGTCCAACACCATATATAGAATGGAAAATTGCAACAAAAATAGATTTCTCTTTTGCCACTTAGTATTGTGATTTTGTCATATTTATATACTTATTTATATTAATTGTAATTATTTAATTAAAAGTAACTAAAATAAATTGTTTCTTTGTTGAACTAAGTAGGGTTTTTTTATACTTTTTTTTTTGAAATATGATCAAGTGACGAAAACAACACCTGAGCGGGTACACCTTTTGTAAGCTACCACTTCATGGTCAAAGGGAAGACTTTGATTCATGACAGATTTAATGTGTAACTCCTCTACACGGTGGGTGAGAAATAAGTCATGTAATTCTTAGGGAAATGTTTAACCAACACTTAACTAAAGCGTTAAAAAGTCAATCGTTTTGAGTAACATTATTACAAAATTCTAAAGTTGTATCGGAATATCTTCCCTTAATTTTTCTAAGATTCAAGATTATATCATGTTGAACATATTTTTATAGCCTAAGTGTCATGAAAAACCATTTAAAATAAACAATTTAATGATGAAAGTTCGTAGTTTGTACAAAAACTTAAATAGGCTGTAGCATCATATTCAGTATCTGCAACGCAGAAACGCAAAACCACTGTTCACGGTAAATTACACCCGTACATCAAAGTCCTGTAAACTGTTTTCATTTTTAAATTAATAGTTTTCTATTGGCAACCAATTTAAAGTGCAACGGTTTGAAACTTAAATACGAAGGAAAATGTCCCAGAGTCCAAATAAAAGCTTTATTTCGTGATTTCAAAGCTTTTTAATATTTCTATACATATGCAATCAACCCAAACAGTAACTAAAGAAACCACAGATGAGATTTACACTTTCAAAAGAGCATTTATTTTTCAGCTAAATATAAAAGACGAAAATTGGAAAGAAATACACCATTACACACACATCCTTCGCTCATACTAATGTTCTTTTCATTTTCTTCGTCACTTTTTCGTAGATTATGAAGGAAACTATTTCACGCTTCAAAATAAGGCTTTGTCTCAGGCAAATTATGACCGTTCACTGCATTTGGCAGTTAATTTTCCGAAAATTTCAGTCATTAATACAAGGTTCGCCTCTCAAATGAGTACTTAGTTTCAATCCCTTGATGTAAATTTTATGCGTACTTCGTAAAGTCGTAATTAGTTTTCGTGTGAAAAGCTTTTGTGCAATTTTGTTGCAGCTTAATAGAAGCTATTAAATCAATAATTTGAAGCACGATAATTTTGCAAAGTCTTACAATGCTTTTGATTCGCTTCTAAGCTTGTGTCGAAACATTTTTTTACGGAAGATTTACTTCAAAATAATTTTTATATCGGATCATATGCATCAGACTACGTAACATTGCTTGAACAGTGTTTTACTTAATGCAATATACTCCTTACATTAGCCAATAACTTGATTTTTGTTTTTAATTAGTATATCACATTAGAGAAAATATTAACTGGGTAGATATTGTATGGATTTTATTAGTAATTTTATTACTAATTAACTAGTGTTAGGGATTTTGAAACACATTAACAGATTTCATTTATGTATTGAATCTGAAGCACAAGAGCAGTATAAATTTCATTGTAGAAGTATCTTCCAAATACTGGCATTTCTCGTATAACACGGTACTTGTAAAACATATGGGAACCCCCCTGGGTTCCACTCTGTACACCAAAATTGAATTGAGGCAAAGAATTACCAGACGACATTTTTACAAAAAAAATTATACTTATTCACTTGAATCAATTATCAGCCTTCTAAATACAAAGATGAATCAATATGTCTACGTCAATGAGATTGAACTTTACTATTAAATTAAATCCCGAAAGATGATACTAATCAACTATTAAACTCAATATCGAACGGGTTTACCGGAATAAGAGAACTGAGAAATATACGCAATTTGAATTACCAGCAATCATTAACTTTCCACTAACTATTATATATTTACTCTTATGATCCTATAATTGAAATTTAAATATGACCTAACTTTTACTACTTCACTCCTTTCCAGTCGGCTCAAACTTTCCAAACGTAGATCGCTGCCTGATAATCGGCCAGAAAATAATCACACAATCAACTTGAATCTTCTTAGAACTCCTTCAATGTATCTCTTGGCTCAATAGCCATCTTCTGCTGACTTACAACACTCTCCTTAAATACTTTGATTCATTTGCATATCCCGTTTTCTCCTTTTAGAGTTGGTTGGAAATATACCCGAATTTACAATCCCCAAAGACGCCCAAGAGTATTAGTGATAAAGTGCCATGCAGATTCGTCACAACACAGTTTCGATATTACATGCAGTGGCGTAAAGTACACCTCCACATTGAGGGAGGGCAGGGACTCTAAGGGTCCCGAAGCTTGACTGACGCTAAGTACGAATTTGGGCTTGGAGCTCAAAATCTGAGTTTGCAGGAGAGCCCTAATATTCTCCGTTACGTCACTGATTCCATGGTACAAGATTTGCGATTATTATCACACAAATTCTATATTACACGGCATAAAACTCAAATTTAATACTACACGGTTTTGATATAACACGATTTTAAAAAAGTGAAGAAGCTTTAAATAAAGGAATAGCTTTAGATAAAAAAAAAAAAATTAGAATTTTTTTTTGTTGAAAAAGATCCTTCAATAGTACGTAGCGGAAAATTTAAGAGAGATTTGCAAAGTTCTTCAGTTCCTTATGGAAAAATTCTGAAAGAATTGTAATATCGAAAGAGACAGGTAACTGCAGCCATAATCATTTTTAAAATAATGGAAAAATAACTAGTAAAGGGAGTTTGAACAAACTTTGAGGGAGGGGGGATACATTAGCTGTAATTCCTGATGAGAGTGATAGTGAAAATTAATTTTGTGATCCTAGTAAGTGCCTGTATGTATTTATTTTATAATAATTATTATTTTTTGAACATATTTTTTGTTGAATTTTTGATTTTTGTATTTCTTATTTTTGTCTTTGATAAAAAAAGTGAAATTAACTTTTTCATTTCTATGTTTTATTGGATCGAAATTTCAACCATCATAAAATTTAACACCATTAGACTTGATTTCGAAATTTCAAGGTACACATTGCCTTGATTTATATTATGTACATGCATAATTAATTTAATAAAAATATAATAAAAATAATTTAAATTAATAAAAAAGTATCGTATAACATGGTTTGGATATAGCATGGTATAAATAACCGTGTTATACGAGGGGCACCCGCATTTTGAACCACGGTTAAGTAATTATTAATCTATCGCCTTAATTCTGTAAAATATTTAAAAAGAAAAACTCCGTATAAGGTCCTAGACACCTGTTAAATTAGCAAAACCCCATTTCTACAAGCAATCTTTAACAAGAAAAAAAATTATTTTCAACAGAAATATGAGTACTATTAGAATGCAAAACTATGAATACATTGAAATGTTTCTGGTATTTACGGAACTTTTACAATAAATTATGAAACAAGAACCACTGCGTTAACATTTCCATATTAGTTACAATTTTGTGTTTCAAGTTTCTAATAATTATATCTATAAGTCCTGCAGTATTAAACCAGGGTCAAATATATACAAAGATATCAAACTCAATGGCGTTTACAGACCACCTTTATGGTTGGGGTTTATATTTAAAAAAAAAATAAACGAAAGCGCCAAGGTGTAATCTTTTTGCAAAAAAATAAAAATCTCCAGGTGTATAGAAGGGGTTTCACCTCTCCCTAAACAGATCCCTTGTCTCTCTATATCTCTTTTTCCCCTTATTGTTTAACTATTAATTTTTCACGTGAATGTTCAACAGATTTAATAGGATTTTAACCACACAAACAATAAAATTTGGGGTAAAATTTTATTTTAAATTATTCTTGGCAATTTAAAACGATGGTTACTGACAGCTGATCAGCTGGCCATGGTAAGGTGATGAGGATGACAACTGAGCTTGCACCCCGTTCTCCAAACTTCACCATGCCAACTTAAGTACTTTATGTCTCGATATATTTATTTTGCATCTTTCCTTCAATACCGCGGCTTTCAGGGGCACCAGGAATCGAACCCACGACTCGACAACTTTGGGCATGAGGTTCATGACAATGACTACTTTTTTATAATGGCCACATTATTTTCTAAATATAAAAGAACGGAGCTCATGGAAAACAAATTAATACGTTTTATGGAAAATTCTTTTTCTATTCCTACTACTATAGCTCACACTTTTTATAGATTTATTTATCTAGGTGGAATTTTTAACCGTTGATAAAATACATTTTAAAGCGCTCAATTGAGCTGAAATTTTATATACATGATTATTTTGGATGACAATACAGCAATTTAATTATAATTAATAAAAAAATAATTGATTAAAACTAATTAATTTAATAATTACAAATAAAGCCACATCGGCATCATTTTTGGCGACCTGTGTCAAAACTTGAAAAAGTTTTTTTCTCATGTTATAAAGCATTCAGTTGAACTGAAATTTTATATACACGATTGTTTTGGATGACAATACGATACTTTAATGTTAATTATTAAAAATGAATTACCACTTAATTTTGTGTTTCAATCATATGTATATACATATTTATATTGATTGTAACTATTTAATAAAAAGTAGCTAAAATAAAATTTATCTTTGTTGATCTGTGATGACCCCCCTGGGTCACACCTTGAACACCAAGATTAATTTGAAACAAAGAATCACCAAAAGCCATGTTGAATATAATAATATTTATTTTTGTTATAATTTCCTCAAAAATCTCTGATAACAAATAATATAATAATGTTACGTCTTCTAAAGGGATTTGTCTTTATATTAAATTAAATTACTAAGAATACAATTAATTACTAATCTAGCTCAACTCAAGTAAGGTTTCCCGAAATAGGAGATCCGAGAAACACACGTATTCGAATTCTTAATTATCATTAACTTTAACTAAGTAGCTAAAACTGACGCTTACTTTAAGCGTACGTGAATTATATTTACCGTTGGCTTATATCAGCTTTCTGGTACGCCTAGCAGCACGACGTCTTCACGAATCTAATCTCTTTGAATCTTCTAGTTTTGCTTTTAACGTTGTTGGCTCAATAGCCTACCATCATCTCTCCTGCTATCTCGCAACCCTCGACTTAAATACCTTATCTAATTTAAATATCCCAAACTTCTTTTTGGAGTTGATTGGAAATAAACGCGAATTTATATTCCCCAGAAAGACGCCTAAGAAGATTAGTGGAAAGGTTCCGTACAGATTCGTCACAGATCTAAGTAGACTTAGTTTTTTTTTTATATTACTTGTTTTTTTTTTCGTAATTTACAAGGAAATTAAAGTTCTAACTCCTCCATGTCTAATGAACTCATAGAATATAGCTATGCAACCAACAAGATACGCTTGGGGCCACTATTACGTAACTGCCCAGAGTACTTCCAAGAATATACAAAAATATACTTAGTGAATACATTATTATATCTTTAAATATGTATCAATTTTATTTATACAGAATGTTACAATATTTGAATAAATGATTTCTTATTACTTTTTGATGTAAACGAAATATTATTCGGTCAGATATAAAAATATATGTATATAGGTGTCCCATTTTCTTCAGACATCAGCGAAAAATAAGATAGTTTGCGCAATTTTTGGACTATTCAGGATAGCTTTAAAAAGATATTACAGTCTCTCTCGCTGTCATTTTCATCAGAAGAAACACGCTTCATGTGTGTGTGTGTGTGTTTGACGAAAAAACTCAGTTGTAACATGTTTCGTAGTTGCATTCTCAAGGGAACAGAAAAGTACTTAGAGCATTTATAGTCTCCTGTCTAGAAAAAAAATGACGGAAAATAGCAAGTTTTCAGCATGGAAGTTATAAATTGTTTCTATTGTAAGCAGGAAAATAGGAAGTGAAATACGAGGAAAGATACCATTAGTGGTACAAAAAGACATCCGAGACTTTCAAATTACAAAAGAAAAGCGTTACAGTATAGAAGAAATAAAAATCTAGGCTTTTTGTTGAAATATTAATGCTTATGAAATGATGTATTACTCTGAGATAAAAAATATTAAAAAAAAACAAATACAAAAAAAAGTTTTTTCTTAGATAAGAAACTAATATGAATTAATTATAGACGTTAATGCAGACTTTTGTTACTTTTTCCGTTTGTTATTTAATAAAATGATGTGAAAGGAGGAATATTTTTAATTCATTGAATACTTATAAAGTACAATGCCATGTGAAAGGAAAAGGAACAAAAAAAATCAGGAATGTACTAAAAATATCGTCATCATATACTAATAGAAAAAGCAAAGTAGTATATTAATATTACTTTAACACAAGAAGTTTCCGATAAAATTTCAGTATCACTTTCAAAGGAATAGTTTCTAAATGTTAAAAAGAAAATTTTGTATGAATTTCTAACGAGATTTGTCACGTGTAACTAAAGAAAAAAACGGCTAAATTACTCTATAGATTATTTGACGACATAGCAATTAATTAATAGTAATAAGTTGTTTTAAAAAATATTTAAAAAACATTCCAGACAAAACAGTTTTAGTCATTAACCACCGAGGAAATTGATTAATTCCTGACGTTTTAAGCTTTATAGTATCTTGGCCTTATTTTTTTAAAAATAATAATCATACTTAAAATGATTAACTTATTAAGAAATGAACTAATCGGCATGCTTGATTTTTACTCATAAAATAGTTTGTTCTTTCGTATTATGTTTATGTAACGTTACTTACCTAAAAATATAATAAAGTTATCAATTTCCGATATTTTTCTTGAAATGTTTTAGTATATAAAAAGTGTTTTTTTTCCAGGTATAGAAGTTTAAGTTGGCATTACTTTCCAAGATGGCGACCGATTTAACAGCTGTCAAGTGATTTATTCTCAGTTTGGTTTGGCAATTCATCAAAACGATCATCAAGCAAGGCGTAGATTCGTCGAATGGGCCCAAAACGAGATTGCCGTTGTTCTCGATTTTCATAAGCGAATTTTGTTTAGCGATGAAGCGCACTTCTGGTTGAATGGCTACGTCAACAAACAAAACTGCCGCATTTGGAGTGAAGCTACTCCACAAGTGTATGTCGAAACACCGTTACATCCAGAAAAACTGACTGTTTGGTGCGCTTTATGGGCTGGTGGAATCCTTCTTCAAAAACGATCAAGGCCACAAAGTTACAGTCAATGGTGATCGGTATAGAGCCATGATTACTAACTTTTTCATTCCTGAATTGAACAATCATGATGTCCAGGAGCTGTGGTTCCAACAAGACGGCGCAACATGTCACACAGCTCGTGCCACAATCTATTTATTGAAAGACACGTTTGGTGACCGCCTAACTTCACGTTTCGGACCTGTGAATTGGCCTCCAAGATCTTGTAATTTAACACCGCTAGACTATTTTCTGTGGGGCTATATAAAGTCATTGGTCTATGCGGATAAGCCACAAACGCTTGATCATTTGGAAGACAACATTCGCCGTGTTATTGCCGATATACGGCCACAAATGTTGTAAAAAGTCATCGAAAATTGGACGTCCGGATTGGACTACATCCGAGCCAGCCGTGGCAGTCATATGCCAGAAATCATATTTAAAATGTAATGCCACAAGATTATCTTTCGAATAAAAAAATTCATGTCAATCGAATAATACATCGTTGTTTTATTGCAATTTAAAGTTCTATACCTCTAAAAAAACACCCTTTATTTGATGATTTAAATTAGATTATTAATTGGTACACACATTTGCTATTGATAACACTTAAATCTTTGAAACTTTATACTTAGCTAGTTGAAATTTTATTGTATAATTTCAACCCAGAATTTAAGTAATTTCTTTTGTAAATAAAACAGGTTTTTTCCTTTTTTGTATTTTCATACCTTAAATAGGAAATAAATATGCCTGTAGTACAAAGAAATCGTGTGTGTGTGAATCATTTTATTTTTTTTTTACCCGGCAAAATTTCTTTCAACAGAAAATATAAATATTGATCAATGAAAACTTAAAAATTTAACAATATATGACAAAAGCTACGGTTAAAATATAATGTACTTGAAATCCATTCTCTTAAAAACTTTTATTTCGTAGTATTCATTTCACACAAAATTTAATTGTAATTAATAATTAGGAAAAAAAACATTGATGCACTATTGAATTTGTCATGACGGTAATGTCAAGATTTTAAAATTTTGATTTCTCATGTGCTAGTATTTTTAAGAAAATGCAGTACGATTTTATCAACAAAAATCGATAAAAAATTCAAATAAATTTGTTTAGCCTAAATTATTCTTCATATAATTTTCTATAATCTCACAGAGTTTGAAAGCTCTAAGTTAAAAAAAATTAGAGGTATGATAATTTTTTTATGATCGTTTTTATTTACATCCCAATGGCAAATAAAAAACTTTAAGTGGATTTATCTCAGAAAGAACAAAAAAACTCATTTATTTTTACTTAAAATGCTAAGTTTATTTTAAAAAATGTCTCTAATGCACTTATTTTTCGTATCTATTGTTAAAAGTACATATAACAAAAGTTAGTAAGCATTTTTAAATTAAAAAGCAATACTAATTTTTTTAAAAAAAAATTCAGAATTTACTTATTTTTCAAGGAATTTTCAATAAGCATTCAGATAAAAAAAAGTATTTTACGTATATCAATCATGTTAGAAGTAAACCCATGCCAACTTTTGTTATACATAGCTCGACGTATTTCTAAATCAAATTCTATGTGTGTACGTCAGGGCTTCTCAAACTTTCAACATTTGCGACCCAATTTTCAATCATATTTTTCATCGCACCCTAGTCATGAAATAATAATGTATTGAATGCAATAATAATGTATGTTGACGCTAAAGCTACCATATGACTTTAATTATAAACCGTAAAAATTAACAAGGAAAGTACTAATTTTTTATGTTTTGTATGTGACAAGCCCATGTTACTAGTTTACTAGTAATAATAGTAAACTTGAGATCTTAACTTAGTATTCATAAATTAATTATCAAGTTCATTGAGCAGTACTGAAACATTTATAAATACTCGTATATTATAGGAGTGTAAATGTGTATTTTTCATTATGTCAGAATGTATTTTGTTTTGCTTCCTATTAGTTGTGACGAATCTGTACGGAACCTTTCCACTAATCTTCTTAGGCGTCTTTCTGGGGAATATAAATTCGCGTTTATTTCCAATCAACTCCAAAAAGAAGTTTGGGATATTTAAATTAGATAAGGTATTTAAGTCGAGGGTTGCGAGATAGCAGGAGAGATGATGGTAGGCTATTGAGCTAATAACGTTAAATGCAAAACTAGAAGATTCAAAGAGATTAGATTCGTGAAGACGTCGTGCTGCTAGACGTACCAGAAAGCTGATATAAGCCAGCGGTAAATATAATTCACGTACGCTTAAAGTAAGCGTCAGTTTTAGCTACTTAGTTAAAGTTAATGATAATTAAGAATTCGAATACGCGCGTGTGTTTCTTGGATCTCCTATTTCGGTAAACCTTACTTGAGTTGAGCTAGATTAGTAATTAATTGTATTCTTAGTAATTTAATTTAATATAAAGGCAAATCACTTTAAACGACGTAACATTATTATATTATATGTTATCAAAGATTTTTGAGGAAATTATAACAAAATAAATAATATTATTATTCAAAATGGCTCTTGGTGTTTTAAAAATTATTTTTCATTTTTGAATTTTTGATATGTACCCCCCGTAGAAATATCACGTCCCTTAGGGAGTAGCACCCTACAGTTTGAGAAACGCTGATGTACATCAATTACTGTAAGATTATAAAATACCTTCATAAATTTTAAAATGTTTCCTTAAAAAATTAAATGGTTAGTATTTTGAGAACAAACTCCGTTTTATGTAATCTATATTCATTGGTTACAATGTATATGAATTAAAAAAATGTAAAATTCATTTAATCAAAGATTTTTGTATGTATCGTACCATGTTCAATTAAAAATGTATACACACACACTATATTATATATATAATCCCATATGTAAAAGTTTCTTATCTGATGCATTTTCAGTGTTATTGCAGCTGCAATACGAAGTTGTGATCCATTGCTAATTCTCAACACTTGTTGCAAGGTAAGCAAGATTCAAAGTGATCACTCAAGCACTTAAAACACGACACCGTTGATCATTAGTAAGTCAGAGCATCCAAGTCAATCAAAGCAAGCACGCCTATTCAGGATCAGCTCAGATGACAGTCGACAAACCAGATTCTATTCAACTTCGTGAGTCAGTCAAACACTCTCCCGTCAAAGAGCTAGAACAGCATATTATTCTCCAGTGTTCATTGAGAGCTCCGGTTAATAGTATCACAGATAAATGGCAGAACCATATCTTAACAGTTATTTACCAAGCTCATTAGGAGAATCCCTCTGAAGTAGTTATTTGAAACATTATAAAATATTTGCTGCTAAAGATGTTATATTTGAAGACACTTTTTCCTTAAAAATTGTCTAAAAAGTATTTGATTTCCCACACATGAAAATGAAAATTTCATCTGAATATATTGTGTGAATTTAATGTGAAAATTTTTAAACACACATAAAAATTTCCCGAATTAACAAATAATTTTTCAGTAAGTATCGTATATATGTATATGTATCGTATATATATATATATATATACTAGCCGTTACCCACCCGCTTCACTGGGTATTTCACGATGTTGTATATATATATACTGTTTACATATCTATGAATTATTGATATCTAGCATTAAGAATTCGGTTGTATTGAAAAATATATTTATAGTTGTAACACTCTCGACCCTTTATATAAAAAGAACAAATTATGATATCTAATTTCTATTTATATCTAAAATAGAAGTTGAAAGATTTTTTCGCTCACTTTACCAAATAATCAATTGAATTTCCACCAAAGCAACTTTCAGTGGATCTCTACTCCATAAAATAAACATGCATGCTAAATTTCAAGTCTAAATCTAACAGAGCAAAAGCGGAATTTTTACCATCAATACCTCGTTGAGAGCATTCTTAGCGGATTCAAATTCAACTAAAGAAGCATGCAAACCAAATTTTATTATTATAGTCTTAGCAGTTCAAAAATGGGAATTTTGTCTATCAATACGCCCCAATAACTCTCCCCACTTGCCCCTGGACTTGATTTCCGTAAAATCCATTCTTAGTGGAACTCTGTTCAACTAAAGAAACGTGCTCAACAAATTTCAAGATAGAGTTAAATTCAAAAACAGGAATGTTTCTATAACACGCCTTAATCCCTCGCAACCCCACTTCTTTGGGGGTCCGTTTTCGCAAAAATCTTTGCTAAAGGAACTTTATTCCATGAACGGAACATGCCTTCTAATTTTCAAGCAGGTGGTTCTATTATATGAAAAGCGGAAACATTTATCTATTACGCCCCTTAATCCCCCTCAGTGACCCTTGGGGTTGATTTTCACAAAACCCATTTTGTAGTGGATCTGTACTCTATGAAAGGAATCCACTTACCAAATTTTAAGACTGTACGTTTAATATTTCAAAAATGAAATTAATTATCTATAACGCCCCTTAAGCCCCCGCAACGCCACTTAGAAACCATTTTCACAAAACCCATCTTATAGCGGATCTCTACGTAATGAATGGAATCAGCTTACTAAATTTCGAGATTTTACGTCTAATAGTTTAAAAAAGGAGTTAATTGCCTGTAACACCACTTAATTCTCTACAACGCCACTTGGAAGTCGATTTTGACAAAACCCATTTTACAGCAGATCTCTACTCTATGAAAGGAATCCGCTTATACCAAATTTTAAGACTGTACGTCTAATAATTTAAAAATGGAAATAATTATGTATAACGCCCCCTTAAGCGCCCTCAACGCCCTTTGGAGATCGATTTTCGTAAAAATCATTATGTAGGGAATCTCTACTTTATGAAAAAATCTGTGTACCAAGTTTCACGACTGTACATCTAATAATTTAGTAATGGGAATAATTATCTATAACGCCCCTTGGGGTTCGAACTTCGCAAAATCCATTCTTAGCTGATGTCTACTCCATGAAGGGAACCTTCCTACCAAATTTCAAGTCTGTAGGCTTAATAGTTCCGGAGATATCGTGATTAGTCAGTTAGTGAGTGAGTCGCTTTTCTCCTTTATATATATAGATTTACCGTATTATTCCAATTATAAACGGAGAGTGTGTGTTTTCTTCAAAAAATTACCCAAAATACGAAACCCTTATACAAGTCATATTGAAAATAATTCTTGTAATTTTTAAACACGTCGTTATGGAAACAAAAATGTCGCCAAATAAGTAAAATGGTTGAATTCTTTCAATCAAATTATTATAAAGTAAAATTCCCCCTAACAGAAGCTTTATATTAAATTTATCTGTTACTGTATATTATCTGAGTTAATCATACTTTACGTGAAGTTTTTTTAGAAAACGAGCGAGAAAAATCTTTTGTGTGGCACGTTATTGTCGACCTATGTATCCTGCTCTGGAGAGAAAAATCCCTGTCTGATGACCAAATGCATTCAATGAGTGAATGTTAAATTTTTACAAGCTATTCGGAAGCCTGAATTCTGACACTTGACTTAGAAGGGAATTTTTAGAACAAAATTTCCATTCAAAACATCCCAAAAGGGAAAGGTTTAAAAATCTCTAGCACAAGCCTAACACGCGAAAAACGTTAAAAAACATCTTTTTAGGGTATCCTTTTTCTGAGATTAGCGAATCCTTATATAAGCCGACTGCCTTACTTTAACCTAAACAAGTTCCAAAATTTCTCGGTTTATACACGAAAACATAAGGTACTTATTTTTAAATATTATTTGAGATATATTAATGTTTTTTTTGTTTTTTCAGCTAAGTAACCACTCTATTATCCTGCCTAATATTAATTCTTGCGGAATTCTCCTTAGTTGTATTAATGACGCATCAGACATATTTGACCAAGCTGTACTAAAAATTACTTAATATAAAATTAAGCTAATTTAATAGCTCTACGATGTATGTTGTGATCTACATGGAAGGGGAAAGAAATTGACAAAGAAGTAAGCGTAAAATAGAAAAAGATCACTAATACGTCCCAAGACATGTACCTAAGACTGTAAATTCCATAAAAGCTAAGAAAGATCTGTTAGCTGCCTTGGGTTGTAATTCCCGTACATAACGTAAAAACAGTAATCCCCTGGTGTGATATTTTACTAAACATGATTTTTTTATATACCTAATTTTTACGAATTACCACTTTTTTCTGCGATAATTTCCTAGGGATGAACCGAAATAATGATTACCACGGAAATATATTAGCACACACAACTAACCACCATAATTTTCATCAGTATATCCATACATTGTGAAATATTACGTTCCCATGTAGAATATAACTCCTGTTTAAAGCATATTTAACTTAAGCACAACTTTGTGCAAATTTTGACAGCTTAATTCCTAATATTTTAGATTTATCAGCATTTTCTGCAGGAAATACCGGAATACCTTGATGGCTAAATTTCCTTGATCACGCAGTTTTAATATGCAGTTATCTCTGGAACAGATAGAACGTGTCAGCTTGTTCAAATTCTAGCTATATTGTACATTACCTAGTTGTAGCGAAGCTTTATAATTCATATTCAGTTTCTACTAAATATTGATCACACCGGCAAACGATCTCTTAATGGATTTCCTCAGACTTACGTGTTGCTTATTTAAGTAAATAATATATATTATAACTGGCAATCACACGCATTGGAAAATATAAACAAGCTACTTGAAACTTAATGTTCACTTCATATATTTGTAAGAAATGAAACTTTTTCTTTGTCAGAAAAAAAACTTCTGTGTTTATAAATGTGCAAGTTATTCAGATTATTAATAACGTTTATATGAATTAAAATTGAGGAAATAAATATGGCTATCCATTCAAATAAATCATCACATAAATCAAAATCGATTTTGAGGTAATCCTATCATTCCATATTTATATGAAGGCATAATATAAAATGCATATAAACACACGCGAAAAAATACATAAAAACAAAACACAAAAATTAAAAAATATATTAAATAAATTAAAAAGAAGGAAAGTTATACAATGAAACAAAAATTGAAAAACGAGACCAGCAAGTCAAAAAATATTTTCGATCTTATGACTAAATAAGTGGGATTAAAATAGTTTGATGGTACCAGACACTTCCCCCTTTGCGACTTGGTACGCCACCAAAAAAACCCAAACAGAAAAAGAGCATATTGAACAAAAACTTCAAATCAAAAAATTTAAGTTTTGCTGTACAGACTCTTAACCCATTCAGGACCAGCGGAAGGAGAAAGAAGCGTTTCTCCAGGCCCGTACGTTCGAAGATACGCACGCACGGAACAGGTCGAATTTCCCTGCTATAAGCCTAATTTTCTTTAAAAATTCATATAAAGTTTTAAATGCAATCAAACACAAAAAATACTCTAAAACTTACAATTTACTATCATTGATAATATTTGGAGTACAAATATTTTCGCTGTATTTAAAAAAACTATTGTAAATTTTAATGAAAAAGTTTTCATTTTAATAAAAAAAAAATTACGTACACTTTAAAAAAATTTGACAAAAATCCCATACATTTAAATACGAATATAGAAAATAGAAAACTAAACCAACTTATTCAAAATATAAACAGAAATCAATAGATCACGAACCTCTAAATGTCCGATTCTCTCGAAAAATAAACATATGTAGTTGTTTATTTTCATAAATATCTCGGATCTAATTAAAAAAAAACACGGAACAGAAAGAACATATTAAAGTTCAAAGTTTTATGAAACATTCGAAAAAAAAAAACGGTTTTAACCGTCATCTAGTGTGCTTGTAAAAATTAATATAAAAACGTTCCTAACTCTGATCACACCGGTGTGATCATGGGTCTACGAGGAGGGAAAGCTCAATCACATATATGATACCGTGGGCCGTGGAGGGAGAAATGCGTGATCACATATATGTGATCAGGGTCGGGCTAAAGAATTTTGAAAAATGTACTCGCAGCATTTTTCAAGGAAATGAAAACTCCTAGAATATACACACTGTTAGCCATTAAAATTATAACACCATGAAGGAAAGCAAATTTGAAAAGTTATTTATTATGTGCATACAGTTATGGCACAAAGACAAAAAAAATAATAAATTTTCAAACAGTTTGGGAGGGGGGTTGCAGGGTGTGAAATTAGTACAAACAGCTTCACTCCTGGCAGCTGCAAAGACCCTTACCCGGTGAGACATGGAGTCGAACTGGGCTTGGATAACAGAATTGAGCAACTCATTCCATGCTGCTTTCATTCTATGCCATACTTTATCAACAGCATTAGCTGGAGAGGGGTGATGGGTTATAGAGTCTTTCAGCAACCAAGACCAGATGTTTTCCGTGTGTGACAGATCCAGAATCTGTGCAGACCAAGGTAACAATCGGATACCCAGTTGTGAACCCCTTCCCCCAAGCCCGGATATATCATCTCTTCATCCACGCGACTTATATTTGTAGGAATAAATGATTGATCTCTCACCCAAATTCTCCAAAATAAATCTAATTTATTATTGTCTAAATATATATTTATCAACGCAACACAAATCTTACTAGAGGGATGTAATCAGGAGTGACACTACGTAATTATAAACTCTAAGTATATAGCGCCTGGAATCCTAAACACTATATTTATGAAAAGTTATCCTAAGTGTCCTTATCTGCCTTAGATTCCCTAACACACTAAAGTAAGTTCTATAATTACACTCCTATAATTAATATCTTACTAATATCTCATGGAGATCAGAATCTCAGCGTTTTATATCTTTCTTCTGTTCTATTCTATTCTTCCACTATTCATCTACTAGTATTCTTCCATTCTACTACTGTCCGACTTCTATTCTCCTAACACGCGAATGCTAAAGCTCCAATACATATCTATTAACTAATCTGCATATAGCGGTTTCTTCTTGAGAGGATTGGATTGAAATAATGCCATTCTGGCTCCAAAGATTTCCCAAGAGGATTAGTAAGGGAATCCGATAAAGCCCCGTCGCACAGTGTATCGAGGAAGGTCAGAACACGACGTGCAACATGTGGTATCCTGTTGGTAGAAAGCGTTTGGCAGGCTTCTACGATAAGCCACAACTACTGAATGAAAGTAGTCAGAAATGTAGCAATTTACGTTTAAATTATCGGCAATCCGAACTAGAGAAGTGTGTCGTGTACCAAATGGCTCCCTAAACCTTCACACAAGGTGCAGGACCCATATGCCGATATGGAATACAAACAGGTGGCGAGAGCTCTCCTCGATGTCTCGAGACACGTGTGCGGCCATCACAATGCTGCATGCAAAACCGGGACTCGTCTGAAAAGATGACATTGGGATACATCTGAATCCATTTTTGTCGTTCGGAGCACCCGAGTTACCATCTCTCTCTACGCTGCTTTGTCAAGGGAAGTCGAAGTAGTAGTCATCGTGTTGACAGTCCATGTTACTGAAAACGTCGTGGCATCGTACAAACGGATACTGGGCGGGCTGCAAACATGCCTGTTTCATGACTAATGGTACGTGATGTGGTTGTATGGTTTTGCAGCACCAACCTTACAGCATGTCTATTCTTTCGGGTGCTAATTATGGGAGGGTGTGGATACTCTGCTCATTAACTCATTGATTTTATGTCCACATGGCAGTGATTGGATTTCGATCAATGTGATAGGTGATATCAAGGGACATTTATCCACTCTTTAGATAAAAAACGATCCTGCTTCCATCGAAATCCTACACTTGTTGGTAAGGATTTCTCATACAAGGCATAACACGATATTCTGTGAGCAAACTATAACCTTACAAATCACTTTCCGAATGAGAAATCATCTACACATTTTTTATACAGTGCTTCTGATGTCGTTCCCCCCTTCTGCGTCTTCTAAATGCGCTGAAATACTAATCATTTGCATATCCCAACCTCTTTTGTATTGCTTGTGATTCTGACGTGAGTCAGATCCTTGCTTCCTGGTATTGCAATTTTAATGGCCAGCAGTAGCGCTCACAGCAATTTTTCAAGGGAGGTGTCCAGGGTCGCAAATACACCCTTCTTGTATCATGCTCCTTTTGATTTTGTGGATTTCGGAAACAAAAACAGTAAAAAACTAATTATTGAATAAATAATTAGCATTAGTTAATAAAATGAATCATTAGCAACAAATAATTAAATTCTACGTACTATATACTTCAAATTATAATCAATCGGGAAAAATCAAGGGCTTTGGGGAGGGGGCTGGACCCCTATTATACTCCCTTGTGAGCGTCATTGATAGCCAGCAGTGCATATTCTCAAATCTTAATTTAAAATTATTTAGAAAAAAATACTTGTAAAACTAATGTAGTGTATACAAGTTCAAAAAAAATGTTTTAATTATTAAAAGCTAAAAAATTCTTAAATCGATCACGCACCTGATGACTGTTATCGACATCTAATTGGTACTTATATCTAACCAGATCAATCTAAGTCCATCTACTTGCTAAATAAAATTAAGATATTCATCAATGTGAGTATGTCAGCAAAGATTAAAAACCACATTTTTTACTAGTTCAGCCAATTCCCAAAAGAGCACCCTACATAATTTATCACAATAAAAATTAAGAATAACCCCTAAAAAATCTTGTAGTGTACCTATATATCAGTGTAATCCAATTTAATAATTAATAGCTTCACTGTCGACGGTAATGAAAAGCTTGTAAACGATCCCAATTTATCTACTTACTTGTCAACTCATTCAAAATGATTAAGAATACAACGTATGCAAGATACACTTTTTTATAGCTGGGCAACCTCAATTTCATTATGTGAAGTGCACCAACGGCATATTTTTATTCTTCGTAATAATGCATAAAGCGCCATGAATACACATCTGGATAGGGCTGATAGTAAAGATAAAATAAATTACTCGTCGTATTTTCCTAAATCTGGGATTTTTTAACGAGTTTACGTTGCTCATCTAATGGCTGAAAGATCTCTGCGATCGCTTTCGCTGCCTTCCGAGACTTTTTCTTAAGCATTTCCCATTTGAAGCAGCGAGATCTTGTAGGGATATATTTTTATTGATGACTCTCGACTTTGGTTTTCTTTTCCATTTCGTATCCCCGTCTTTAATAATTTCCAGAATAATTGATATCGAAAAACTATGCGGAAATGAATCCCCTCTGTACTGCATTTGTTTTGACGGGGATGAAATATTCGTTTCCTGGTTTTATGAAATGCAGTGGCGTTTCTTTTAGAGTTTCTTACTTGAACTGCGAGTTCTCAAATGACCAGAATATTGTTACTCTGACTGTTTTATTTTGAATTCCTGAATATTTTTGACAGGGGGAGAGAAAGAATTTCGTAGAATGGTTAAGAATAATTGTTTCGGGAAAATAAAGTTTTATTAGTATTTTCCAAGGTAAGAAAAATTGGGTTTTTCCTTGACGGATTTCTGCTTGTTTAGTTTTATTTGTAATTCTTTACTGAACTCTGGCACGATCTGAGAAAACCGTTTTAGTATTTAAGAGGTCTCAGGGGTGTTAAATTTCTCTGGAGGTAAGGAAATATAAACAATTTTCAAGCAGGTATAATTCTTTCAAATTTAAATTAAATAATTCAAATCTTTCACATATTATTTATAAAGGAATGGGGCTTCAGAAAAGTACAAAATGTTTAAAATATAATCATAATTTAAAAAATTATAAGTATATGAAAATAAGAAAGTATTCTATAAGAAATATTTAAGTGTTACATCACGCGTGCTATTTTCTAAAATAGTAGCTTTAATTACTAGCTATAAGTTGATTCATAAAGTTAAATGTATTCTTATTACACTGTAGGTATTTTTTTTATATAAATAGAATAACAACTTACATTTTAATAAATTAAAAAATACATTTTTAAAAAATATTTAAAAAATTGCACTATTTTACAAATATTTTGAAATACAAAAAGATATATAATACTAAAATTAGGTAGGGTTTAAAGAGTATGATACATTTTATAATTATATAAAGTTTTATACATCAGAGGACACTATTTTAGAAAATAGCGTGCGTAACGTAAAAATTACTTAATATTTATTATAGAATTTTCATATGCGTATGATTTTTAAAGTTATTATTATATTTTAAACATTTATACTTTTCTGAATCCCCATCATTTTATAAGTAATGTGTAAAAGATTCGAATCATTTAATTTAAATTTTAAAGAATTATATCTGTTTGAAAATTGTTTACATTTTCAGACCTCAAGAGAAATTTAACACCCCTGAGATCCTCAATATTTCTATTCTTGATAACTGCAAAATTGTAACCAAAATTTTCTTACTGTATAGTAGAATAGCATAATAATCAATAGAGGATTATGTATAGTCTATGGAATAGATCGATTTAATTGATATATACTTACGGACGTTTTACCTACTGGGACTTGAAACGAGCCGTTATTCCCTGGAGGAGTATTAATTAATGCCACGCTATAAAGCTATGCAAGAATTGTTAAAGACGGACCTCACAATTTTGAACCATGGTCAAGTGAAGATGACATCTGCACTGTCCCCCCTCTCTGAAATTACACAACACGCCAACGGGAGGACTTTGAACCACGAGGTATTTAACATGCATCAGCCTCCCTACACGGAGGGTCTTCAATAGCACAGGATTCGAACTTATGACATGCTGGTCATGAGTTCTTGACCTCTACGCTGCCAATGACTCTCATTAATTCCTCGGACAACTCAAGTAAGTGTTGAACCTTCGACAGCACCCTGAGAATAGAAATTATTTTCGATTTTAGGTACTGGAGCAGATGCATTTTGTACCCTTACAGAGTACGCAAACTGGGTATTAGAGACAATCTATAGTGCTTTAAATAGAATTCATCTTGACTATAAAAACATGCATTGGAATTCGAAGTTAGTTACGTATATCTAACTCAGTGAGGATAAATTGTTTCCTAATACTTTTCTAGACAACTAACTAAAATTATTACACTATATTATGAGCATGGATTTATAAACCATGTTTCATTAAAAACTGTTTAAGTTTTCATAAGTATTAGATGGGCAAGGGATCTTTTCTAAGCTTTTTTCATTTCCACTTAGATAATTAGAGCTTGGTTGTGAATTATAATGCTTGCATCTTAATGCTGTTTCTCAATACGTATATTTCAACTTCTATAAAACACGCTTTATAAAAATGAGCTTACGCATTTTTAGGAGTATTCTTAAAAACACTAAGACGAAATTAGAATATTTTTTTGCTTTTTGGTGAACATTTGATCTTAACGTCACGTTCAAAATTTCGAGGAAGCAGGCAGCTTAGCCAAATAGATCATATGGGGGGAAGGGAATAAGACTAGAAAATATTCTGTACATTTTATTGGATGCTACAAAAGCCTGGACGTATGAAACTAGAATCAACATCAGAATTCAGTATATTACGAATATTTCTAGAACTGCAGCTTCTTCTAAGTAGATTATTATAATAAGAACTACTGTGTGTTGTTGTTTTACTTTGTTTACATTCTAAGTAACAGAGAAAATTCATTATATATATATTAAAGATTCCATGTAACCATATCTCTGCGTTAATCAATTCTTTTTACTCAATCAAAAGAACATCGTGAAAATAGCAAGAATACGTGCGCGCGACCATTCCCTCTAATATTATCTCTCTACAGTTAATTAAATATTACTAAGCTTCTTACTACTTACGTATGCTTCTATTTAGAATATTTTGCCTGTATATAGCTCAGACCCCTGCTCAGAAGCTCAACTAGAATTTTTGAAATATATAACTTAGAAGTGGGTTTGTTCATATTTTACGACAACAGAGAGGAGGAATTTTAAGAAAAAAACGCGAATAATTATTTCAATTGGAGGTAACTCTGAAAATAATGTGAATTTTTCAAAAATTCTAGTTGAACCTCTGTAGAGAGGTCTGAGCTATATACACAGGTAAAATATTATTCTAATATAACCACTTTTCACAAAAAAAGAACATTTGTAAAAAAGATTATTTTAAGTTAATTTTTTGCCAAACATTATATTTAAATAATTTTTTTTGCCAAAATCACCTTAAAACAATTTTATGCATGTATTCTAATCTGAGTGACACTAAATATCATGAAATTTATCCATTTATGCACTTTTTTAAAATCAGGTTCCGAACGTAGTCGGATACCTTAAATACAATGTTCTGAATGGCATTAAAATGTGTATAGATGTGTGAGAAATCCCGAAGAGCTGCTCTAGTTCAAATTTAGGATTTAATGCCAAATCTGTTGATAAATCGATAAGTCTTTCTTTCTACTTCTTAATAGGTGTCTACTTCTTAATAGGTGTTTTTAAGCAATCATGTAAGGTGCATTTTCCATTAGAAAATTATTTAGTTTATTGCAACATTGTACTAACGTGTATAAAGTTATTTCGTGGAACCCGGTACAGTAAACCATAGGATATTCATAAAGAAAAAAACTTTAATATTATTTTATTATAATAAAAGTTTAAAAAAATATTACAAAGCAAAAAGCATTGAATAAATAAAATTTTGCTGTTTTAATGACTGAGATGTGCTTCAAATTCTTGTGGTTATACAAACTTTATCGAGAATCTATTTTGCATACACATTTATAATAGTCTTTTCAATTTTTTATTGTGACTCGTGGAATTCCTAAATAGACCTTGTGGAACCCCATGGTTATATGGAACATAATTTAAAGACCACTGGATTAAAGTATAACTATTGTAAGAAAAACGCTTTAAATGGAATGCAAAATATATTTTACAACTATATTGATCAGTTAATAATAATTAAAATGATAAATCGGTTAAATTCATACATACATCTCCTTTCAAATCTGTGAACGAAAATTCAAAAGACCGTTAGCAACTTTTTTTTGTTCCATGACAAATGATAAAATGCCTTCCTTGACTCTAAGGGTATCTACAAAAGTTTGAGAAAAACCAATTCAAATTTTCAAAGTTTATTTTTTCATGACTAACGAGTTTTTAATACCCAAAGGCTTTTTAAGTAATTAAGGGATCAATTTAATTTTTTTTCTAAATATGTTCCTATATTTAATGGATAAAACTCTTGATGAGCATAATTGTCATTTTCAGATTTTTTTTCGTAAAAACTATATTACATTTAAAGGTATTTGTACATTTTTTTCAAAATTATAAAAATTTAGTTTAAGAATTTTTAAGATTGTAAAAAATAAAAATATCAAAAACAAAAAAAAGACATCATTAGCGTCTGCAATCTTGTGTTTTTCAACAAAATCGCATAAAAATTTTACCTCTAGAAATTAAGCGAAATACACTTTCAAAAAAGCTAAGAAAAAGTAAAAAAAGGGGGGGTTTTTTAAAGAAGCAAACTTTTTATATTATTATTAGTTAAATATAGAAAATATAACAGAAAATTTTGATCATGTTATTTTAAAGAAATTTTAAAACAGTTTTTAAGCCACTCGGCAACAAACAGTAATTATCCATGCTTAATTTGTCATAATTAAGTTACTTTTAGTCAGGAAAATGTTTAATTTTATGTAGTTCTACTTTAATACTAACTTATACTTATGTGTATGTAGAATCTAATATGTAAAAAACTGCAAAAATTCCATTATATATTTCTATAGAAATTCATGTGAATTATTTTCATATTAAACATTGAAAAATAATAATATGGAAATGTGATCATATAAATGAGAAACCTTGAGATGCCAGAACAATATATATACATATATATATATATATATATATATATATATATATATATATATATATATATATATATATATGAAATGCAAATATCATGATATGTTCTACAAAAATAACAAGTAATATAAAAGAACAACTTTTAAAGTCAATTACTATAAAAGTCAACAAAAAAAGTTTTATTTTTGTTAATTAAATTTTATTAATGAATTGATATTTGAAAAAACTGTATCAATATCAAGTGTCATCCAATACAATTTTTAAGAAATATATTTGAGCCTCAGTGGATGAATAAAGAGCATTTTATTAACGATTGAAAATTTGTGAACGATATATCTAATATATATTATAAATGCGAAAAAAGTTTGTGAAAATCTTTGTTGGTCTTTCACGCAAAAAAACTACTGAATTGATTTTAATAAAACTTTACTGTAATATAGCTTATACATCAGAATAGCACATAGGCTATAATTTATAGCATAAACTATAATTTATAAAGATATTGTATGAAGTGTCCAAAATATAACGATATTTGTCAAGTAAGTAGGAAAAAATTCTGTCATCTGCTAGCAATTCTGGCATGCGCTGCAAAAAAAAAAACCACGTCTGCATATATCTATATTTTGTTTCTGAAAAACCATTTTTGTTTTGGCTACGCAAGGCACTCGCTTCTAATTAATTCCTGTAAACAGCATAATCCCTAATTTTTTTTTATTTCAGAATAAAACAAAGTTTTGAAGGGAGAGGTTTTATGAATCTCTCTTTATTTTAATGTTTTTTTTAACATTTTATTATGCACATTTGGTAGTAAGAAATTGATCTTTTTTCCAAATAAATGCTTTTATCAGTTCTGATACTTAAAGTAAATAAACTTTCTCTTTCACACTGCATCATTTGGACAAATTTTCAAAATTTGTTTGTGGTTAGTAATTAATTATAACACTATAATTTTAATTTAATAGGCAGATATTGCATTTTTAAGTATAAAAATAATTAAAACTACTGTACTGTATCTTTTGGAACGAGTGAATATTAACGTCGCACTGTTCAGCTACATGAGGGCTTTTGGCAACGGACCACGTAATTTTGAACCATGGTCAAGTGACGTGGACGACACCCTCTTCTCCTAACTGCCACACCAACTTAGAAGGAATATTCTACCAATACTTAGCAGGAATATTCTTTGAAATCCACTCATCCAAGATATATAGCAGCACGGGTTCCATGATGAGTATTTAGCGGAAAAAATAGTTTGTCAAAATTTAAGTGTCTTATTTTTTGTATGTTAATGAAGACCTTAGAAAATTATTTGACTACTTATTTTAAGTGAACGGTATATATAATTCATTTTACAGTGAAATATCTTTAATTAATTTATTAGCTCTAACGGATTAAGTTTTCCAAAGTGGAGTATTTTGTTTATGTATATCCCTTAATTTTAAATGTAGTGATCCAAAAAAAAAATATATATTATGAAAAATGCAGTAAATCATAATGCGGTTGGATAAAGTATTAACGTGCATCGCTCCCCTACAAAGCTCTAATAAAGCTCGAGTTATGAAAGTAGCTAGGCATTTGCCAACTTTACTCTATCGTTAACATTTCGCTATGTTTTTTATTGAATCGTCATTATAATTTAATAAACGGCGTTGCTTGCGAATATTACAATTTTAACATAAAATAAATACTACAGAAAGTAATGTTAATGTATTATACTTTCAGATAAAAATTATTTACACTATTTTAAGCGTTCATTACACAAAACTTTTAACAATGTGTTTCTTTTGCTGAGCAGAGATCAGCTTAGGATGGTAGTTTCAAAAATCGACCCTCAAGAGTGTTAGGGGAGCTATAAATAAAAAAAAAATATCCTTTTTATCAGCTATTAGATCTACATACTTAAAATTTAACAAAGGTGTTTTATTTCTCTATATTTTTTTGTTTTGCTGAGCTACGCAAAAAAAGCTTTTTTTGTTTAATTTGCAATTCACGTAAAATTAACTCATTATAAACTTCTTTATCCTTCAATATGTGTTGTTTAATTTTTCAGTTCACCCGTGCGAAGAACTGGTATACCAGCTAGTCTATATATATATATATATAGAGAGAGAGAGAGAGAACTAATAGTAGAGGAATTGAAAAATACACAGAAATTTTAGCAACTTTAAAAAAATATAAATTTAAAATATTTTCTTTCTTTATACAAATTTGATAAAAGAATATTTTCTTTTTAATTCCTACTATTGATTCCCACTCTCCCTATTCATATTCTATATTCATTCTCCATATTCTGTATATATATATATATATATATATATATATATATATATATATATATATATATACATATATATATATTGTTCAAACTTTCAATCGTTAAGAAAATACTTTTTTATATTCATCCACTCTCTCAAGTTCAAATACATTTTTTAAACTCGTAGTGGATGACATTTGATGTGTTAATACAATTTTTTTCAAATATATTAATTGATTAATTAAATTTAATTAATTATAGTTGAAGAGATATATTTCAGTCTATATTATTCCTCTAGATGGAAGCACCATTGTATAAAACAGCTTTTGTTAAATTCGTGAAAAAGATTTAACTTAACACTAATCATACCAACACTTAATAGATACCTATTTCAACCATAGCGGGTCAAATGACCCGACTTTATGTTTTATGTTTGAATGTATGAAACATGGATGTTAGAAAGGAAATAAAAATAAAAACTAAATTTATTATAATAAAACAAAATAGTAAATTGACCATTTATATTACAAAAGCAAAAAATTAGAATTTTTAATTCATTGCTCATCGCAGTTTTTACATATAAGTGTGTCCATTGCACATTTTCCGCAAACATATTTTGTACATTTTGAGCAAATTTTGTTGGTTTTATTTTCTTTGCAGTATCCTAATTGACATCTCTTACGTTAATAAGCATCTGTAGTAGACTTAGCAACGATCCTTTCGTATTTTTTTCTTTGTTTGGGTTGTTCACCGGCTTCTCGAAAATCGGTGCCAAGTTCTGCTGCTAGCTTGAGTAAAAACTCTTGTCTTGAGATGTTTTCTCCTGTCGTTTGATTGTACAAAATCCAGGCATTTATGCCAGATAAATCAAGAATATTGAAAACAACTTGGAGAAGCCATCTGCAAGACTTAGAACTTAGACATTTCTTGAAATTATTCTCAGCTATTTTGAATGAACTGCTTTACGCAACAGTCTTTGCAGAAACGCGCAACTTACCGACTACAATACGATAAGCAATATGACTCGATAAGCTTATAAAACAAAAACTGCTCTTCGGGTCAAATGACCTGTTATGGTAGATAACGGTATATGACAAGTATTACTCAAAATAAACAAAACAAAACAAAAATAGTATAATAACTGTAAATTAATTACTTAGAAAAGTCATGAAGTCAAATGTGCAAAAGCAATACGATGATGCTTGCATTTTCAATACAAAAGTTCAAAATTGGACGTTTGACCCGTTATGGTATGTTTAGTGTTAACCTGAATAATCATATGCTAGTTAGACGTCATTATTCTTCTTACACTAGTTTTAAGATTGTGTGATTCTTACCTATTTTTTCAACTTTCATTAAAAAATGTAATTACAAATTTAATGTGATTAAAAAGTTTTTAATGTTATTTTTAAAGATGTTTTGCCTCTTAATGTTGTGATTTTGTCACATGAATATGCATATTTATATTAATTATAATCATTTTATGAAAAGTAACTAAAATAAAAATTTTCTTTGTTGACCTAATAGGAACTGACTTCAATTTTTTTTATGTTACTTGTTTGTTTGAAAATCAGTCTCATTTTCGCTTATCTGTTCTAATGTTAACCCATGATTAATTTTCTAACAATGCAATACATCTAATAAATACACCCTGAATTGAAATTATTGAAAACTACTTTGAAAAAATTTTGAAAGTTAAGAAAAAACTCAGATTTTATTAAAAATCAAAAGAAAAAAATTAGTAAAGCATAGATGAATTGTATTTGATACATGAAAGAAAAATGTCTAACGTTTTTAATAGTTCATTGATTCAATGTCTAGTAACGTTCACTTCACACCAACGCGAGGACTATTGGTGATGGATTTCGTTATTTTGTACCTCATTTAAGTGAAGACGACGAAACCTAAGCTGACACCTCACTCTCCAGATTTCCATACTATGCTGGCGGGATGACTGAGCCTCGACAGATTTAACGGGTATCGTCACCTCTATACGGCAAGTTTTTAATTGTACTATTTCACACGCACCAGATTTGTGTCAGTCAACTAGTTTACTCTCCCCATTAACTGGTGTGAAGAGAATTCCTTTCACACGCGGATACAAAGTTGAGGGAAAAGAAGTATCGGACTCATCGGTACAATAAAGAAGCAATGAAAAATTATCCATTTTCAAATACAGAAGTAATCGCGTATGAAGAGCGTAGCGTTCACAATATCCTTTTAGTTGAGTCAACTAGTGGGCAAGAGAACATGGTTTTCGAGTGCTTGAAGGAGCGGTACAGCAGAGAGTTCCAGTTGACCAAGTGTGAAAGGACCAAAGCGAATTATATTCAAATCTAACTCCTGACTGTCTACTTCTTCCGTTAGGCGTGGCACAAGTCGACTTGTATGAAAGTCCCCAAGACTTGAAATTCCTGCCCGAAAAAAGCAAAGCTGTCTACCCATGATTTCACGAACGTAACCACTTGGCTACCAAGGCTGAATATTTTTAACAGAAAATAAAAGGAAATATCAAATACAATAAAAGTCCAAGTTTTATGAAAGGTACTTTATATTTGGGAATAAAAATCTATATATATATATATATATATATATATATATATATATATATAATAGTTATAAAATATATTAACTTCATCGCTTGTTTTTACCATTGAAAGCATTTTCATCGTCTTTAATGTATTTGCGTGACAAGCACGTCATAGTATGTCTCATTTTTCAACTTTTTTTATTCATACATAAAATAAATCTGTTAGTAAAATAACAAGTATGTAATATCTAGGCATGTCTCATGCAGGTTTTTCCTTTATTAGATAACAAATGCGGTTTTTTTTCTTCGAAAAGATTTAAATCTTTCACTCCGTTGTTAAATATTTGACTGATACACGAATGTCTTTTCTGACAGTAGGTAATATCTTTTACTGATTTTAGACTCGTAATTTTTGAACTTTGATTTATTCGATAGCGTGACAATTATTCCACTTTTGTCACGTGTTTTTAAGCTTGTTTCAACGACTCTTTTATAAGTAATGATAAATCGCCACTACAAAACCCACTAAATCATTTACCGAAACTTAGCCAACATTTTCTTTGATATTGCACGAAAGCTTTCCTTAAGTGTTAGGATATTTCTTTAACACTTTCTATAAAAGTCTGATTAATTTATACAAAAAATTAAATTCATATTGTATCAAAGTGCATATGCATCATGAAAGCGATTTTATTTCAATATATCTTGATTATTTTCAATGTTCGATGAATTTCAGCTCTTTCTGTACCCTCTTCTGTAAGTTGCATATCCAGATATCTCCCACAAGAAAGGATTTTACGAAATATTATTTAAAACTAAAATATCAAAATATTATTTGGGTGATTTTTTTTTTGCCTTATACAAAATATCAACTTCTTACAAGCAGCTTTTAAGAAATGCTACAAATTGAGAAGCAAATTGAATAAATTATTTTCTCGTTAGATTTTATTGCATTACTTTCTTAAATATAAAGTAATATTTACTATTTTAAAACATGAAAAATAGGCGTTACTCTATTTGAGATGACTTTTAAAAAAACTGAAATATTTTTTTTGTCCATTCGAAATTTGATGACATTTTCTACGACTTCCTCCTCTATTATAAAGAGACTGGAAAATGACGTCATATTGGAAATTAGTTTATTACACTGCATATGAAATTAGTGGAAATCGTGTAATAAACCAATTTTCTAAATAACGTCACACTTTCCACTCTTAATAATAGAGTTCGTCCACTATTGCCTTGCTTCAAACTTAACTTTATTTCCTGTACTGTCTTAAAAAAAATTAGGATTAGCAGAAGTAAAAATTAAACACTTTCTTTGCTTAATCGTATATTTTTAACCCTACTAAATGCTTTTTCCATTAGTCAAATGGAATGCTACAATTTTTTTTACAGAATATTTTTTTCTTTACTAATTAAACGACTGTAGCACTTATTTGAATTAGCCCTTTTTGCTAGAAAAAAGTGACTAAAAAAATTTCATTGCTTTCCGAAGCCTATATTGATTTTTTTCTTAAAACATTTGCGTGCATTTTAAGGAGAAAAAAATTAATTGTTTCTATAATGCTTTCACAATGTATCTGATTACGCATGGTACAACCAATTCAAACTAAGTATCTGAGGTGTTAACAAATGAGATTAAGAGGTTTATTAGTCAAATTAATTTGAATTGCAAAATCAATCAAAAATTGAATTTTAAGTGTTTTATGACTTGAATTTTTAAGATGCTGAGACCTTTTAATAATATGCGATTGTATTTTCTGTTAGAGTATTATTGAAAAGTACACAAGAACGTAAAAAAAGGGTAAACACGGATTACAGTAAAATATGAACTTGTGTTTATTGGTAAAATTTCCATTCCTTTAATAACCAATCACTTTAGACATAACAATTTTAGCCACACTCAAACACACAGCCATGTGAATAGATGCTTAATAACACATTCAAAACAGTGAAGTTCCTATAACTCTCCCTTTAACATCCCGAGACCGAAACCTGTGATTCCCTAAACCCTTTCAACAGGCGTCACCTTTGAATCCAGGTTACTATGTCACTTCCAGTTTCTAATATACTGCAAGAGTAATTAAAAAGATATTCTCATAACAACTACGCGGGGAAAACTGGCAATGAAACTCCTAAATTTAAGCCACGGTGAAGTCATTTGACCTGCTACCTCATACTGATTAGCTTCCATACCACTCCAAGTGAAGATTTAGAAGACATCTGCTGCAGAGCCAATATATTAAACGAGTTTTTGACATAATTAGAACTCAAACCTGTGATTTAAATCTTATTATTTACCAGAAGGTTCACGTCATTTGATTGTTAATTTAAGCCGCACTGTAAGGCAATAAAAGCTATTGGCGACAGACCTCGTAATTATGAGTCATGGTCAAATAACGATGACAACCACCGAGTTACCATTGACTCCCACTCCCCTCCAACGTAAGGATTTTGAGATACGCCAGATTTAACCCGGAAGCGGTCGCGTGGGGCGTAGAGTCACCCCAAATTCACGAAAACTTTAATTCTGGGAAAATTGTTCATTTGTTACCAATTACATTATCAGTATCTTCCTATATAACAGTCTTCATGGGAACTAAAATGTGTTTGTTACAATGTCTCCCTCTTTTTCTGGAAGTGACAAAAAATTTTTATATTATTAATTTACTTGGTACGACTGAGTACCTCAATCAGTCACTTTTATTCCAAAACATTTTCTATAAAACGGCTACATTTTCCCCTGGAAACGATTTAATAGTTTTGATTGCTATGCTGTACAACTCATTATGGTTTATAAATGTAAATCATCAGAATATAAAAAAAAAGAAATGGACATCTGAGAGATCTTTATTGGATGAAGTTGAAACTGATCAAGAAGAACCTGATGAAATAATGGATATTTAATCACGATAGGGAAAGTAAATTTGAAAAATGGGAATATTAGATGTTTTAGTTGAAAGGAGTATTTTCAAATGCTACCTAAAAATTTCCATCAAGAAAGATATAAAGCTACAAGTGTACCACAAGACACACTGTGACATGTTAAAAAGACACAAGCACAAAAATAAGTTCAACATGCTATTTGTCGATTATCAAAGGACAATATAACTACAATAACTTGAGCAAAATATCCTATTTTTGCTTGTAAATATCCTTCCTCTCTGCAATGTTAGTGAAAAGTTTCTGTAATTTGGGTCATTTACTAAAGTCACGCATATTTGAAATATTTTAATTTAGTTTGATTGGAATTTTTCTCAAATTATAACAGAAAAATCAAAAAGTTCTTAAAATTAGATAAATATACTTTTCTCTTAATTAAAGTATTTACTGGAATTACGATTTTTATTGTGTACAGTAAAAATAATTATATATAAAAAAAAGATTGGGATGGACTCAGTCATCCCGTGCGACTGCCCCTGGATTAACGGACATCAGATTCTTTACACGACAGGTCTTCAGTAGCCAGTGGTTTCGAACCCATGACTCGACAACGCTGGTCATGAGCTCGAGACCATGACCACTCAGCAACTACGAACACCCAGAAGATTCACGACTTAAACCATCGTAACCCAAAGAATAAGAAAAAATTAATAAAAAAAATTAAATCATTTCCTACTTAGGTCAACAAAGAAAATTTTTATTTTAGTTAATTAAATTTAATTAATGAATTAATATTTGAAGAAAAAAACTGTATTAACATCGTGTCATCCACTACAAATTTTAAAAAAAATGTATATAAACTCGAGTGGCGCCATCTGTTGTTGTTAGTGGTAACTTCGTCATGAATAACGCAGAATAAATTTAAAATTAAAAAAAAATAATTAATGAGTGAATATTTGAAAAAAAAACTATTAACATCAAGTGACATCCATTAAAAGTTTTAAAAAATGCTTTTCAACTTCAGTGAATGAAAAAAATATTTTATTAAAGATTTTGTGAGCAAGATATATATAGTTATAGAGAGAGAAAGTGAACTATTTGATGGAATTGAAAAAAGTATATATATATATCTCTGGTATTTAATTAAATTTTAACATAAAATGAATACAAACACAAGTAATTCTATTTTTCCAAGTCGAACTTGAGATGCTCCTTATAAAATTTTATGATATAAAAGCTGTTTTATGTTTCGTTTAAAATTTCATGCGGAAAATAATATCCTAAAATACACACACACACAAATCATTCCATTCAGATTATTTTGTCTCAGATACCAAGATTTATTTAAATACACACTTCATTTCGAGAAATATAGTAAAACATTCTTATTTCTACATTTCAATTTTCTACGGCTGTCATTTATTTTCCATGTGAGAATATAACAGACATTCCATGTCAGAACATTTCTTAAAATAAAACCAACCAGTTTTCACGCATCACATTCACAGTTCTAAATTAAGTCTTACAGAACAGGGAATACAATCTTTAAAAATACACATTTGGCATTCAGTGATCGATTGAGCTTCAAGAAACGTCCCATATATATAAAGATATTCAATCACAAGAAAAAATACATTTCTTTACTGTTCTGTATCTTGACGAAATCTTACCCATCGCACAATCGCACCTTCAGTATTAATATTGTTCGAATAAATGATCGAACTCGTATTTTTTTGACCAAAGACAAAAAGCAAGGCGGACATAAAGAAACCCAAACTCAAAATTTTGATGGATGTGGCCGTCGAAACGTCGAGGAAATAAGCATTTCTGCTCTCGTCCCATCCTTCTTCGGTGAGTTTTACTTCAAAATATCCTTACAGATGCTTCTCCAGCTGTAGTCAAATACCATGCATCTTTATTTTATCTAAAGGATGTGAAAGAGTTTTGAACACATATGCAGAGTTATAATGTTTAAGGTATCTGGCTACGTTCGGAACCATGATTTTATAAAAGCGCATAAATGGATAATTTCCCCGATGTTTAGTGTCACTTAGATTAGAATACAGGTATAAAACTGTTTTAAGGACATTTTGACGAAAAATATTTATTTAAATACAATATTTTGGCAAAAAATTAACTTAGAATTACTTTTTTTTAAATGTTCCCCTTTTATAAAAAATGCTTCTAAAATAATAATATTTTGCTTATATAAAGTAAAGACTACTCTCTGGAGAGTCTAAACTATTTTTTTTTTAAAAAATTGACATTTCCAGAGTTACAACCAATTGAAATAATTATCGGCGTTTTTTTCTTAAAATTTCTCCCCTCTGTTGTCGTAAAACATGGATAAACCCACTTCTAAGTTATGTATTTCAAAAATTCTAATTGAGCCTCTGTACAGAGAAAGAGAGAGACGTTTGAGCTAAATGCAAATAAATTATTATAATAGAAGCCTATTTCAAAAAAGGAGAATATTTTGAAAGTTGGTCATTCTGTGTTCATTTTTTGTCAAAATATTGTACTTAAATAATTTTTTTGTAATAATATTCTTAAAACAATTTTATATACATTTTCTAGTTTAAGTGACACTAAATACCATAAATATTATCTATTTATACGCTGTTACAAAATCCTGGTTCCAAACGTAGTCGGATACCTTAAGATATCCGACTACGTAAATAAAAATTTATTTAAGTAACATATTTTGACAAAAAATGAAGATAGAATGACCCATTTTCAAGATATTTTCCTTTTGTGAAAAATGCTTCTATTATAATAATATTTTGCCTGTATATAGCTCAGACCTCTGTACAAAGGCTCAACTAGAACTTTTTAAATATATTACTCAGAAGTGGGTTTATCCATGCCTTACAACAACAGAGGGGAGAAATTTTAAGAAAATAACGCTGATAATTATTTCAACTGGTTGTAATTCTGAAAATAATGTGAATTTTTCAAAAATCATAGTTGATCCTCTGTACAGAGGTCTGAGCTATATACGGGCAAAATGTTATCATAATAGAAGCATTTTTTACAAAAAGGGAACATTTTGAAGAAAGGTTATTTTAAGTTAATTTTTCGCCAAAATATTGTATTTAAATAATTTTTTTGTCATATTGTCCTTAAAATAATTTTATTCGTGTATTCTAATCTAAGTGACACTAAATATCATGAAAATTATCCATTTAAGTACTTTTTTAAAATCACGGTTCCGAACGTAGTCGGATACCTTAAGAGTTTATTTTAGGTTCTGGTTACGGTTACTTAATAACTAGAACATCCATTGGTGTCGATTGGACACCAGAGCCTTCTTAGTTTGTTCTCCTTTCCGCATTTTTGCATAGATTTTCAAATTTTTCGTGACATTTTTAATCATTTTCCATAGTGATTACACAGAAAAGTTTTGTGACTCTATGTTAATTAGGAGAGAATTTAGAGCTAAATTCTCTCCTAATTCTCTACAACGTTTGCTGGTGTCGTTTCGACACTAAGGCAATTTATCATAAATAGCTGTCGTTCAGCAAAAGATAGATCACTAAGTAGATACAGTTAGTAAAGCAAACTTTCGGAAGTACTATCGCACAGTTATTTGACCTTTAATGTAGTGTTATTGGGTTGATAACGGAAATAAATCAGTTGTACCAAATCGGTTGTGTCTAAGCGTTTCCCTACATATAGCATTTGCTTACTTGCTATTACGTTCAAATTACTTAAGCGCAAGAAATTTACCTTATTTTTCAAATACAGAATGTAAAGTACACAACAAATTCACTAAAACGAAAAAAGTTCGAAATTAAAGAGGGTAATGGAATTGCAACTAAAAAAAGTGTTTCTCTTGCTTTAAAATGGTAAGTGGAAAATGTATAGAAAATACTGAATATCACTGTATTCATGGCATAAAAATGGCATGAATACAGGTATGCATGAGGGATACATGAAAATGGCAAATGAGGTATGCATGAAAATGGCATGTGGAAAATGTTCATGAAATGCTTAATATCACTGTATTCAATGCAAGTGAGGTATGCACAAAATATTATGCATAAAAACGATAAATAATGATGAAAAAACTCGCATTCTCACAAAAATTATGCTTTTGCTTGTAATGCTCTCTAATTTTTATGAATATTATTGCTTTATTCCATTTTACAAGATTCGGTAATTTATTTTGATACAATTTTTTATCATATAAAGGGTCATATTATATGATAATTACATGAAATAATATTAAAAAGACTTGAAACTAAACCTTACTAAACAGTAGTCCAGGAACTATTTTTGTCATTACAATTATTTTATATCATGGTGTCAAAACCACACCAGCAGACGTTTAAGAGTAATCGCAATCCCGGACATTCTAGTGTTAATTGGTTATATAGGGCTTTATAATGAAGTATTTGCAATGGATAACTATTGGTCAGATGACTATTTTCACATGACTTCACTCAGATGGCTATGATTTCAAACTATTGGTGAGATGACTACGACGACACCTCAGCTGCTACCGTATTCTTTTTGCCTCGTTAACAGGTAGTTAAGAGGCAATTTAAAGGTACTTACGTATTGTATCGTCGACTAATTTAACCAAATCAAAAGACATTACCAAATACTGTAATCGTTATGTTTAAACATGCGCTGGAAAGGTTTCCACTATTGACTGCATATCGCGGCATTGGGTGACGTCTTTGGAGTTAACAGTATAACACGCAAGAGTGTCAATTTCAAAATACTTGCACTATTATTTCACATGGTAATCTTCAAAGAAACGAGTCAGAACAATCTACAGAATCAGGAATCAGCAAATCAGTGTCCTCTTGAAGTATTTGTAGAGATATAAATTGAATTGTAGTTGCTAGAACACACATAGGATATGTTCGTGAGTTTGCAAATGGAGAAAACAGAGGAGATTCTTCGTTTATTCCTTTTCTGCTCTGAGTGTGTGATGTGAACTTTCTTTGAAAAAAAAATCATTATAAATACTTCTTTTAAGATATGGGCAGGATATAGGTTTAATGAATGCATACTCATGATATTAATGAACTAGTCATCACCCCGCCCGCTTTGCTATGCATTTCATGATTTTGTACGACTATATTGTTTTTTTTAATTCCTACTTTTAGCTAACTCTCTCCCTATATAATACTTTTTAAATAGTTTGTTTTTCAAGTATTAGAAATGCAAAACAATTTTGTAGTTGTAGGTGGTTTGGATTATGGATAGCCAAGGTTGTGAGATTTTGACAAGCACGTTATCCTTTAATCGACACATCGCTGATGTTGTGAAAAATTTCTAGATATGGTTCTGTTGTTGCTGTTGTTTCCAATCCCCTTGGAACAAGAAAGCCTACACCAAGTCCATTTGACCTTTCCGCGTAATAGTCTCCCACACCAGGGCTTGCTCTTCATACAACTGTCACAGGGAAATGCCCCAGCAGTCCAGAAGATGAGCAGGAGAAGCAAGGAGAGAGCAGGGACAGGTAAAGAAAGACTTTATCCCCTGCACAAAAGTCATACTACGCAGGTGACTACTTCTAAGGCACGCCAAGGTCGTCTGATGAGCCCTGGAACTCCTGCACTGTATAGATAGGCCAGTACTCTTAGCTGAGTACCAGTGGTGAGCAGGAGGGTTTCGCCAAGTCAAATTAATTTTATTTCTTTGGAAGGAAGGAATTTCCGTATGGGTTAAGACAGTGGAACTGGGGTTAGGGAGATCACATCCCCTACCAGCCAGCTCATCAGCAGCTTCGTTCCCAGGCACACCCACATGTGATGGAATCCACTGGAGACATACTTGTTTCCTCTGACCAAGCATAACTAATTTGGATAAAATATCTAGACCAGTACTGTCCATAATTTTTGGCCAATTTTTCAGATATTGGATGGAGCTTCTGCTGTCTGTCAGGATCCAGATACTGTTCTTATAAGAGTTGAGAGCATGATCGAGAGCACCACTAATAGCAATGAGTTCCGATCTAGAGACGGAACAGTGGTCAGGATTCCTGATGCTGATTTTAACATTATTCCCAGGAGTGTTACTAAAAATACCACTACCATCTGTGTAAACAATCTACATTTATTAGATATGGTTCCGTATCCGAACGATTGTTATTTTTCTACCATCTGTTAGAACTTAAACAATCAATGAACAATACTCTCGATTATAATTCTCTTTTTGGAAAATATTTTAATTTATTACTATATAAGATTCCGAACACTTTTTAGTTCTTGTCTCTCCCATATATAATATGTTGTTTTCAAATTTGCAATCGTTAATAAAACTTTCAAATGTATTCATCCCCATTCAAGTTCAAATAGACTCTTTAAACTTCGTTAATAAAAATACTTTCTATTCATCCATTCAAGTTCAAATAGACTCTTTAAACTTGTAGTTTATGACACTTGATGTTAATACAGTTTTTTCAAATATTACTTCATTAATTAAATTTTATTTTTTAATTTCAAATTTATTCTGCATTATTTCTGACGAAGATACAACTAGCTGAAACAGATGGCACCAGTAGGTTTTTCTAACGAAGTAGGAATTGACTTTAAAAAAGAAATTTTAATGTTACTTGTTTCAGCTATTCACATCAAAGTCTAGGTAGTTCGATTGTATTGAAAACATTCTTTATAGCCCATGCTTCTTGATTTCAAAAGGATAGGACTTGAATTTCCAAAACGGAAGAATATTTATATTTTTCGTCACCGTAATCCCTTCCCCTCAGAATGGATTTCTAGAAAACCCATTGTTTAGCGAATATACACTCAACAAAAGAAACACGCTTGCCAAATTTCTAGTCTAAAGGTCTAACAGGTCAAAAAGGGGATTATTTATCTATAAAGTTCCCTCGACCCCTTTCGGAGTAAATTTTCGCAAAACTTGTTCTTAATGAATCTCAACTCAAAAAAGGAACTCGCCTGCCAAATTTCAAATACGCAGGAGATCTCTTGGTGAACGGTCTTTTCTGTATATAGAGATATAAATTATTATAAATATTTCATCCCTTTGTGAGAAAAGACTCTAAAAGGGATTTATTTAAGTCAGTTATTATAATGATGCAATTCACAAATATTCTATCATGTATTTCTGTTTTAAAAACAGAAATACATAATGATAAATTTAATAATGCTGGGCTCAAATATTCCTATTTAAGATGCTTCATATACTAGCATCCATTCAACTATACTTATTCACGGTAAATTCACTATTTATATTTTCTTAGTGAATATAGTTTAGCTGCCTTAATATGTCTTTGTTTTTTATTGAATAAGTAAACTTAGAAGTCTAACTTTATGAAATATAGAGTAATGGTCTTTATATATCAATTGGCTACATCTAATATATCAACGAAATAAATCATATATAAAGTAACTAAAAAGTAAAAATCAGTAGACGATTTCATAAAGACTTACTAATACATAATGGATGATATTTTTAAAAATTTAATATAGCCAATATATAACTTGACAGTTATATATGAAATGTTATTTATCTATATTTTGATAGAAGTAACTTCAAAATTGCAAAGGGAAACCTTAGCTTTTCAAAATAAAGATAGACTATTGCGATCCATTCGAGAAATTTCAAAAAACAAAAGCTAAGATTGGATTTCCTCCAAAATATGCCTTCCCTGATATAAACATACGAATCTTCACCCTGGCCCATGTCTCGGGAATTCTTCATTATTATCTTTCTATTTTTTTATTTGCAGAAGAAATCCAGTCAATAAACTTGAATAGGAATCCGCTTTTCATAAAATGAGAGAACCAGAATTCGTTTGCAACGGCGCAAGTGGTTTCCAATTTCTTCACTTTTCCGTTTCTAAATCGATTGCTGAAGAAGGGACGTTGACGTCCCCCTCCCCTACCTCTACTTTCCTCTTAACAGTTATTGCCTTCACAGAGATTCTAAAAAACAAATTCTTCAAACTATCCTACACAAAAAAAAATCGTAGAAGAAAAAAAAATTAACGTTTCCTCCAGCCGCAGTTGGAGAATAAGACAATAATTCTCCCATAAGTCAAAAGCGTTAAAGGAAAAAAATGATAAAAATAGAGGAAACACTACTACAACGTTGGGGGATTGTATCTATTTTTGAGAGACGTATCTTCAAACTTGAATTATCGGTTTAACGTTTTAAATCGATCGTGGTCACAGTAAGTGTCAGTTTGGTAATAACGTAATATTGCGGTAAGTCATTATCTCTTTATTTCCTCTATGTGAACTTATCGATTTTGAAAAGCAAGTTCTGTCGTTAGGGTTCTCGCTTTCTATTCTCATCTTCCTTTTATCCTACTTATTCCTGGTTAAATACCTTTCACATTACCTTATCTTTCGACTGAGTGTGAGATATCTGATTTTGATAATGATAAGTATGAAGATCAAACATAGATTCTTGGACGTGATGAATTGATGCTATCGATTTTTAAGCAACAGGAATTATCTGATTCGAGTAATTGAAAAAAAATTAATATAATTTTTTTGTTAAATAATTTATCTCGTTTGTTCTTTTTTTAATTTTACGCGAGAAGTTATATATTTATAATAATTTTTAACAACTATTTTTGATCAATATATTTGATTTCCATTAGTTCGAGTCGAGAAATTTTAAGTTTGAATTAAATCTCGAATGATTTTTCGAACAAAGAAAAAAATAGAGAAAAAGTAAAGAATGCTTTGTTGATAGAGAGATAAAAAGAGATAACATTCAAAACATATAACTTTGAATTCTGGTCAAGTAACGAGGACGACACTTAAATTGGCATTCTCCGAACCTCCCTACCGACGTGAGGACTTTGAGTATGTATTAAAGTTGCATTATAAGACAACACTAGAGGTATTAGCAATGTGGTCTTTGTAAATTTGAACCTCTGTCAAGAGACAAAGACAATACACCACCTCTCCAAACTATCACACCACATCAAAGAGAGGACTTTGAGCCTCAACAGATTTAACGTTCATCAGCCCCTCTTCATAATGGGTCTTCAGTAGTAACAGGACTCAAACCTGTGACTTGAAAACGCCAACCACGAGTTCATTGAGCGAGTGAATATTAACGTTACATACTTCAGCTACTTGAGGGCTTTTAAGCAACGGACTTCATAATTCTTGACCATGGTCAAGTGACGCGGACGACATGAGCTGGAATTCCTTCTCCAAACTAATACACCATACCATCGGGAGGACTGGGTCACTACAGATAAAATATGCATCAATGCCTTCGCATGGGGGGGTCTTCAGTGGTTAGGCTCAAACTGAAGACACGCAGGTCACGAGTCCCTAACCTTGAACACTAGGCTACCGCGGCCACCCACTTGTTCATAACCATAACCCTTAGGCTACCGTAGTCACCCACTTGTTCATAACCATAACCCTTAGGCTACCGTAGTCACCCACTTGTTCATAACCATAACCCTTAGTCTACCGTAGTCACCCACTTGTTCATAACCATAACCCTTAGGCTACCGTAGTCACCCACTTGTTTTATAACCATAACCACTAGGTTAAACGCGGCCACCCGAATACAGTAGAAGCGTTATAGATTCGGCTTGGTAGTAGCACGTCCCAAAATAAATTAGTAGCTGCATATCCAATCACGCACTTAACCAAGAACTATCGATAAGGCAACGTTTCTCAAACTGTAGAGAGCGCTCCTCAGCGGGAACGAGTTTATCAAAAAGTCGAAAGTAAAAGATTTTAAATAAATTATTAATTTACTGGTAAGAAGAAAAAATATCTTCTGACACATTTACACTGATATAATATACTCTCATAAATGTATCAGTACTGCAAAAGGTATTTGATGATTTATCAATACTAAGATAGGAACAAGTTTAATAATTACTAGTGACTTTCATGGGCTTGTCATTTACAAAAGTTAATACTTATCTTGATGATTTCTACGGTCTATGATTAATGTCTTAGCATCGTAGCAAGTATATTGTTACTGCATTCAATACATTGTTATTGTACGGAGGGAGTAGTGATGAAAATAATGATTCGAAAAAAATATTGGATCGCAAACATTGAAAGTTTGAGAAGCATTGAGATAGGGAGTTTTGATTTCGATGTATACGGTTCAAAAGGTCGGTAACACTTCATACGTTCTAATACACAACATACTTTTCACACACATCTCGTGTTTTACAACCCTTTTCGATAATTTCACCCGTATCTGGAAAGCAAGGAAACGTGGGTAGCGATTTGCTGGCCCAGTTGATCTATGGCAGTGATCTTTAAACTGGGTTCCACGAAACCCTGGGGTTCCACGAGACATACCCAAAGGTTCCATTAGTCACAAAAAAAATCGAAAAAATACTTAAATGTGTATGCAAAATGTGTGTGTGTGAATTCACATTCTGTATGAAGTTTGTATACCCACAAGAATTTAAAGCTCATCCCTGTCATTAAGAAACTGAAAACTTTATTTATACATAATAATTTTACTAATATACTTTTTGAACTTTTATTATAATGTAAAAAAGAATATTAAAACGCGTTTTAGCTTTTTTTTTATGTGTAGTATTACCTACTAGATTGTAAATATCTTATTGCTTACAATCCCGGGTTCCACGAAATTGTATGAACGAGTATAAAACTATCTCTTGCAATACTAAATAGTTTCTAATGAAAAATGCCCCTTTTTTGCATTTGTGGAAAAAGCCTACAATAAAAGAGAGGAAACAAGTTATCTACATATCAAAAGATTCAATGTTAAAAATTTAAATTTAAGCAAGGATAGCTTCTAAATTTTGCGTTGCAAATTCATGTGAAATACACAGCATTTCTCATACAGCTGTAAACATTTTGATTTCATTCTGAAGAATGTGTATAAGGGAAAAATATTCCTCATCGTGAGTGGCTACAGAAACAAAGTACAGAAACAAATGAAACTCAGAATATCTAAAATGATTACAGTTATTCTCAATACACCTAAACTCGACGGTTTGTGTACAAAAATGCAAGCACATAACCCAGTTACTAAACATAATGCATGGGTAGGTGACACTTGGATCCCAAATTAATATTATTAATGAGTAAATTACATTAAAAACTTATTAAAAAAATTTAATAATAAATGTAGTACTTTTTAATTGACTTTATATAAAATATCTATAACATATACAATGGGTCCCAAAATTGGGTACACACCATTTACTCTTTATTTAAAGCTGTAAAAAATAAATACAAGCTTACCATTAAAACTTAATACTTATAGGAACATTAAAATAGACATTAAGAAGTGCATTGGTCAGAAAACAAATATTAAATCCATACAATATGTTTTAATTATATGTATATTTTTCGTAATAAAACTAAAATTTGGAGTCACAAAATTGAGTATACACCAAGAGAATTTAAAAGTTAAACACTTTTATTATTGAGATTTTTCTTCAAACCATTTCTAACGTTGAACTCAAAGAGTACAAACGTAATAACAGTCGTTTGCTAATTTAATTTTTTTTCACATGTAAAAACCTTTGAGATGAACTCTAGGCGAGAAACGTCTGAAAATGAACGGGTTTTGGTTATCAAGTGGTCGAAAGACGGCAAATCTCTTCGAGAAATTGCTTCATTGGTCGGGAAAAACCATGGTTGTATCGAAAAAATACTGCAAAAATATAAGCGCCCCGAAACTTGCATCATCGATATCATCAGAAATTGGGGAAAAAATTTCAGCAGAAACTCTCAGACGTGCTCTTCATAATGCAGGATTTCATGGTCGTATTCCAGTATGAAAGTCACTCATTAATTGCGTCAATAGAAAAAAAAGAGATTATCTTTTGCAAAGGAACACATTTCAAAGCCAGAATCATTTTGGAACACTGTTATTTTCTCTGATGAAAGCAAACTTAATCTTTGCAGGATTGACGGACCGTATAAAGTGTGGAGACAAGTTGGGAAAGAACTGGGTCCTAAAAACACCATAAAGACGGTTAAGTATTGAGGTGGATCCATCCTTGTTTGGGGGTGTATGTCTGCAGGAAGAGTCGGAGAACTTGTGTTCATTGATGGCATTATGGATAAAATGGTATATTTGGAAATTTTACAAAATAACTTGCAAAAAAGTGTCGTTAATGTAGGACTTGGATCAAATTTCATATTTCAGCGGGACAATGACCCGAAACATACGACGAAAATTGTCAAGTTGCACTTATTGTACCATTGCAAGAAAGAACTACATACTCCACCCCAATCTCCAGACTTAAATGTCATCGAAAATTTATGGCCGCAGTTGGAGAAATCCATCCATGAGCACGCCATAACGAGTAAAGAGGACTTAAAGAATATCTTAAAAGAAGAGTGGACCAAAATCACACACAGTGGAAACCATAAAAAAACTAGTAGATTCCATGCCTAAAAGGTTACAAGCTGTGATCAAGGCAAAAGGTTTTGCAACTAAATATTAATTTACTTCCTGTAACAAAATGAATAAAAGTGTATATTCAGTTTTGTGTGGTGGTGTTTTTCTTCCAATTTTGTTATTTTTTATTTTTGTATAAAAATAAGCGATATATATTGCATAATTTTTACTTCACATACATAAAGGGGATAAGAACAAATTTAAATAGTTAAAAAACACGATTTTTTCTTAATGAATAATTTAACCGGTTAAGAATGTACTTAGTATATAGGGTGTTGAAGTATACTCAATTTTGGGACTCACTGTATGCTGAACTACTCTTTAAATATTATTTTTAAATATATTCTTCCAAGTATGTGTGTGGAATAGGATTCCACGAAAATACTTTCTAGTTCTAGAGGTTCCAAAAAACACCTTCTAGTTATAAGGGTTATAAAGTTTGAAGACAGCAAACATGCGGTACTCATGAGTCGAAATTTCTAATAAAATCCAACGTTTCTTGTCATATTGGCAGGGTAATGTGCAATTTGTTGCTTGAGAAAAATGAAAAAGATATCCAAAAAATTCGATATCATATCTGTCTCGATTGCAATCTAAGACTTAATATTACACCACGCTTCAAATTGTGTGTGCATATATATATATGCGCGCACACACAAAACCCTTTACCGATTGAAAGGATGTAAGAACATGAAATTTTTTTGTAAGTATGAGAGAAATGCTTTTAGGATATATGAAACATTCTTCGTAGCTCGCAGGTGTATTTATAAAAAGCAAACAATAGGGTTTCTTGTGTTCCACAATTATAAATTAAAAATATAGTGTGAAAACTTTAAAATTGAAAATTAAAATAACTTTATACTTAATTTATATACTTAGTATTTTACTTAGTTATATACAATAAAAGAGTGTGCTTTTTTTTAAACATTTCGGACAAAAAAAATTGACCACTTAAAGAGTTAAAGGATTAAAGAGTTAAAGGATTAGTTACCAATTGTTCTGTAAATCGGTAAATTTTTATTTACAACTAAAACTGTTTCTCCATAAAAATCTCATTTTGGAACTTTCATGGTTCAAATGATTTCAATCATAAGAAATCTGTATGAAATTGCATTCTTAGACGAATCACTTAAGCTAGTAGTATATATATATATATATATATATAGATTTTGAAACACAGATGACTTGACAAAGAAATTGTAAATGTTTTACTAGGAGAATTTTTCTGTCTACTACACTTATAAAAGGCATCAATATTTTTGTATCATACTTTATACAGATTTTTATAGTTATGTTTTTACTGCAGGATATTTCGATTGGGTTTCGCTATCCAGAGATATACACTCTGTCGCAAAAAAATATATGCACCCAGAAGAAATCAAGCTACAATCACGAAACTCGGCAAGAATGTAGTCTGGTAAGAGATAGCCAAATGATTAAAATTTCGAAGCCAATGAGACAAGGCTAAGTGTGCTATGCGCATATTAGTTGCGCAACTGGGAGAGTTTAAAAGCATGAGTACGAGCGCCATACGGCTATCCAAACGAATCTGATGACTTTGATAGACGATATTGAGACTTAGGATGCCTCTAAGACGTAACCGGCGGCAGTACGAGCAGCTGACGGACTTTGATAGGGGCCGTATAATAGGCCTCAGAGAAGCAGGTTGGTCGAATAGACGTATCGGTCGCCACCTCGGTCGGAGCGATATGGTAGTTGCTCAGTGTTGGCAACAGTGGATCACAGAAGGTAGAGTGTACCGTCGCGGAGGGTCAGGACGTCCCAGGAACACAAATGATCGCGAGGATCGTGCAATCAGAAGAGTGGCCACTTCGGCACCAACAACGTCGCTAGCATCGATTCAACGCCACTTACCTCCTTCCAGACATCCAGTGCCATCAAGAGAAACCATAAGGAGACGACTGACCGAAGTTGGCTTGAGGAGCCGACGTCCGCTAAGACGCTTACCACTGACCCCACATCATAGGCAGTGTCGACTGGATTTTTGCCGACCTCTGGCAACTTGGAGTGTGACAGACTGGAGACGTGTCATCTTCAGTGATGAATCCCGATTCAGTCTCAGTGCTGATGACCACCGCACACGTGTCTGGAGGCGCACCGGCCAGCGATCCGATCCGGCATTTATTGTCGAGCGGCATACAGCAATTTCACAAGGTGTGACAGTGTGGGGAGCAATTTCTTGGGACACACGATCATCTTTAGTGGTCCTTCAAGGCACTTTGACAGCTTGCAGATACGTGGACGATATTTTAACGCCGATTGTGCTACCCATGCTATCAAGTCGCCCAGGTGCCATTTATCAACAGGATAATGCTCGTCCACATACTGCGCGACTCTCCCAACAATGTCTTCAAGGATATGACGTCCTACCATGGCCTGCCAGGTCACCAGATCTTTCGCCAATAGAGCATGTCTGGAACGCGCTGGGAAGGCAACTGCAGCCGTCCCGAGATACAGGAGAATTAACTGCGCAGATGCAAAGACTATGGCAGGATCTTCCACAGGGGGTCATAAGTGATCTAATTGAATCGATGCCACGCCGAATTTCGGCTTGTATAGCTGCCAGAGGTGGCTTTACTACTTACTGATTTTTAACCTTTTGTTACCGCTTAATAAAATGATATTTTGTTCTGAATTTTTAATCATTTGTTTATTTTCATATACACTATATGCATACCAAATTTCGTGAATGTAGCTCAATTTCTTCTGGGGGCATATATTTTTTTGCGACAGAGTGTATAAGTAATTCATTTTTATTTTTCATAAAAGCTAAAAGTTCTTAGTACTTCCGATTGAAAAAGACTCTGGTATATCAAACAATTTTGCCCTCTTGTGTGTGTGTTTCAGAACTTTCCTTCCTTCTTTCTTTATTTTATCTTTTTGATATAGCAGATGCATTTTTAAAACTTTTTTCCGCATTTATTACAACTTTCTCTCTACTTTTTACGGATAACTTTCAATATCGATAACAGGTCACTTAAAAATAGAATACTGTTCAGTTTCAAGTAATATTTCTTAACCATTAGCAATTTTCAAACTTGTCTTTGATACCGATTGTACGACTCCTTGAGTTTAAAGCTGTCTTCGCTTAGTGTTGAGAAATATAACTAAAAATCGCGGAATAGTAAGGTATATTAGTATTCTTTAAAAATGGTCTCTTTTTGAGTCAATATCATTTGCCAGTGCTATTTCCAGCCTGCGAAAGGCATCCTGGAACATCTGTTCAGGAATTGCTTTTAAAAACGCTGCACAAGCTGCTTACATGGCGTCTATTACAGTGAAACCTGCTTTTTTGCGGTAGATAGGAACCGCATAAAAAGAAACAGCACAAAAAAATATTCGAAATTTCACAAATACTTACGTATAACAAAAAATTTCACTGACATAGTACAGAAAAAAATATGCGGGGGAGAGGGAACGCGTAAAAAAAGTCGCCCTTAAAAAATACGTCAATTACGAAATTTATGAAAAAGTACTTCCGTAACAAAATAAATAATTAAATTTCACATGGAAACATTTTTAAAAACATTTAATTTCTCATTGTATACATGAAGAAGTTTGCACACATACTGCACATACATAATTCACTGCTACCCATTGTAATCTAAAACGCGCATCTTTCTGTAATGAATTAGTTCAAAATCGTTTCTCACAGACTCAAAGATACAATTTAAATTTATTTATTTTTTGACACCATAAAGTGACAAATTTTTGTGACCACGGTCGGGGTTGGACAGTTGCTTGTAAACGTCACGATAACCAGATATGCATGATCGAAGCTCTTTTTGGAATTTCAAACTCCTTTCGGAATGGGTATCTATTTTAAGAAATGCTTTTCCGATTTGTTGGAAAACTGGATTATCTTGCATATATTTTATCAGCTCTCAAAGAATTCGGTCCCTCTTGTCAATCTCCATAATCTATCAAATTAATGATAATGTTACTGTCGTTGAAAGCTTCGTCTTCAATCAAGAGCATGCTGCTAGCGCAACAAGCAAAAGCATTGTCGAGAGACTGTTTATAACAAATGAACAGTGCGTCTTGAAGTGTATATATGCATATTGATAGAAAATATTACAGTGGCGCCAAAGTCGTTGAAATTTATATGCCGCATAAAAAGATCGCGCAAAAATAAAATCGCATGAAAAAGGACCGCACAAAAACAGGTTCTACTGTATTCTGAAATGATATCGTGTCGACGGACATTTGAATAAAAATAAAAGTCTGGAGAGTCATCTCACGTCTGTAGAGGGGATGGAGCACCGTTACCACGTTACATTCGGCCTGACTGGTGAGCAGTAAGATGGCGTGGGTTAGCGTGTTGTTAACGTTTGCGATCGCTGCTGATGTCTGGCCTAACACGCCAGATCCTTCTCAAATTTTTAGCCCTTCAGCATAAAATGTGGAGTTGTGAATGTGCTGGGAATTACAATTTAATAGTGAGTTATCCCCTTGATGTCAAAAAATACAATGAACATGGTCTCGACCTTTGGTTTACTCATTCGAGACTTCTTGGAATATGAGAATAACGAAATGTGCCATTCAGTATTTTGCCTCTTCCATTCGGGGTAGTACTCAAGTATCCACTTTCGATATTTGAGTCCATTGTTTGTTCGATATTTGATCACATTGTCTGAAAAGCAAGGATCATTTTCACGCATTTCCGAAAGTTTTGACAAATTTCTATTTTAAACGATTTGCAGAAGAGATGTTACAAAGGCTCACAAAATCGTTCTACCGTTACCTCCACAGTTCGGAGGCAATTGAGGAAACACTTCCACCACAATCAGTCTCCAGCGGTAGATGGCACTGTGACGAGCAGTCGCTTCACAATAAAGTTGGTAATATTTTCCGAACAAACCTTATACATTTCATATAAAAATTGTTCTTGCAGTATTATTATATATATATTCTAACTTCATAATCCTAGAGAGAGTAGCATATTTTAATGCACTATTTATTTTTATTTGAATTGCTCCATTTTTTCTGTTATAAAATATGTTCCTTATTTCATCTCGCCTACCATAATGAGATCTCACTTTACATGTTAAAGCGGAAAAATTACTTAATTAGGGACTTCAATTATTTTTTATTTAAAAGCATAGTTAATAGATCCAAGAGAATTATAACACTGCGAATTTGCTTGAAAATTGAAATATTTTTCTGTCTGACAATGTATCTCGAGATTAATTAACGAAGACTTAAAAAGCTTTATTATTATTATTAGCAAGTGTAGAAATTTCTACGTTATCCTTAAATACTAACTGATTTTATTGCATTTAGCAAACTTGTCTTCAAGTACACACTTTCATATTTAAGACACAAATGTTACTTATTGTTGGGTTTTTTTCCCCTAAAACATCGAGATTTTTAGGTTTTGTACTTTCATTTGTGATTAAATTATTATAAACATATTTTACATTTAATATTTTCATTTCGTAAAGTAATACATTGATGTAATAATTACAGCCCATTCCATTCAGACATTGCAGTCCTCTACTTCGGTGTTCCCCGACCTTTTTGTCACCGCGGACTAGTCCATGTTTAATAATTTTACCGCGACCCGCTACGACTGGGGGAATGTGTGTGTGTGACTTCGATTTTTTAAAATTTTATTTATATCATGATATTCTACGCATGCGTAGTTTTGATTCGACTTTAGGTGACGTCTATCAGGTTCCGAATATCCTCTCATCTATGCAAAGTCGTACAAACCAGAGAGAAATACACAATAAAATGACTATAATTTAATGTTTGGGGGCGAGCAAGTTCCACTCGATCCAAGGACCGGTATCGGTCTGGTGGTTGAGGACCACTGCCTACTTTACACTTAGAATTATAACTAGTGTAAAAGACATCCTTATAAATAAAAAAAAAGCTAAAACGAAAGAATTTAACAACAGACATCCAAAAATCTTTCAAAACATAGTATTAAGATGTTTAAAATTTCTATAATATTGTATATGGCTCAAATCAGTTAAACTTAAGTATAAGATCAAAATATTTACAATATAAAAGGCATACATATTTATTATTAATCTTTGAACAATTTTTTCCCTCTTTTTTCATACATTTCCTATTATTACATATAATTCACTCTCTCCTTTTATACTATATCTATATATCTTGTTCAATTTTTCAATCTTTAATCAAGTACTTTTTATTCATCAACTGAAGTTCAAAAGCATTTTTATAAACTTGTATTGGATCACATTTGACGTTAATATAGTTTTTTTTTTCAAAAAATAATTCATTAGTTAAATTTTTTTTAATTTTAAATTTATTCTGACGAAGTTAGATTTATCTTCTATAGATGACCTCAGTAAGGTTTTTTAACGAAGAAGGAATTTTGACTTCAATTTTTCTCTATAAAACTTGAGTAGTACAATGAAATAATTAAAATTATTCAGTTATGTTACATCACATTTTAACTACATTTAAACTACTAGCAATTATCAATATTAAACTTTTAAATAATAATACGATGACCAGTAAAAAGAAGCATCACTTTCTTGAATTACCTTTTAAGAGGAACGCAGTCTTATTAACGAGTAAAATCTAACAAAAACTAAAAAAATCCCACTTCACACGCACAAAGGGACTATTGATTATTTGTTAGAGTAACATTTCGAGGCAACACATCAGTTCTTGATGATTGAGCTTACAATTTTGAATCAAGTGATAAGGACGTCACCTGAGATGCCCCTTCACCCTCTAAAATCCATATGACGCCAGTGTAAGGACTTAAAGCACAGGGGTATATACTCAACCCTTTTTTCTGATGGGCTGCATACATATGTCAGCTATTTCATGCAGGCCGCATGATATTGGCATGCAGGCCGCAGGCGCATTGAGAAACGAATCGCTAACTTTCAAATCGGCAATTAAGAGATTAATTATAAACCGTACAAATTATAAAAATAAGTGTTAAAATTTTTGACTATAATTTTGTGTATGACACTCCCATGGGGTCAGTGGTTATTAAACTGGTTCTTAACTGAGTATTATATATATATAAAATATAATATATATATATGTTAAAATATATATATATATATATAAATTAACTATAAAATACTTTGCATTTTATAGCACTCATACATTTATAAGTGTAATATATCACTGTAAATGTGTATTTTATTTTTTATTATGTCAGAATGTATTTTGTTTGTTTACATTCAGTAAATTAATATTTTTTTTAAATCTTTTGTTTTTGACTTTTCATTATGCTCACGTCCCCCTCGTATAGTTGTCACGCCCCACAGTTTCAGAAACGCCGATTAAATGGGTAGGATTTCGATGTGTTTTTAAAATCTTGCTCGTCACATAAGAGAACCATTGTTGAACCACTTGGTGACTGGATATGAAAAGTGTATAGTTTAAAAATGCATGGTTAGAAAAAAGCATATGTTTACAAAGGGGAGATACCTCCCATCCACATCTATCGTGTATCAGAAGAAGTTTATTTTGAGTTGTGTGTGGTGAAACAGCAAAAGTATGGTGCACTATGAGTTCCTGAAAGAAAATTAAACGGTCGTTACTGTTCGCAACTTGATGTTTTGAACAAAAATATTCAACATAAACATCCATCTTTGACCAACAAAAAGGTTGTGATTCTTGACCAAGTCAACACTAAACTACACGTGGCAATAAACACATCACAAAAAAAAAATGTAGAGTTGGGTTGGGAAACATTACCTCAGCAAGCACATACTAGTCTTGATATTGCACCATCTGACTATCATCTGTTCAGGTCGCTGCAAAACTTTCTTGATTGAAATGAATATATAAATTATGAGGGTGTCCAAATGGCAGCGGAAGAATACTTTTTTTAAACAAAAGACTTCTCTTCCATGTGGGTTAGTTAAATTGCCAGAACAGTTGTGTACCTAACAAAGCACATTATACTTTAGATTAAATTTTAAACAAAAATTGAAAGAATAATTTTGTTCATTCTTTAGGAAAAAGGACAGAATTTTCCCTTATATCCAATGTATACAATGTAGGAAGGCACATATACACATGTTACTTTTTTACATAGTCACCATTCTTATGGATGCACTTGTGTTCCATCGGTAGATCAATCCATGCAAATCATCGTAGAAATCAGTGTCAAGGTTATCCAACCACGAGATGTCTGTTTACTGAACCTCAGTATCGGTTTTGAAATGCTGACCACCTCCTACGTGTTTCTTTAAAAGTTCGAAGAGATGGAAATCCTTGGCGTGAGGTCGGGAATGTAACGAGGGTGTCGTTTAATACCTTCCACTGAAAACTGTTTTGATCTCGAGCATCTGTTCTGCCTTAGTCGAAATCCGCCCCGCGCGCGTGTCCGAATTCCATACTTGTCTTCGTAACATATAACACTTGTTCCGTACATTTCAACCAATTGCCACTGAATTTCAGTTGGAGAATTTTTCTTTAAACGCAAAAACCATGTTATACTTCTTATTTCAATCATTGACCATGTTTCCGTCAATTCAGTCATTTACTAACTGAGATTTAGTTCTGTTAATGGAGAACTAGCTGCATCTCCCGGTACCGTTTGAAAGCTGTAATCCTTCTTCTTTATCTTCAGAGGAATTCTTATTCATGCGAATAATTTGCACACCCGTCAGAGCTCTTGTTATCATACTTTTTGAAGCACCTAAGCATTACTGTGTTTTCTCGCATGTTCTAAAATTACGTGGTCCGTCGCCAAAAGCCCTCGTGTAGCTGAACAGTGCGACGTTAATCTTCACTCACTCACTCACTCGCATGTTCTATGTTATTCGGTAGGTATATTTTTGTGCAATAATAAAGCATATTTGAACAAAAGAAAACAAATGCCTAATAAAACTACGCAATATATTATGTATTTTCCCTTATGTGTGATTTTTACTTATTTTAAGTCTAAAACTAAAATAAGCATTTATGTACTAATATTCACTCATAGTAACCTTATGGCCCAGTATAGTTTAAGCAAAAATCTTTCTTGTTCTGAATTTACTCACCAGAAAAACATTCTAAGCACTTTAGAAGAAAATACAACACTCCTCCTTTCTAAAACATTAACATTTAAATAAGAATATACGACACGGATTTAAGTTAAAAGAAACCGCAAATGAAAGTAATCCATGATCATATTCGAGGACAAAAATACGATATGATGTTATATTCATAACCAAAAATGTTCCAACATCGAAACAAAAAAAAATAACTTGTTCGATCCATGATTAGAAGAATTTCTATTAATTTTTAAATCGAATCTTCTCCCCAAAATCTTGTGTTACCCTTTGGGGAGGAAACGGAGATAAAGTGCTTAATCCTCGCTCATAAAAAGCAACTATCTTCAAAAATATAAAATACTCCTCTTAAATCCAAAGTTATCATCCAAAACTTTGCTTCCTAAATATACGGAAGGGAACGAAATGTTTCGAATTTAAAACAAAGCCCTTCCTATATTTGATGCTTCGCTGCCTTATTTAGCTATCCTATTACCGATAATACCCACGAAAACGCATTTTTTATACATCTTTCTTTCATCGGGTTAAAATACTTTGAAAATTCATTATAAAAGTACCTAGGGAAGCAAGGATTACTCATTGACATCAGACCCATTTCCATTTTATCGGTCTTATTTCAAAAGATGATGTTTCTGGATAAAAATGGAAGTTTTCTCCTGCACGTTATATGAAAGTGAAGTGGAAGGGGAGGGGAAAAAAACAAGCATTTGTTCCTTTTCTCGAGTAAAGCCATCGATTTCAATTGGAACTTTTCTCCGGGAAATAACGGGATATTGGAATTTGTAGTTCATTTGATTTATTTTTTTCTTCAATGAAAAGGGCGTCACTTTACCAATTTGGAAAGTTTTCCCGCTCTTCTCTTTTTCTCATTCTTTTTACAACTTGGCTAAGCCGGAATTTTGCAAAAGGGCATTAGAAACATTTTTCTTTCGTCAATTTATTGAGATGAGTTTGTAGAATACAATAGTAAAGTTTTGAAGAGAGGTTTGTAATTAAAAAATATGTGCGTTATGGAAAAAACCCACAGAGAATCGATTCTTATCATTTAATATTAATAGTTAGGGGGTTTCTCTTCGATTTAGAGAAATGTTCCTTAAAGTTCCTTTAATTAAAAACTTTGAATGAATAAAAAATTATTCTTGTCTTCCATTTTTTTTTCAAAATAGTTTAAGTTTTTTAAATTGAAGGTTTGTATTATTGATCGTTCCTTTCGTTCGAATTAAGAAAAATTGCTGAAATGTTGTTGCAAGTTAGATTAAATTTTAAATATTCATTTCTAACTATTTCACCGTATTTTCTCAGAAACATTTGAATTTTAAATAATTATAGTTTAATTACCTTAGGCTGTTGTAGATTTAATTCGACCTTGTATAATTAACATCTAACAGTAAACGAATTAAGTCCTACAATAATTGGCATTACTTTGAGGAAGTTAAATCAAGATTTATTCATAGATAATCATTGTACTATTAGAAGTAGTTTAAAATGAATTATATTAGAATTAACTGAGAAGAAATAGCATTGGCATCGTCTATAAAATACCAAAAAAGGTGATGAAAATATCTTTTCAGTTGGCAACCAACCATTTGACTTTCACACCATGGTCATGGGAAGACAGACATATATGAACTGTCTTCTTTTACAAAGGTATACAGTATTTAATATTAACTACATGATATTAGCCTCCAGATACGGATACATCTATAATCATTGTGATTACATTTAATATAAACTCACCAGAAAATTGAACGGTCTCCCAGTGATCCTTGCTCTAGTGTCGATATTCTATGTACTATGCTAACAGGCGCAGAAGTAAAAAGGGCGCCAACAGCACACCATGCACAAACCAGCTTCTCTGATGTAACTTTTTTGAAATAACAACCCTCGGTTTTGGAAATAGAGTCCGGTGGTCATAAGAGGCTCATGAGATACCCAAGAAGGTGCACTTGTTACATCTTAATATAATGGACAATCAACTATCTTCAGTCGTCATGGCTCTAGGACGACCTTTTTTGCCTATGTTTTCTCTCAATAGATCCAGTATTAATGTGACTGCCTACCTTGAAAATGTCATTTTCGTCTACATAAGGCATTATTTTATTTCAAAATCTTATAGCTTGAACATTTTTCTTTCCAAAAGAGTTTTTCTCTTTCCTTTACGTGGTATCTAAAGAACCAGATAACGTTTTGAAATTTTGTAGGAATGTTTATTATACTGTTTTTCTTAAAGTGGACTTTTAGTGTTGTAGGTTAAATATTTTTTCATTTAGGGTAGTTTTTATAAGGCAAAAACTAAATATATCAAAATTTTCATTTTATGTATAATTGTCTGTAATTTTTTTGCATTTTAATATTTCTTAGATTTTGGCTCATTTTGAAGAGCACCGTAATATGTATATGTTGTGTAAAAGGAAAATTATGATAATTGTATTAGAACTTTTTTTTATACACTATTACGCGTTATAGTAAAAATTTGGTAAAATTTCCTTCAAAACAACCAATTTTTCTAAAAGTACAATATTTAAAAAATTTTATGGATTTACATGTATTTTTTTAATTATTTTTCTACCTAAAAACACTCAATCTGATTCAAAAATTTATTTATATATATATATATATATATAAATGGGTGCGAAGGTAGGCAGTCACCTTAAACGGATCTCAATGGTTTCAGTTTCTGTACAAACTATACAAAAAAGCCTTTAACTGGAGCTGTGTGTACCTTTAACTTGAACAGGGTTCTCTACAACTTGCAAACAAAACTATACGAGAGGTACTTAGTGGTATTAGGACTGAGATCCAAGACTCGATAAGAACAATGCTGATCACTATTCGGGACCATATATAACCACTCGTCTTCAGTGATCCTTCAAGTATTTTAAAATTCGTCATTTTTTTCAAACCTCATATTTTTAGCTCTGTTGTAATTATGACTCATGCTTAGAATAAAATATCACCAGCCATTAGTTTGCTGAGCTACCAAGACTTAATATTTAAATAAGCCTTTTTTTCATTTTTAATCAAATGGAGAAATTTGTATTCAGGCATTTAATAAATATAAGTATAATATGCTATAGTAAGGTTATACGTTTCAACTACATTCGAGCAATGGGATACATATTACATTAACTGTTATTACTGAACCCCTTAAGTGCCACCGGCGTATATATCCGGCTTGCTCAACCGGTGCATTGAGTACCCAGGACGAATATATTCGTCAGTCTAAAGCACAATTTTTTCTTTGATCTGCTATCAGTAAAATTGTTCCGAAGGCTTTGGAATGCAATAAAATGAACCTGACAGTGTTTGCGAAGAAGTTACGTCAGCGAAAAATTTGCTTATTCGCGCCTTTCCTTTCCCCCTCCAATACACCGCATATGGGAAAAATGATAGCACTGGCGAGCGAATTGCGTTACTTTTAATTGGCAGTTAAGGGGTTAAATAGAAACGTACAAAAATATGAATTTGATAGTCCTTAGAAGATTGTGAGGGCATTTTTCTTCGGGATCATATCCAACACCGAGCGAATGAGTGTTTATTAACGTTGCATTTTAAAGCAACAAGAGTACCATTAGTGACGAACCCCATAACTTTGAACAGTGGTCAAGTGACGAGGACAACACAAAAATTGACACACACCCTTCAAGCTTCCACAACATACCAACGAGAGGACTTTGAAGCTCGACAGATTTAACGTGCATCAGCTGCTGTACACGGCAGGTCGAGTGCGTGAATATTAACGCCGCACTGTTCAGCTACATGAGGGCTTTTGCTGACGGACCTTGTAATTTTGAACCATGGTCAAGTGACGAGGACGACACCTGAGCTGGCACCCCTCTCCTAGCTACCACACCGCACCAACGGGAGGACGTTTGAGCTCTCGACAGATTTAACGTGCATCGCTCCCTACACCGCGCCCAGTACCACTAAAGACCCGCCGTGTAGGGCAGCGATGCACGTTAAATCTGTCCTGAGCTGAAACGTCCTCCCGTTGGTGTGGTGTGGTAGTTAGGAGAAGGGGGTGCCAGCTCAGGTGTCGTCCACGTCACTTGACCATGGTTCAAAATTACGTGGTCCGTCGCCAAAAGCCCTCGTGTAGCTGAACAGTGCGACGTTAATATTCAATCAATCAACCCCTACACCGCGGGTCTTTAGTAGTATTGGGCTCGGACTCGTGACAAGCCTCGATCCGATACCTTGACCACTAGGCTACCGCGTCCACTACACGGCGGGTCTTCAGTGACACGAGAGCTCGAACTCATTTCAAACTATTCACGAGTCCGTGATCGCGACCACTAGGCTCCCACGATCCCACATCCAGTACCAAAGGAGGAAAGCACAAGTAAAAGTAACGAATTTAATTTAATCTGCTTTAATAACATATTAATGTTGAGGTTTTGAAACAAAAATCTTTAAATCCTTTTTACACTATTCAAATACCAGAACATTTAAAATCACTGTTCTGATAATTCGTATGATTTTATATAAATTGATTTATCAATTAAGTTTATTTAACAAAACATTTAACTGACTTTCATATCGAAATGGCAGTTCTTTAAAAAAATGTTTAATAACAATAGATACAGATCTTAAACTTTGGGAGCATTGATTCAGAAATATTATAACCACATGTAAGTATCTTCGATAGTGACTTATATCTTCCTTTCGAACAATGCCTTCTCCACTTACAATTGAAATCTACTACCAGAATCCATCATGATTCAACCTCACCATCATAAGCAATACTGAATGCGAATGAAATATCCTGATATATTTCCTGAGTCCCCATCCGTGCGGCGATCTTCTCTAATATTTCTTCGGAGATCAAGAAGATAAATATGAAAGGGATTTAGTTTGACATTTAGATAGGATTTGTGTACTATATTATCTTTGGAGCATATGAAAGTTGAGCATAATTCTTTTCACATTTTATGCTAGCTATATTTCAACATTCAGGACTTCACGATTTCAAATACATTTTCCGCGTACTGGCGGATACTAACCACAAACTATTCTATCATTTCTTTAAATATAATGGTACGGGAGGAGAATATTATTTGCATAATATATATACCCAATTTTGAATAATATAGTTCTTCCAGTTAACTCGGCTATAACTTATTTTTGAAAAGATCATTTTGTAAGAATTATGGTAATATTTTTTCTGCAAAGAAGTTTATAAACTTGCCTACATTTAGTTTTATTATACAACTGAGTTTTGATACTAGTTTAATTAAGGGGATATTATTGTGTTTATGGCAATCATGGGAAGATTCCTTAAACAGAAAAGCTTCCTTAGGTTATTTTTGACTTACTAAGGGCTGTATTTTTATCCATGATTTTAAATTTTTGCGTTGAAAATGTGCTTTATCTGTATTTGATTAAAAATTTATTCTATAGATAAAAATATGTAATGCATTTAAATAATAAATACTGCATCTAGGTATTTTAAAGCTATATTAAAATTATTCATTTTTATTTGTAATATGTACATTTTAAAAGACTATGATTTCTATCAACTTAACCCTTTTTTGGTAAAATCCTAGGAGAGCCTTGGCGACAAACTGAAAAAAGCGCCAAGCCAGAACAAGATGGCGGCAAGGAAATATAGCGGGATAAGGGGGTTGCATAATGAAAATATATGTAAACAATACAGAAATTAAAAAATTAAGATAAAAAATATAAAAACAGCACTTACTTTCTTACTGCTGATCTTTTCCGAGTGGAGGGTACAGCGTAACAACAGATTTTAAAAAATACTTAAAGGTCTCATCGTTAAGCGAATGATCGTGTGAGCGCCGCCATATTTATTCTGCGAGGTAATGGTCGAACCTTGCATTCGGCGTGGCTGGTACGATTTCGAAGAAAGCGTTTTATTTCCGACCATGTTACATCATGCCGATCATTACATTTAGGACATTCATAACTAGAAGCATTCAATCCTTCCTTTATACACCATTCAATCAATTCTTTCTTGCCTTTCGCATTCAACAAAGTAAAAAATTCTAAAGTATATTTCCTCACACACGCAGCCAGCCCGGAGCCCAACAACAAAATGAAATTCGAAATGCACGCCCACAAAATACGAAAATGCTAGAAATAGTTAGGGTTACTATATGTAGTGTTTAAAAGTAGGGTTACCAAGATGGTGCAATTATCGCCTACCAAAGTAATTCGCGCCAAGGGTGTGGGCTCTCCTAGGTTTGAACCAATTTGGTAATTTAGCTGGTGTTCTATAACGTGCCCTCTAATTATATTAGTACAAAAACCTAAAAAATATTCATGTGTATGTCATGCATTTAGACTAGACCAAAATAAACACTAAAGTCTTGAATATGTTTGACTGTCGAGTAATATTGTATGGCTGACTAATAAAATGTCAATAAAAATATATTGATGAAAATGAAAGAATTTGAGTGAAATTCGGTTTTATTCAGAAGATCGCATTTCATATAGCCTAGGGTATCCATTCTTCTAACTTTAAGGCTGTATGGTCCCCACTGTCAATTTAGATAAATAGCAATGAAAAATATTCTCAACACAAAGCATAAAAAGCGTGGCTAGACAAAGCATTTGTCATTTGGATTTTACTATCCAAATCTTACCTATATGTTCTAGAAGTAAACTAATTATGATATAAATATGATTAAGCAGAAAATCAAATAACTTATTTTTAAATAGAATATCACTTACGTGTGGTCTGAATATTTGTAGAGATAAAGGATCTAAATATCTTCAGCTTTCAGCTTCTAAATTGTCAATTTTTGAAAATCTAAGTGTTCATTTTAATTATACAATAATACTACATAATCTGCAACTGTAGTACTTGACGATTTTCCCTCCTGGTTTCTCCCTCATGAAAATATATATTTTACAATTCATATTTTATTATTCGACGTTAATATCGTTGACTTTATGAAACTTATATTCGCAAACAAATAATCCAATCTCAATTTTAGAGTCACTATAACTTTAATTTATTATTTTCCCAGGAAGGCAGCTTCTAACTGGTTGTTTATGTCCAATTCAATGATCTACTTAACACAGTTATGATTCGTTTCTTAAACTGCTATGATCGAGATCTCTCACTTAACATCCTGCCTTCTACACTTGTGTTAATGTGAAGAATTTGATAGGTTAGAAATTTAATATGCTCGTTATATATATATATTGTGATGACAGTGTTTATTGTTCAGAAATCTAGTCTTAATCATCAATAATACTTTCGAACTACTATGTCCTGTGAACTTCACTGTGACTTGAGAACGTTCTTATCACTTAGCTTTGGCAAACAACTTTGGTTGGATTAACTTTTATTATATTTGACTGGAATAAATTTAATGTATGCAGCCCTTAAGTTATTCTTGAGTTGTTCAACCCTCACTATTGAGCTTAGGATTGCGGCGGCAAATACCAGTGGATAAATCATCAATAAAATATTACGGTTTCTAATATAATTAAGAAACAGGGTTAAGTCATAAAAAAGTATCTAAAATGAATACTGCCTCTTACGGCTGACTTAAAATATTTAAATAGGAACCAGTATTAATGTCCTCTCTGTTCGTGAAATTCAGACATTACTTGACATCTACATCAAATGAGACGTGCGGATTAGTAACTTCTTAATTAGTTTTGGTCAGTTACCAGAAGTCCTCACTGACCTTAGAGAACATAAACAAATTTAACTTATTACAAGAAATGAAGCATTATCTGTTCGTTTTTGTTGTTAATTCAATGTTTCGGGCTGCATATTTCTGCTTAGAGCAAGAAGATCGCTAATCAAAGACAACTCTCCTCGTTAATCTGAACCTTGGTCAGCTGACGAAGTCGAACCTGAATTGGAACCCAATCATGCTTTGAATGCTAACAGATTTAACATTTATTAAACCCACCACATGGAAATTCATGCCTGAATCAGGGTAATCTGGGCACAAACGAGGATATCAACTGAAAAAAGAATCATCGTAAGCTATGAGCTAGAGACTATGATCATTAAGTTACTGCGGCCTTAGACAAGACATGAATCAGTTGTAGGGGAGTGTTTAATCCATGTCGCATTATAAAGCAACTCGACGGTTTGGGGGGGGTCTATTTGAGATGGACCTCGGTCACGTGACGAGGATAACACCTGATCTGGCACTCTCTCTTCAAACTACCATGACACCAATGGTATGACTTTGAGTCTTTGCACATTTAACATGCATCAGCTACTCTACGCGGTGAGTCTTTCGGGACACTAGGACTCGAACTCATGATCCGCCGACCACAAGTTTGTTACCATGACGACTTGACTACCATGGCCACATGCAGCTGTAGGAATCAAATGGTCATGATAGCAATGTCCTAAGTTAAACTAAAATAGAGTCTTATTTCCAATCAACTCACTAAAACAAAAGAGGCGTTAGATGCTCTTATCGTGATGTAATGGGAGACTTAGATGGAAGTAAAGTAGTTAAGGTATATACTGTCTGGATCACTTAAGCGAGGCTTAAAATTATGGACTTTTGACCAGAATCATCCTCTTATTCAATTTAGTGTGGCATTATTTGAACTAACCATCAGGGTTTGTATTAATATACACTGTGATATTACTCTTCAATAATGTTATATTTTACTTTTATACTGTGGGTTATAGTTGATGGGTGAGCTAAAGTCCAATCAGATGACTAGAAGAACGCCACAGCTGATATTTCACTATTGTAAAGTCTAGTTGGGCTTCGTGAGACTTTCAATAACCGTCGTGAATTTTGGTGCGGTTTCCTCCATTATACCTCAACGGTCTTTAAAGAAATCAGTACTTTTACCAACTACCGATCACCCACAAAGTTTTTCCTTATTTCATGTGGCCGCGGTAACCAAGGGATCATGATCACGAACTCGTGGTCGGCGTGTCATGATTTCGAGCCCTAGTGCCACTGAAGATCCGCCATGCAGAGAGATTGATTCATATTAAATCTGTAGTGGCCCAGTCTTCTAGATGGTATGGTGTATTAGTTTGGAGAAGGAACTCCAGCACAAATGTCGTCAACGTTAGACCATGGTTCAAAACTACGAAGTCCGTACCAGTAGACGCCGTGTTTCTTTATAATACGACGTTAATAAACACTCAGTCACTTTCCTTATCCGGGATAATAGCCTTTGTTGCGCCATATCTCACAAAACCTGTAACTGTAACTCTCCTTTATCATTAGGCCAGCGTTTCTCAAACTGTGGGGAGCACCCCTCTTTGGGGGTGTATTAACTGTGCGAAGGGGTGCGAGCATATTGAAAAGTCGAAAACAAAAAGTTATTTAAAAAATTATTAATTTACTGAAAGTAAACAAACAAAAATTCTGATACAATAAAATATAGAATATACAATTACACTGATACAATACACTTGTAAATATATCAGTACTGTATAAAGTACATTTTATTATTACTATAACAGTACTAAGGAAAGAACAAGTTTGATAATTATCAGTGATCCCACGGGTTTGTATTTACACTTATCTTGATAATTTATACGGTTTATAATTAATTTCTTAACTGCCGATTAAAAGTTACGAGATTCGCTTCCCAATACCACCGTTTTCCACGTAGGCGGGCGTATTTTGATGTTTTTTAAGAGGGGGAGAAAAGAAATAATCAAATCCTCTGAAATAAGTAAGTCCTTCGCAAACACTGTAAAGGTTCTTTTTTGCATTCCAAAGCCTTCGGGATAATTTTATGGATGGCACTGCACAGAAAAGATCGTACTTCGTAAAGACGTATATATACGTCCAGAAAATTAATGTTTCTGGCTGAGTGAGACGTTTATATACGTCGGTGGCATTTGAGAGGTTAAAGTTGTATGGCATCTAGAGAGCTTTAGCGGCAAGGTATAGTATTATTGTATTCAATGCATTGTTATTGTATGGAGGGGGGGTGATGAAAATCATGTTTGAATATTGGGTTGCAAATAGTGAAAGTTTGAGAAGAACTGCATTAGGCTGTTTTATTACCATATCGAGGAAAGAAAAAAGAAATAGATTGCGAGAGAGAATTAAGGTGTCTGAGCAATAAAAACTAACTGAATTTTACCCGATACGAAAAGAAAACATGAAGCATTTCGATGTAAGCCTATTCGAAAATAGTTAAACAAATAAATGAAAAACCAGTCAATAAATGGCAAAAATGAAGTTCAAACTTTTTCTTTGAAGACATCACTGATTTTTTTACTGACTCTTTTCTATAGAATTCAATTAAGGAAATTTGAATCAGACAAAAAAATAGGCAGTAAAATAAATAAGTAAATAAAAACGTTTAATAACAGAAGCAAAGTGAAATCAATTTTAATAAATATGCAAGACTTTTCAAAATGTATTTATAAATATAATAACAGGGAACGAACATCAAATATATATTTCCCCGAATTTTCAAATAAAATATCCCTCGTGTTTATATTAAACCAGACAGTGGCAACGTGATTGCTGAGGGAATTAATTCACTCACGTCAGAATTAGAAGCAAATAAAAGGGCAAAATTTTCCTTAATGGATAAGTATAGGAATTTTCCAATTAAACACCCTTTAAAGTGAATGAATTCTGCTCAATATAAAAGAGAAATGCATTCTGATTTATAAACTATAAATTAACTGAAATGCTCCAGGCAGAGTAATAAAATAAACAATAAATAAATCATGTTATGACAGATTACCAACCATCTCTTAAAACAGCTTCTTTCAGCAAGTACTCCATAAACTGAAGCTTATGGAGTTCAGAAAATAGTAAACTAACAAATAAAAATTTTTATTAACGTTGTTTAAAATTTATGATGCTGTAAATTTTGCAGAGCTTTGCATTTTGATTATCCTGATGGTGTTTTAATTAAAATTTATAATATGAATGGTGTCTAATAGGAAAAACAAACTGGGTTTGAATGAATATAAAAATGCTTTTATTTAGCAAAACGTATGATAAAAATATTTTTAAGCTAATGGGTTACTAATTTAAGTGGTCAAATGACTTATTCCTCAATAACATCTTATTTTACGAAGAATCAACTTATAGAATAATAAAAGCTAATCCGCGTTAAATCATTTGTGAACCACATAATTTTTCACAATAGATGGTGTAAAACAGGGGTGCCCAACCCGCGGCCCGAGGGCTGCATGTGACCCGCCTTGAATAATTTTGTGACCCGCGAGATTCTTTACAACTTTACAAAATTCGACTATTTTGTACAATATTTTTGTTTACAGTTTTTTTCTTTTTTGTGAAAAATAAATACCATAGCTGTTATTATTTTATCACGTTGCTTCCGTTAATTCAAATCTTTTTTTTTCTAATTTGAAATTTATCAAACATAAATCTTGCTCAAACTTAAGGTATCCGACTACGTTCGGAACCGTAATTTTAAATAAGCTCATAAATGGATAATTTTCATGATGTTTAGTGTCACTCAGATTAGAATACATGCATAAAATTGTTTGAAGGACATTTTGACAAAAAAATTGTTTAAATATAATATTTTGGCGAAAAAATTTAACTTAGAATAATCTTTTTTCCAAATGTTCTCCTTTTGTGAAAAATGGTTCTATTACAATAATAATTTGCCTGTATATAGCTCAGACCTCTCTACAGAGGCTCAACTAGAAATTTTGAAAAATTCACATTATTTTCAGAGTTACCACCGATTGAAATAATTATTGGCATTTTTTTTAAAATTTCTCCCCTCTGTTGCCGTAAAATATGAATAAACCCAATTATAAGTTATATATTTCAAAAATTCTAAATGAGCCTCTGTAGAGAAGTCTCAGCTATATACAGGCAAAATATTATTATAATAGAAGCATTTTTCACAAAAGGAACACATTTGGGAAAAAAATATTCTAAGTTAATTTTTTGCCAATATATTGTATTTAAATAAGTTTTTTTTGTCAAAATGTCCTTAAAACCATTTTATGCATATATTCTAATCTAAGTGACACTAAATATCAGGAAAATTATCCGTTTATGCGCTTTTGAATATCACGGTTCCGAACGTAGTCGGATACCTTAAAGCACGAAAATCTGCAACATCAATTACGATACGCAAATACACTTGCATTGAGATCGACTTTCAAAAACTAAAGTGAAAGAGTTGAGAAACAGATATCTCTCTAATTAAACAGTATTTGATCATTGGATTATTATTATTATTTTATCTATGTTTGTATACATGAAAATAATAATAATATACCTGTCTGTTTTAATTTTTCACTTCAAGAAATGTTTGTAATGGATTCAAACCTAATATAAAGATATATATTTTTATATGCGGCCCGCGGGATTGTTCAGTTCTTTCGAAGTGGCCCGCGAAGTCATTTGGGTTAGCCACCCCTGATGCAAACGTTCGGAATGTGAGATACCGCGGTTTAGTGTTATCCTTTCTGAAGGCTACTCCCAACATAATTCCTAGCCAATAGCCTGCTGTACAGCTATAGCACTAGTAAAGAAAATAAAATGGACACAATTTATAGTTATACCATATATTACAGTTATGTGTCTTGTGGGACATAAATCAACAAAGGCCAACCTTATATTCTGTTGTACTGCGCGCACCGACGTGTAAAGCGCACATATGTTCAGCTATAGCACTTATAAAGAAAAATAAAATGGACACAATTTATAGTTATACCGTATATTACAGTTATGTGTCTTGTGGGACATAAATCAACAAAGGCCAACCTTATATTCTGTTGTACTGCGCGCACACCGACGTGTAAAGCGCACATATGTTCAGCTATAGCACTAATAAAGAAAAAATAAAATGGACACAATTTATAGTTATACCGTATATTACAGTTATGTGTTTTGTGGGACATAAATCAACAAAGGCCAACCTTATATTCTGTTGTACTGCGCGCACCGACGTGTAAAGCGCACATATGTTCAGCTATAGCACTAATAAAAAAAATGGACACAATTTATAGTTATATCGTATATTACAGTTATGTGTTTTGTGAGACATAAATCAACAAAGGCCAACCTTATATTCTGTTGTACTGCGCGCACCGACGTGTAAAGCGCACATATGTTCAGCTATAGCACTAATAAAGAAAAATAAAATGGACACAATTTATAGTTATACCGTATATTACAGTTATGTGTTTTGTGTGGGACATAAATCAACAAAGGCCAACCTTATATTCTGTTGTACTGCGCGCACCGACGTGTAAAGCGCACATATGTTCAGCTATAGCACTAATTAAGAAAAATAAAATGGACACAATTTATAGTTATACCGTATATTACAGTTATGTGTTTTGTGAGACATCAATCAACAAAGGCCAACCTTATATTCTGTTGTACTGCGCGCACCGACGTGTAAAGCGCACATATGTTCAGCTATAGCACTAATAAAGAAAATAAAATGGACACAATTTATAGTTATACCGTATATTACAGTTATGTGTCTTGTGGGACATAAATCAACAAAGGCCAACCTTATATTCTGTTGTACTGCGCGCACCGACGTGTAACGCGCACATATGTTCAGCTATAGCACTAATAAAAAAAATGGACACAATTTATAGTTATATCGTATATTACAGTTATGTGTTTTGTGGGACATAAATCAACAAAGGCCAACCTTATATTCTGTTGTACTGCGCGCACCGACGTGTAAAGCGCACATATGTTCAGCTATAGCACTAATTAAGAAAAATAAAATGGACACAATTTATAGTTATACCGTATATTACAGTTATGTGTTTTGTGAGACATCAATCAACAAAGGCCAACCTTATATTCTGTTGTACTGCGCGCACCGACGTGTAAAGCGCACATATGTTCAGCTATAGCACTAATAAAGAAAAATAAAATGAACACAATTTATAGTTATACCGTATATTACAGTTATGTGTCTTGTGGGACATAAATCAACAAAGGCCAACCTTATATTCTGTTGTACTGCGCGCACCGACGTGTAACGCGCACATATGTTCAGCTATAGCACTAATAAAAAAAAAAAAATGGACACAATTTATAGTTATATCGTATATTACAGTTATGTGTTTTTTGAGACATAAATCAACAAAGGCCAACCTTATATTCTTCAACCTTATATGCGCGCACCGACGTGTAAAGCGCACATATGTTCAGCTATAGCACTAATAAAGAAAAATAAAATGGACACAATTTATAGTTATACCGTATATTACAGTTATGTGTTTTGTGGGACATAAATCAACAGAGGCCAACCTTATATTCTATTGTACTGCGCGCACCGACGTGTAAAGCGAACATATGTTCAGCTATAGCACTAATAAAAAAAATGGACACAATTTATAGTTATATCGTATATTACAGTTATGTGTTTTGTGTGACATAAATCAACAAAGGCCAACCTTATATTCTGTTGTACTGCGCGCACCGACGTGTAAAGCGCACATATGCTCTCAAATTGCATTATTCAATTTTTAAGTCTTTTCGCCTGTTAAAGCTCGCCTTTTTTACGAAGTAACCTGAAATATGCAATTCTCTTATCTTTTAAAGTCATTTATTCCAAGTATCTCAGGCTTTTGAACAATGGTATACTTCTAAATCGCAGCAGTAAGGGAAAAAAAAGAGAAAGGATATAAAATTTTTACAAGGTATTTCATCGTTGAAGTATATATATAGGTATACCACATATTTTTTAAATGAAAAGTATTTAGTTTTACTGAAGAAATTTTATTATTTTATACATATATTTTCTTTTTTTATTTTCAAAGCTATATTTTTTATATTCGGCTAATAATGCTCGCCCTTAAATTTTGATCTAATATTTGTATTAAAAGTGCACGCGTTATACTCCAGAATTTTAGCAATACTCCATTTGAGAGTTAATTTTTCATTCATCACAACAAGTAATTGTTTAAGACTTTTTTTATTAATCTTCTTTCCCTTTTGTGCGTTTATTGATACATTTCTGCTGTATATTTCTACAGACACAAATATCTTCTGTACGGAGCTTGCAAACTCTTTTTCGGTCTCTTTTCAGTTCCAAATAAGAAGTGTGTTATTTCAGTGATTATGTCCTTCTCTAAAATTGAACAATGGGCTCTCTCCAGTGGAGTAGTGTGGAAAGTAGAAAAGTGAAATTCTATCTCAGTGACGTACTCATCTCATTGGACTCTAGTTAAAAATACGGAGAAAAACCATCACTAGTCTAACTTTTAATGTGGCACTATCACAAATCAAAACACAGCAGGCTATTAGCTTCTAAATTAAAGACTAACCTACGACCTTTTATGGCACTCCAATTGAGGGCTTTGAAATACAACACACAAAAGCTAACTTTTTACTTAATGTCTCTTCTAGAGAATCAGGATACAAATTAACACAAGATTGCACAAGAAAGTCATTTTGACACGCGCGGCTTTTTAATTCCAATTAGAAAAACAATTTCGTATATAATGACCCAATTTCCTCAACATTTTTAGAATACATTTTTCCTTAAGTGAAGCAATTTTTTTTATTGTTAATATTTACTAATAACTTGCTTTATGACTGTAAATAATATAAAAAATATTAAAAATTCATTTTTAAACAAATTTATTTACACAATAGTTATTCTTTCACAATGCAATCATTCTGACTGATTTTGGGCAATATAGGTATATACTAAATATCGGTCTTTCTAGTGTTAATGATCCGCTTAAGCTACGAATTTTTCTAGCTTATCACAAAATTATTTCTTTCTAGTTTAAACAAGAATTTACCTTAAAAGCTTTCTACTTTTCCCCCCTTCAAAGCAAGAATGTGGTTACATAGAATGGTAGAGTTAATAACGCGCTCACTCGAGTGACGAGAAGATACCATAGCTGAACAACCCTCTCCAAACCACCACACTACACCATGGAGGCAACCTCAACAGATTTAACGTGCAATACCCACTGTACACGGTGGGTCTTCAGTCGCATTAGGATTACATCTCCTGACATTCCGACCAGGAGTTCATGACCATAACCACTAAACCAGGGATTGGCCAACCCAAATGACCTTGCGGGCCACTTCGGAGAAACATTATAATTTCGCGAGCCGCATATAAAAATACATATCGTTGTATATCAGATTTGGACCTATAACAAACATTTATTGGAGTGAAAATTTAAAACAGAGAGTGAATTATTAACATCAGTTTCCTTATTTTTCATGTATACAAACATAGATAATATAATAATAATAATGCTCTGATCAAATAATGTTTAATTTATTTAATTAATGGGATATTTGTTCTTCAACTCTTTCACTAATTATTTGTAAGTCGATCTCAATGCGTGTGTTTGCATATCGTCATTGATGTTGCAGGTTTTCGTCCATTAAGTTTGAGCGCTATTTTTGTTTGATAAATTTCCTTTTTTTACAAAAACAATTCGCAGGTGTAAGTTGATCCAAGACCGCACACAACTTTTTGTGCCAGATCTCTAAAATGTGACCATTTTTGAAATGCCGCAATGCAATACTATCCACCAAAAGAAGCAACGTGATAAAATCGAAACAGATATGAGACTTATTTGTTACAAAGCACTACACGAAAAAAAAATTATTGCACAAAATAATCGTACTTTAAAAAGTTCTAATGATTCTCACGGGCCGCAAAATTATTCAAGGTGCGCCGCGGGTTGGCCACCCATGCACTAGGCTATCGTGGTCACAAAAGCTTATGCGATTATTATTTTTGTATTTCATATGTACATACAGAGTGTTTTTTTCCAGGTATAGAAGTTGAGGTTGGCATTACTTTCCAAGATGGCGACCGATTTAACAGCTGTCAAGTGATTTATTCTCAGTTTGGTTTGGCAGTTCATCATGAATAGACTCACGCCTGAACAACGCTTTCAAATTGTGCAATTTTATTTCGAAAATAATGGTCGATTTTCATAAGCGAATTTTGTTTAGCGATGAAGCGCACTTCTGGTTGAATGGCTACATCAACAAACAAAACTGCCGCATTTGGAGTGAAGCCAATACACAAGTGTACGTCGAAACACCGTTACATCCAGAAAAACTGACTGTTTGGTGCGCTTTATGGGCTGGTGGAATCCTTCTTCAAAAACGATGAAGGCCACAACGTTACAGTCAATGGTGATCGGTATAGACCCATGATTACTAACTTTTTCATTCCTGAATTGAACAATCATGATGTCCAGGAGCAGTGGTTCCAACAAGACGGCGCAACATGTCACCAAGCTCGTACCACAATCGATTTATTGAAAGACACGTTTGGTGACCGCCTAATTTCACGTTTTGGACCTGTGAATTGGCCTCCAAGATCTTGTGATTTAACACCTCTAGACTATTTTTTGTGGGGCTATGTAAAGTCATTGGTCTATGCGGATAAGCCACAAACGCTTGACCATTTGGGGCGACAACATTCGCCGTGTTATTGCCGATATACGGCCACAAATGTTGGAAAAAGTCATCGAAAATTGGACGTCCAGATTGGACTACATCCGAGCCAGCGGTGGCAGTCCTATGCCAGAAATCATATTTAAAATGTAATGCCACAAGATTATCTTTCGAATAAAAAAAAATTCATGTCAATCGAATAATACATCGTTGTTTTATTGCAATTTAAAGTTCTATACCTCTCAAAGAAACACCCTTTATTAGGCAATTACAGAAAAAATATATAAATTACTACCTTTAAAAAGAAAAAACTACAAAATGCTAGAAAAGAACTTGGGAAACGTTATGAGATTCTTGAAAACATTTATTAAAGAAAATTTACTGATAATGCAAAGAACGTAATTAAAAAAACAGAAAGTGTTAATAGCAATAAAAAACTATGCTGATATTTTAATATTGCTTTAATTTATGTAATTTACATTTTTTTGCAACTACTTTAGTACAGTTAAAGAAATCGTGTGTGTTTCCTTTATAAAACTTGTTTTGGTTCAAGAAAAAACAATACAAGATCTCCAAATCTTTCCATGATTTTTCCAAAACACTCTTAGCAATTAATTTTTGTTTTAAAAAGGAAGAGAACATGGCTTCCTCGGAACAAGTGATAAAAAAATGATTGGGTAAGATAAATTTATACTCGAGTAAGCACATCAGCATAAGAAAATCAAAAAATTTCGAGAATCTCAAACATTTTTATGGTTGAATGAAAATTACAGTTTTGCTTAACGAACTCAGTTGCAAATTATTTCCACATTATAAGAAACCATTTACCACAATCAACTAAATAAATGCCTCCCACAAAACTTTGTATTTCACTACTTAATAAATAAATGTTTTCCCTCATCAATGGGGATAAAAAGATGTTACAAGGTGTAGTGAAAGGCTCATTGAAGCACAATAACACAAAAATAAAAACAAAATTTTAGAACATTTTTAATCTATTTTCATAATATACATTTGTGGTGGTTTTTTGCACACACTGCGTGTTTCTCATCTTTTTCCCCCGGTTTATCTAGCGATTTCCACTACATGCATGATTAAATTTCTCAATAAACTCAAATCGAATCAGCAGTAATCTCAATTTAAAACTAATTGGCAGAGAAAGCGTTGCTAGTGAATGAGAACAAAAGATGCTAACGAATTTATTCTATCTTATTTCTCGCAGATACGGTATTTGTTGAAAAGAATCTTTTGTAATCGGATTGAGACGCGAAAAACATACTGAAAAAAATGCCCTCTTTGAGACCAATTTGCTGCATTTTAATGACGGTGATCGGCAATCAATTTTGAGGGGAAAAAAGTTGGAAAAGACTTTGATCCTTAAGAAAAACAACACTTTTTTGAATTTTTTAAAGGAAGGCATTGTTGAGAAACTTGTAGTTTTTCCAACCACGTTAGATACTGGACCCGTATCGTTACTTTGAAGTTTGTGGACAATGTGTTTCTAGTAAGCTGTTTAACGTGCGATTCTTAAATCTGTCTTACTTTTATTTTCAGGATTTGCTTTTTAACTTGAAAATTCGGGAACGATTGTGGGGGATATTTCTTAAAATCCCATTAAAGAAGCAGAACGGAATTACAAATAGAATCGGATGAAGTTAGTAGGATTCTGATTGCTTTATTTTTATGCATTAGTAAAAAAATAAATAAATTTTAAATTAACAAAATCCTGCTTCGCAAAGTTTTTTTTTGTATTAGATTTAGCCTTACTTTAAAACCGTCTTCCATTAATTATAAACAACAAAGCTCAAACTTTTTTTTTTTGAGGAAAATTTTGAAAGTATTAAAAATCTTCCAAAATAGTATTTTCGTAATTCAAAATCACATAAAGATAGCTACAAACTCTTACTACTCATTTTTGTTTAATAAATCCATTTTTTTTCAGACATACATGAAATCCATTCCATTTAGAAATACGTATTTCATATCGTGAAGTTTACACATTTCATATCGTGAAGTTTACACATTTCATATCGTGAAGTTTACGCATTTACAACGGGAAACTAGAAATCTTGTTTCTTAAAATTTCAATTAAATTTAAAATTCAATTTATGTATTTAAAGTTTGGGAAAAGTAGCCCAATGTGAGTGTGTTAAATGAGAAACTGTTCATTTAGAAATTTTTTCTAAATTTTATGGAGTACGATAAACAAGAATAACAGGGTATTTATCTATTATACCATTCGACCAATTTCGCCATAAGAAAAGACATCGCCGATTAAGAAATGTCGCCAACAAATGCTGTCATCGTTATTATTACTGTGTCTCCACTATTGGATGTATATTATGGCATTTGGCGACGTCTATTAATTTGACGAAAGTGGTCGTTATGTAAATACCTATATCAGTCATAACTCACTAATTTATGTGAATATATCGGGACACATTTTTAAATCTGAAGAGATGTGTTCTAAATGTAGTTAGCGACTTAAAGGATGTATTTAAAATCTTTTAACAAAAAAAAATTATTTTCAATTTAAAAATTCTTCGCAAGAAAAGTTACTGATATGCACTTTTGGGCTGAAATTTGTTAATTACATCATAAAAACCATTCTATATCCTTTTCGAAAATTCAGAAATTATAAATAAATCAAGTGATGCATTTTTATAATTATTTTGTAGAATATCCCAATCAAACAAATTACTTAAGTTTAGCATCTAACCGGCTTTTATATATATATACAATACAATTTCTCTTATTTTTCTTTCTTAATTCTAATAAACATTTTGAAATAAGTATTTAAGGTATCCGACTACGTTCAGAACCGTGATTTTCAAAAGTGCATAAATGGATAATTTTCATGATATTTAGTGTCACTTAGGTTAGATTATATGCATAAAATTGTTTTAAGGACATTTTGACAAAAAAAAATATTTAAAAACAATATTTTGGCAAAAATTAACTTAAAATAATCTTTTTTTCCAAATGCTCTCCTTGTATGAAGAATTCTTCTATAAGAATAATATTGTGCCTGTATTTAGCTCAGACCTCTGTTCACAGGCACTTCTAGAATTTTTGAAATGTATAACTTAGAAGTGGGTTTATCCATATTATACGACAACAGATGGGAGCAATTTTAAGAAAAAAACCGCGAATAATTATTTCAATTGGTGGTAACTCTGAAAATAATGGGAATTTTTCAAAAATTCTAGTTGAGTCTCTGTAGAGAGGTCTGAGCTATATACAGGCAAACTATTATTATAATAGAGCCATTTTTCACAAAAGGAGAACATTTGGAAAAAAGATTATTCTAAGTTAATTTTTTGCCCCAAAATATTATATTTAAATAAAATTTTTTTGTCAAAATGTCCTTAAAACAATTTTATGCATGTATTCTAATCTGAGTGGCACTAAATATCATGAAAATTATCCATTTATGTGCTTTTTAAAATCATGGTTCCGAACGTAGTCGGATGCCTTAAATGATGTTAGTAATTTTAACTATGCTAAAGCATAGTATAATATCCATAAATATGTATAATTCCTATGTATATATATATATATATATATATATATATATATATATATATATATATATATATATATATATAATTGTGTACCTAAAAATAAATTCCTCTTCAATTATGTTTCATTAATACAGAAAAACAACTGCAGGAATATCTCATTTGTATTTCCAAATTTGCGTTTTTATATTAACAGGTACCGTAATTTGACGGAATATATATATATATATACATATATTAATCATGGCGTTTGTTAATAAATCTTAATTCAGATCATTTATCTGAGATAATTGAAGGAGTTTTAAGGTTTACTCGAAAGAACAAAAACTTACAATCTACTTTTTTTTTATCACAAAGTTTATTAGTTCATAACCATGAATGATGTATTTACTAAACGATATGTTTACTTCATTAAGGGTGCACACTTTTCTTTTAATTTGAATTATATTAATAACATCAAACACAATTAAATGTGTTTACATCCCTCGATAAACAAGAGGAAAGAATCTTTTTTTTAGTAGGAAGACTGAGAAATTGATAATGAAAAATCTCTCCTCTTCGGTTACTCTTGATAGATTCAAATTAAGTCCAATTACTTTACATGTTCAAATGGAGACAAAAAATATTCTCTGGCCTTGCTTTGATTTCACTTATTAAATGAAGAGGAAAAAAGGTTATTTGTATGATTTTTTGTGTGCGCATGCATTATTCAACGTGTATATGCAGCATACATTTTTACGTTATTTAGATTTCAAACAATTCTTAAAAACAATGCAATATTCAAAAGTTCATTCCTCAATCAAAAATGCATCCTTGAAACAGAAATCTAATACTTAACTAATTAGTGAAGGTTAATTGGACAAATTAATATATAATTCTTTATTACACGAATCCTCTTAGCTATGTAAATTCAATTTCGACCCCTCAGGCAATGACATTGTTCTAGAAAAGTTTTACTAATTACACACATTTTCAATTGAATTTCTCACTGACCTTTTGTGATTAATAAAAATAAGTACAATGGATTATTTTAAAAGAAAAATAAGGAGATTATTTGTCCAATATATTTTTATTTTACGGAACTAAATAGATTTAAAATGAAGTAATCTCAGAACAGATCGAATTAAGATACATACTGTATTAAAAGTATTATTCTTATTAAAATAAAAATATTCAATTTTATTGAAGAACTAGATTAATTATAGTGAAATTTTGGAATATTCAGCCTTAATTATTGCTTTTTTTGGATATGTTATTTCATCCTTAGCAAAATCCTTTGAAAAATTCTTTCTTTAATGATGGAATTAATTCTCAAAGACGCTAAATGTTTTTCTTGAAAACTGAATGTGATTATCATAATAACTAGTAGGAAAATGCATTTAAAATATTGTTTTAATGCTGTATTTAAGATTTAACTAGACGCAGGCTACGAAAGGCTAAAGAAAGTTTTCAATTTTTACTTCTTTTTCATGAATTCAAACTGGAGGATCTTTGATACAAAATGCATATAAACTCAAAAAATTCCTTGAAAACATCAAAACATTTTGTACTATTTAAATTTTTCTCTACTTTTCATGTATATTCAAACTGTTAGTTGTAATTTAAAACTAAAATAATGTATTTATAAAATCTATACTCATATTTATAAACATAAAATAAAGATTTTGATTCACAGGTTTTTACTTATAATTATTAGAGAAGAAGAAGAATTTTACAATTTGCTCTATGTATGTGTGTGTGTTTTAACTATTGAAGTACTGGGCGTTCGTCGTTGAATGATAATTTGCAGATCTGATGTATAGGCTGAACCAAAAATGTTGCCCTTATCATAAATATTTACTGTGCTTCAACTATTATAATTAGATATGTTTTTTGGATACATTATAAATACTATTGTAATTTTTTTATAAGGACGTTTTGAATTTTAAAAAATCTTTACAAAATAATAAAATGTAATGATATTGAACAGCCACTGAAACATTTCGAATCCTCTAGCACAAATATACGAGGGTTTTAAAAAAAAGTGCCAACTTAACATAGAAACTAGCAGAAGAGTGGGCATGCGCAAATAGGATATGGGAGTGCAGAGGTGGCGCTGTTGTCTATGTGTAGAGTGCAAAAACCAGTCAATCTAATTAGAAGGGTAGTTGTTTTGTGGTGTTAAATTGAAGGGTAGTTGTTTTGTGGTGTTAAATTGAAGGGTTTTGTTTCCAGCGCTCTAAAGCAGCGGTTCTTAAACTATGGTCCACGGACACTTGGATGGCCGCGGAGTCTCTTATGTAACGTTGAGAGTTCTCTTTTTACATGCTCTTAAAGGCCTCTTTGAAAAATTTGAAGATGTCCATACTAGATTAGATCACTTAATTGTCCCCAATGAAAAAGCTATACTAGAACTTGCATTTTAATCAAGAATTTTAAGCGTGTGTGTGAAGGGGGTGGGTTCAAAAACTTGGGGTCCGCGATGTTACCTTGATACATAAAGGGCGCCGCACAGTGGGTAGTTTTCCCAATCTAGCGCTCGGAAAGTCCAAAAATGAAATTGCGCGAAATAAACAAACAACCCACTATTTATGGTCCTCATAGGTTTCCTAGTCATGTGGTAAACAGTTTTCGTCAGTACGCGAATGAAAATACAATCAGTGGTCTAGATCAGGTTTCTTTTTGCTGCAAGAAACACTTACGAGTGTCATTTTCTAGTAAGAAGTTCAATCGTTTCGTCTGAAAAAGATTTTTCAGATTTAAGCAGGTTTTTTTAAATACATGCCATGAGTAAACAATTTCTTGATTTGACTTTAAAATTAGGCTCACGTTTGATTAAAAATTGTAAAAACATAACATTTAGCACAGCATGCAACTCATACTAACATATGTCAGTTTTTTGTGTTTATTGGAGTAGAACTTTTGGGATTGACACGAATTGATCACACAAACACTTAAGTCATGTAGAGTAGATATAGACCTTTAATTTAATACCAAATTTATAGCTGCTACTACTTGCTACTCCCAAAGTTATGATTTTTTTTTCAGCATTGGCCGATGATATTACTCGGCGTGCCTTATTCAACGTATGAAAGGATGAGAAGATACTAGCGCAAAACTTACGTTGGTTTGAGTTTAGTTAGGACTTTGATAAATATGAGGACCAGCAGCAATTAAAATTTAGAAAAATTGTTAAAAATTTCTGTTTGTTTGTAGGGGAAAAGTGGATGAGGTGCCATAGAAATGAAAAGTTCTTCTCCAAGTCGAATGATGCGTGGTTGTCGGGAGATTAAGATTTATATTATATTTTATTATTTTTAAGGAAAATATATAGCTAATGATTTAGTATGGTATTTTATATTTATTATTTAAGCATATAATAATTACTTTTCAGAATTATAAATTTTACAATGGTTTTTCTCAGTTTGTGTTTTTCGCATTCTTCCGCAGTTATTTACCAATTACTTCCATTTTTACCCTGTGTCTTATGTGGGGTGCATGTAACAAAATTAGGGATCCATTTTACTGTAAATTGAATATTTCTTTTTTTAAAAAAATTAAATGTGGGAAATATTAGGCTTTGGTTGAATTTTAGCATATATATATATCAACATTTTATTATTTTTTTCCTCCAAAACTAATTAAGGTATTGTAAACTCGATCCCTAAAGGTGTTTAAAACATCCTCGGAAATATTAAAAAATTTTCATGTCAAAAAATTAATTAACACAAAAAGAGTAGAATTTTAGAAATTTCGAAATTTCTTAAAAGAAATTAAATTTGTAAAATTGTATGAATAATATGCGAAAATTTTTATCTCGTATCATTTTCTTGAATAAACATTATTTGAAATGCTAAAATGTAATTTTCAAATACATAAATAAAAAAAATGCTCAATGGGTGCCGAGTCATTTTAATCACTACCTGTTATCCTTTATTATACATGTACAATGTTATATTTGATTGCATTTGTTTAATATTTAACAATTATTAAATTTAATTTTTTTAACTTGTCACACTATTTCTTGTATATATTCTCCCACGTGTAAATTATTGCTTTCGTTAATATCCTTAGATCCTTGTTCAAAAACTAGTTCCACTTAGCAATAATTTATATTCTTGATCAAATTTAAACATGACATAAATTAGTTAAGACCCTATTAACCTTATTTGTTAGTAAAAAATAGAAAAGAATACCCAATTTACATTAATTACTATGATTTTAGACCATTATGAAGACTTTACAAAAATACTAAAATAATTTCCGAGCGCTAGATTAGGAAAACTGCCCGCGACGATCGAAAATTTAAGAACCACTGCTCTAAAACATATTTTGAAACTGCCATCAGTGGCCGTAGCTTAAAATCGAATCTGTTGCATATTTGCCACTTTTCAAAAATGCAACAGAATGTTTTCGAGGATTGCTAAAAGCCTGTGGCGAAAATACATTACCGTATAGGACGGTTGCGTTGTATTTTACAGCATTTCACTTGGGTTAGAATGAGACGGCGGATTTGCAACGCACAACGGTTGGCCCATCAACGTTTCTCAAACTGTAGGACGAGGTCCTCTAAGGGGTCTTCATAATTCTACGAGGAGGGCATGAGCATGTTGAAAAGTCGGGAACAAAAGATTATGTGAAAAATTTCGAATTTTGTGAAAGTAAACAAATAAAATACATTCTGACATAGTAAAAAATAAAATTAACATTTACACTGATATAATACACTTATCAATGCATTAATAAGCTTAATTATTACCAGTGACCCCATGGGCTTGTCAAAAATATATATATACAAAAATGAACACTTATCTTAATAATTCGTACCCCGTTTATAAATAATCGAAGAACAGCTGATTAAAAGTAATGCTATTCGCTCCTCAATGCCTCCGTTTTTATGGTAGGCGCGTGAAGCATTGGGGTGGGAGAGAAAAGGAATAATTAAGGAAATCATCTCCGATATAAGTAAACCCTTCGCAAACACTGCCACGGTTCTTTTATTGCATTCTAAAGTCTTCGGAATAATTTATGGATAGCAGTGCACAGAATAGATCGTACTTCTTAAAGACGTATATATACGTCCTGGCATTTAACGCACCGATTGAGCAAGACGTATATATACGTCCGGGGCATTTAACTCAACGATTGAGTAAGACGTATATATACGCCAAACATTTAAGAGGTTAAAGTGATATTGTAGCTTTAGCGTCAAAGTATAGCATAATTGAATACAATGCACTTATTTGTTTGAAGGTCGGGGTGGGGTGCGATGAAAATTATATGATCGAATATAGGGTCGCAATTATTGAAAGTTTGAGAAGCACTGGCATAGACCGTTGATGGACTATCCTACAGGATCCTAATGTACCTTCAGCTATCCGACCAGTGGGTGCGCTCCGTCGCATAGTGGGCAGTTTTCCCGATCTGGCACACGGAGATTATTTTATGGCTTTAAAGTCTTCATATAATTATAACTAATGATCAAAAATCATTGTAATTAATGTAAACTGGGTATTCTTATCTGTTTTTTACTTACAAATAAGGTTAATAGGTTCTTAACTAATTTGTGTCTAGTTTGAATTTGATCAAGAACAAATGATTGCTAAGTGGAACTAGTTTTTTATGAAAAATCTAAGAATATTAAAAGAAGCAGTAATTTACACGTGGGAGAATATATACTAGAAATAGAGAGTGTGACAAGTTAAAAAAATTAAATTTAATAATTGTTAAAGATTAAACAAATACAATCAAACGTAACATTGTAGATATACAATAAAGGATAATAGGTAGTGTTTAAAAGGACTCGACACCCTTTGAGCATTTCTTTTATTTATCAATTTAAAAATTACATTTTTTAGCATTTCATATGATGTTTGTTTAAGAAAATGATACGAATTAAATTTTGCACATATATATATTCACACAATTTTACAAATTTAATTTCTTTTAAAAAATTTGGAAATTTATTTAATTCTCTACTCTTTGTGTGTTAATTAACTTTTTGACATGAAATTTTTGTAATATTTCTGAGGATGTTTTAAACATCTTTAGGGATCAATTTTACAATACCTTAATTAGTTTTGGAGAGAAAAAAATAGTAAAATGTTGAGATATATATGCTGAAATTCAACCAAAAAAAGCCTAATATTTCCCACATTTTAATTTTTTTAAAAAAAAGAAATATTCAATTTACAGCAAAATGGATCCCAAATTTGTTAGATGCATTACATATAAGTCACAGGGAGAAAATGGAAGGGGTTGGTAAATAATTGTGGAAGAGGTACTATTTTGAATGCGAAAAAACACAAACTGAGAAAAACCATTATAAAGTTTATAACTCTGTAAAAAAAGAAACGAGCCTTACAGTAGCCGTATATGATGTGTAACTTCTGACATGTTATCTTAGTAAATACGCAATAGTAACTTATATCCTGTAAAAATGAATTTGGTATGATTGGAAATAATTTTCTATCAAATAATTATGTTTTTAATGAAAATTTATTTAATTAACACAAGGAGTAATGCAATTTTTTTTATCAAAAATAATTATTCTTGATCAATTTGGGGAAGAGCGGAGACAATAGACTTATGATAACAAAAATATGACACATATACACTCTGTCGCAAAAAAATATATGCACCCAGAAGAAATCAAGCTACAATCATGAAACTCGGCAAGAATGTAGTCTGGTAAGAGATATGCAAATGATTAAAATTTCGAAGCCAATGAGACAAGGCTAAGTGTGCTATGCGCATATTAGTTGCGCAACTGGGAGAGTTTAAAAGCATGAGTACGAGCGCCGTACGGCTATCCAAACGAATCTGATGACTTTGATAGACGATATTGAGACTTAGGATGCCTCTAAGACGTAACCGGCGGCAGTACGAGCAGCTGACGGACTTTGATAGGGGCCGTATAATAGGCCTCAGAGAAGCAGGTTGGTCGAATAGACGTATCGGCTGCCACCTCGGTCGGAGCGATATGGTAGTTGCTCGGTGTTGGCAACAGTGGATTACAGAAGGTAGAGTGTACCGTCGCGGAGGGTCAGGACGTCCCAGGAACACAAATGATCGCGAGGATCGTGCAATCAGAAGAGTGGCCACTTCGGCACCAACAACGTCGCTAGCATCGATTCAACGCCACTTACCTCCTTCCAGACATCCAGTGCCATCAAGAGAAACCATAAGGAGACGACTGACCGAAGTTGGCTTGAGGAGCCGACGTCCGCTAAGACGCTTACCACTGACCCCACATCATAGGCAGTGTCGACTGGATTTTTGCCGACCTCGGGCAACTTGGAGTGTGACAGACTGGAGACGTGTCATCTTCAGTGATGAATCCCGATTCAGTCTCAGTGCTGATGACCACCGCACACGTGTCTGGAGGCGCACCGGCCAGCGGTCCGATCCGGCATTTATTGTCGAGCGGCATACAGCAATTTCACAAGGTGTGACAGTGTGGGGAGCAATTTCTTGGGACACACGACCATCTTTAGTGGTCCTTCAAGGCACTTTGACAGCTCGCAGATACGTGGACGATATTTTAACGCCGATTGTGCTACCCATGCTATCAAGTCGCCCAGGTGCCATTTATCAACAGGATAATGCTCGTCCACATACTGCGCGACTCTCCCGACAATATCTTCAAGGATATGACGTCCTACCATGGCCTGCCAGGTCACCAGATCTTTCGCCAATAGAGCATGTCTGGACGCGCTGGGAAGGCAACTGCAGCCGTCCCGAGATACAGGAGAATTAACTGCGCAGATGCAAAGACTATGGCAGGATCTTCCACAGGGGGTCATAAGTGATCTAATTGAATCGATGCCACGCCGAATTTCGGCTTGTATAGCTGCCAGAGGTGGCTTTACTACTTACTGATTTTTAACCTTTTGCAAGCTGTAACCGCTTAATAAAATGATATTTTGTTCTGAATTTTTAATCATTTGTTTATTTTCATATACACTACATGCATACCAAATTTCGTGAATATAGCTCAATTTCTTCTGGGTGCATATATTTTTTTGCGACAGAGTGTATATACTTGTGATTTGAAAGTATTTAAAAACCGTTGAAAAACAGCGTCAATAACATTACCACTGTTCGTTGTCGAAACATTTTGATTTGTGTTCATTTCGAGCTTGAATTTATCATTCAATAAAGCTTCGTGCGGCTCAGATTTTGGCAAACTGAAATTAAAGTTAAAATCACCCCTCAAAATCATGGGAAGCGAGTAATAGTTTTCTTTAAAAGAGCAGAACCACCATTGTTATATGGTAAAAGTACAAAAAATGCAGGAAATCTTTTATTTTTTATACCGTTTGATTTCAAGGAATGTATGCGACCTCCGAAATCACTGTTTGTCCGTTTTCAAATAAGCATTTTGCCGCACATATGTCCCTCAATATCGTTACTAACGATACCCAGTCCACTTGTTTGACGAGAAGTAATGTTCATATGAAGAGTCACAACATGTGAGTTTTTCTGTTTGCGATAGATCGCAACACCAGCTGCTCTGCGGCCCGGTCATTTAAACTGTCCGCAGCATTCGAAGTTAAGTATCGAAACACGTTCGTCATTATCTAACCACGTCTCTGACAACATGAGTAACAAACATTTTTATGAAATAACACGTCGTCGAAATCTGTTAGGTGAGCCCTTTAACAATTGAGCGTAAGGATCGCAAGTTTATCCTGGGTGATTTAGTGATCTGAGTGATTAGAAGTGGATTTGGAGTATCATATTGGGTGGATGACCAGAGTATCTAGTTCTTCCGAGCTATAACCTCTTATCATTAGGATTTCGAGTGACTGTGACGAATTCACTCTGACCCTTTGTTAATAAAAAAAATACTTAAAAAGTAAAATATATACTTATAAGAGTCAAAATTAAAATTTAAAACAACTAAAATGTTTTAAAAGTGCTAGAAAAATATCTTCAGAAACGGTGCAAGCACTGAGAATGAAAACGAATTTCGATCAGTGGGTGGGCGAGGTGAGGCCTGACCAATGGGAATGCAGCTTAGAACTCAGTCGTTGTAGAAATGAGAGAAACTTTGAATGAGAGAGATTTGAAATCAGGAAAACAGCTTTTTTTTAAAAGCTAATAAAAAGTAAAATACATTTTGAAATATGGGAAAGAACGTGTAAATTTAAATTTGATCTGGATAAATAATTTTCCAGGGAAAATTAAAGTGATTTAAAGTAAATTTGAAAATAGCGAGTTCCTGGGAATCGAATCTGGGGCGATTCATTTCAAGTCAACTACTATAACCATTAGGCTACGAAGGCTCGGGGTAGGATTTAAAAGAAGCTTTTAAGTTGGGTGAGAAGAGTGAAATGAATTTAATTAAGAATTTTAATTGAAGAGAGGACCCGAAAGAATATTATTGGGTCTGTAAAATTAGGACCAGGGATATATTTCTTAACATCCAAGATCGAAGGAGTTTTAGGGTTATCAATTTTTTTAAAGAAGTTAGTTGCTAATTTTTTGATAATTGTCTGATAGACATCATTTTGCTCGCGGATCTGAGGACCTTATTCCTCATGAACCATCGAGCTTTTAATATTTGTCGTAGAATGATGCTTTGAAAAACTTCAATTTGATTAATATGAATTTTAGCTGCATGTGCCCAGATTGGCGCGGCATACTGGTTAAAACTGGTCTTAGGATTACTGTGTAGATAAGCAACTTATTTTCTTTGCTTTAATATAGAGATTCTTGCAATTAAAGGGTAGATTTTACAGACCGATTGTGAATTTAGAGTCAAGCGCTCAAGTGCTTGATGGCTACTAGAACTGTACTCCGATGCGCTGTACACCACCACGCGCTCTCATTGGTCAAATCAAATAACCACGCTTACGTTATACACATATCCGTCCCTTTTCACGAAATCACTCCAACAAATATACAGCAAGCGACAGGAAAGATGTTACAAATGAAAAATTATTATAAGCTTAAATAAACATAAAATACCGCACTAAAATATTAGCTATGTATTTTTCTTATATAATAAAAATAATAAAATATAATATAAATCTTAATCCCCCGACAACCACGCATCATTTGACTTGGGGAAGAACTTTTCATTTCTTTGGCACCTCATTCATTTTCCTCCTACAAACAAACAGAAATTTTTAACAATTTTTCTAAATTTTAATTGCTGCTGGTCCTCATATTTATCTAAGTCCGTTGTAGTCCTAACCAAACTCAAAACAACATTAGTTATGTGCTAATATCTTGTTCTTCCTTCCACGCATTGAATAAGGCACACTGAGTAATACCATCGGCCAGCGCTGAAAAAAAATCATAACTTTGGGAATAGCAGGAAGTAGCACCTGCATTTGGTATTATACACTGCTGGACAATTGCTAAGGACGGATAACACTATCATCCATAGCAACCACAAAATGAAAGGAAGCAAAATGTGGAAAATTAGAATAAGTGCGGGATATTAGTAAGAAGAAGTATGAGTATGCAAATTTTTTTTAAAGTCTGTTCATCACGTGATAGCGTTCATAAGAGCTTTAAAGGTTTTGACGCGTGTGGACAGTTGTTGTTTCAAGTCAGTTTTACAGGAAAGATTTAATAGACGAACTTAAAATTTTTGGCATGTCTTCCCGACATCACATAGATGATTTTATGCGTGGCCGAATTATTCGAAAGATCGAAGAAGGGCGAAAAATAACAGATGTTGCCAGGGAGTTCGACATCGCTCACAGCGTTGTTTCACGGCTGTGGAAGTCACGGGGAGGTCGTGTTAGAAGTACGACACCTGCAGAAGACAGATATATCGTCCTATCAGCAAAAAGGAACAGGCGCACCACAGCTCAGCAGGTGGCAAATCAGTTTCTTGCTGCCTCAGGAAAGCAGATCTCCCGAAAAACTGTTGCCAGACGTTTGAGGGGAGGAGTACTATACGCACGCAGACCTGTTGTGTGTGTCCCATTGACCAGACAGCACCGTACTGCCCGTTTGCAATGGTGTAGTGAGCATCACAATTGGACTGAACAGGACTGGGCATGCGTACTATTCTCAGATGAGAGTAGGTTCAGTCTGTCATCGGATTGTAGACGCCAACTGATCTGGCGCGAGAGTGGTACTGCTTATCGTCCAGAAAATATCCAGGAAAAGGACCGATATCCGACATGCAGTATCATGGTGTGGGCCGGCATCATGATCAATGGCCGCACGTGCCTGCATGTGGTTGCGAATGGGACTATGACTGGCCAACGATACATTGATGAAGTTCTACTTCCTCATGTTCGTCTTTTCCGTGGTGCTGTCGGTGATAAATTTGTTTTTATGGATGACAACGCAACATGTCATCGAACACTCGCTGTTCAGGATTGTCTAGACAGCGAGGGTATTCAACGTTTCGTATGGCCAGCGCGTTCTCCAGATCTAAACCCCATTGAAAATGTGTGGGATGCTTTGGGGAGGCAAGTTGCTGGTCGAAAATATCCTCCGACAAGCAAGAATACCCTCATCCGGGCACTCACAGAGGAATGGGATAAATTGCCTCAACAGCTGCTGGATAATGTTGTGCAAAGTACGGTACGACGTGTGGAATGTTGCATCACACTCCACGGTGGACATATCCCGTACTGATACCTTTCTTTAAGGTGCCTGCTGACTTTTAGATGCATTGTTCCATTTCTCCGTACGCAGATCAAATGAACATTTGTTTTTCTTTCAGATGTTTCACAGCTTTTGTACTTTCCAGAACAATAAATATTCTTTATTCTAATGTCTGAACAGTGTGGCAACTATATTTTATCCTACTAGGCCTCATGTCTCGCTTAATGTTATGCTACATAGCAATTTGTTATCCGTCCTTAGCAATTAACCAGCAGTGTATTAAAGCTCTATATCTACTCTATGAGACTTAAGTTTTACTGTGATCAATCCGTGTCAATCCTAAAAGTGCTAGTCCATTAAACACACCAAACTGACATACGTTAGTAGGAGTTACACACTGTGCTAAATGTTGTGTTTTTACAATTTTTAATCGAACTTGAACCTAATTTGAAAGTTTAATCACAAAATTACTTACCCATGGGCATCTATTTAAAAAAAAAAACCGCTAAAATCTTCAAAATCATTTTCAGATGAAACGACAGAACTTGCGACTGTAAAATGTGGATCGCAAGTGTTTCTCGTTACAAGAGCTAATCCGATCTAAGCCGAAAATTGTTGACGATTTCCATTTGCGTTCTGGCAAAAACTGTTTACCACATGGCTAGGGAACTCAAGAGGACCATAAACTGTGGGTTGTTGTTTTATTTCGCTCAATTTCATTTTTGGGATTTCCATGCTCCAAATTGGGAAAACTGCCCACTGTGCGTCACTGACATCGACAATCAGCACCTTGCCAATTGGCTCCAAAGGCTCCCTTACATTTGGTTTAAGGTATAATCTTTACTGGTGATTACATAGAAGAAATGTAATGAAATTGTACTTGCATTACATGTAACGCAGTTTCAAATGTAATGTAGTTTGCTAAAAGTTGATTTATATCTGCGTTGCTAATACTTAATTTACAGTCCTCGTACCATAAATAATAGAAAAATACAAATGCAGATTTGAGTAATTTCGCTATTTTAATAACAAATAACCTTATAATAATTTCTTCAATCAAAATATTTTGGTAAATTTATCTTTTTCCCACTCTGCATCTCCTGAATACTTTATATTATCTTTAAGCTCATCTCAAGTAATTATCATTCTTTGGTTCATTATTTATGATGTTCTTACATTTTCTCAACACACTCTAACAAAAGACTTAATTATTTAATAAATGAATCTACACTAAGTTACATACTGATAATGAACAAAGGTTGGAGATTAGCAGTCTTATTCTCGGATAGAAAATGTATATAATGTTACAGAAATAGTGTGATTCTATAGTTTAATAATAATTTACTTAAAATGTTTCAAAATGTATAATTAACATGTTTCACGAGTATAAAATCGTTGCTATTACTTTAATATAAATATTTGAGTAATAGCAAAGCCTTTGACATTACAACACTAATTTAGATTAAATCTTGGCTGATTAAATTCGTTATTCAAAGCATTTTAATTAAATTAAAACAAGTTCACTCAGCTTATAGCTTAATAGTTATGGATGATCAAATTTGTGTATGCCTAAAAGCTTTTGTGTGTGAATTAGGTATCTTATATATTATGTTCACTTGGTCAAGGAAACTCTCACAGCCTCTTTTAGAGGTTTCAATTTAGAATGATACGTGTAAAGTATTTACAAATTTAATGTAATAATCGAACTTATTGTGGTACATATATTTAATGATAGCCGTTAACCAAACTCTTAGCTGGGTATTTCATAACATTGTAAGACTATACATTCTTTTTTTTTATTTTAATTTTATGTAAGCCCTAGAATTAAACCTATTGAAAAATATTCTTATATAACTCACCTCTTGATTTAAAAAGAACAGGATTTGAATTTCTAAAACAGAAGTATTCTTATCATTTTTACCCCTGTAATCCCACTCCTAGTAGTCGATTTCCTGAAACATCATTTTTAGTGGATCTTTACTCATTAAGAGAAACATGCTTCCCAAATTCTAAGTCTGTAAGTCTAGATGTTTAATAACAGGGGAGTTTTTTAAACCTATAACGCCCCTATAATCCCCCACAAACCCCTTGGATTCGATTTCAGCAAGCCTTTAGGAGTCAATTTTCGCATAATCCGTTTTTAGCAAATGTCTTCTAAAAGAAGAAATATGCTTGCCAAATTTAAAGTTTATATGCCTAATAGTACAAATACAAAAATATTTTATCTATAACGCCACCACAACTCCTCTCCTTGGGATTTGATTTCCAAAAAACCAGTTCTTACTGGATCTACTCAACAAAAGAAACATGCTTATGCTTATCAAATTTCAAATCTGTATATCTAATAGTTTAAAAGGGAGAATTTTTGTCTATAACGCCCATTCAACCCCCCTTGATAGTTATTTTTTGAAAAATTCGTTCTTAGTGAATCTCTACTCTTTAAAAGGAATAGCCGTGATAAATTTCAAGACTGAAGGTGACACAGTTCCGGAGATCTCTTAATAAGTGTTTGAGTGAGTCGCTTGTCTTCTTTATATAGAAATTAAACATCTTATAAAAGAGAGATTTTAGGTAACGACTTTCTCTCCTTTAAAAAAAGTTTAATCTCATAAATGTTTTGACATTTCTTTCTTAAAGAAATATCATACTCTCCTGCTTACAAATAAAGACAGGAAATAAGCCATTGATTCAATAAAATATGATAATTTTGCGAAAATACCTTTCAGCTGCTATACTTTCAAAGCATAACTGATATGACTTACTTCTCTTGGTATATTACCATCTTACGAATCAGGCATTTATTGCGGATACTTTTAGCTAAAAAAAATGTTTGCTTTTAACAATACGTTTTTTTCTCTGAATGATAACAACTTTCACCAATAGAACTGAGTACTTATTAAAATGAAGCAAATATTATTTAATAAGTTTAAACAAGTGTTGCGTTAACTGAGTTAATAAACATTTACAAATCAATAGAACAATATCCAGCATTTAGTCTGAGTCATTATATAGTCCATATTAATCCTATAGAAGCCCCAAGGCAGTGAGCCTTTACATAGCTTTGTCATTTAATCGAGTGGTAGACTATTTAATGAAGGAAAATAGATTGCAAGTCCCTCAATTTCAACTGGATTGTTAGACTTAATCCCAATGAGTCATAATACTGTCCCGACAGTATGTTATCGCCTACAGACAACGTTCAAATCTATGTTAGAACTGTTTTTTTTCAATAATAATTTTTATATGCTCATTCAATTACGTGGAATTTATTTAATCATTCATTAATGATAAGAGAGAAAAGAATTCAAAGCTAAAAAAAGTAGCCCTTAAGCTTTGTTTGGCATATATTTAGCTTATATTCTATTATTTATTCATTCTAATTACATGATGTAAGGATTCATATGTCTATTTTTGACAGGGTAAATTTCTGTAATACAACCTATAATACTAATATATTGCCATATGTAATGTAGACATAACAGGAGCTTAGAAATTTAGCTCGGATGTACTATTATTACGTACTATAAATCATAGACTAATAATTCCTCATTAGAGCAATTAATGTACCTTATTGTGAGCTCAAATATGTATATGCACCATTTTATTTCAATCGATCATGAAGTATAATACCATAGATCCCCGTGATTAGTTCTGATATTCCTAGAGCAGGGGTGGGCAGACTTTTCCAGGGTACGGACTACTTCTAATTTTTTCCAGGTGTTGCCGTCCACCCAGTAGCGTAGAAGTAGTGAGCTAAAGGAAAGTATACAAGACACAGTCGGACTTCCATTTTACGAACCTCCATTTTACAGACCTCTATTTTAGGAACCTCTATTTTACGAGCCTCTATTTTACAAATTTCTCTATTTAGCGAACTTTTTCCTGAAACCAAAAACATGTTACGATTTTCTTCGTAAAATAACCTCCGAATAGCGAAGTGTATTTTCTGTTCAATTTAATTTTCTCTTATGATTTGATTTTTTCCTTCGTATTTTATTAAATACTCGAATCTTAGCTGCACTTTTTCCTCAATGTTAATGCAACTGAAAATCGGACGTAGCTTAGAAGGGAAGGACATAAAATTTGTTGGATGGGGTATTTAGAGCAATTACAGCTTCATGCATGTATTCAAAATATAATACTGATAAAATAACTAATTATTCCCTTCTTATTAATTTTCCTTTTAAATTTATTTTAATTTCGTAAAATTGGATATCGATAAACCATTTTAGACAATTTTTCAATTTTCACAAAATCTTGTTGAGACATTTGTGGCGCTACTTAGAATCGATAGCGGCTTAGATTCGAATAAATACGGTTTTTCTAGACCACGTTTGATGGAATCATTATTAGGTCTCTGTGGAGGCGGTCACTCCAAAATGTCTTGGCGGTCCATCGGTCGATCGCGATTGACTTAATGCCCACCCTGGTCCTAGAGCATTAACATTTTTTACAAACAATTAATAATAGACAATCTTTTTTATTAGTAATAAAAGCGATTAAAATATAACCAAAAGCTAACTACAATTACATTAAATTTAACCATTAACTGCCTGTAGCATTGTCTGCATTCATTGTTTACCATAGTAGTTATATTGTTCTTTTATACATAGGAACAATCTTATATTTAAAATACTACGCCTATTCTAATAACTGCAGTGAAGTATTCGAATTTAAACTGCCATGTGCAAAGTCCCTGATGTATGAGAATAGCACTATTAACATTCATTCATATTAAATTTTAACGCTGCTCCCCAAGAAATCAAAAATATAAAGACACCAATTCGATATATATATATATATATATATATATAGTCTGCCATTTCGCCTTCTATTATGACTTGCCATATTGCATTATTTTATTCTTTACCACTGTTGGTTTGAATTTGTTAGTAACAAGCTGTAAGTCACTTTAAAAATCCAGCTATAATACTTCATATCTTATTTATTATGTTTATGATACTCCTGTCGAAAAATTATTTTTCATCGTAGTGATAGTTAAGACGACCAAATCGAAAAACTTATTTAATATTAGTTATGCTAACAGATTGCTTAGAAATTGGAATACTCAGAGAAAAATACTTATCTTGTGGTTAGTTTATCGATGAATATCCGAATATGAGAAGCAGAAGTCAACAATTTTTGTTTTCTTTCTTCGTCGTTCTTTATGATACACAGAGACAAAAATTGTAAAATGGTTTGGTTATAAAATTCTATTCTTAAATTAGTAAATGTCTACACTAATTAAAGTAAAGTAACCAATAGTAAAATTAAGAAAAAGACATTTCAGCACTTAGATTAATATTGACATTACTGATTAGTATAATTTGGGAAATATTGCTAACAGTCAGTTTAGTCGCAAAATTTTCTGTGACTCAGGTTTTTATTTTATAAAATTAATTAGGGCTTCACAAACAAACAATCTCATTGTCAGCTTTTGCTATTGATTTGACTTCAGTTTCAACTTATGCTTATAAGAACGGAACGGGGACCCAAAAGTAGCCGGAATTTATTTTTGATATTTTTCATTTTGCATTTTTGTTGAACTCTACATTAGTACCCTTCATAGTATTGCCCATGTGCATTAATCTCCTTGTTTCAACACTTCTGCAACTGTTCAGAACAGTTTTTCAACTCTTGAGCAGGATACTGTTAAAACCCGTTAGCGGGTTTTATTTGACTTCATCCTCGTTACTGAATCATTTTCCTTTCAGACTTCTCTTCATTCGTAGAAACAAAAACAAAAAAAAATCCAGCGGAGCCACATCAGCTGAATAGGATGGATGAGGCACTAGTACCATATTGTTGTATATCAAAAACTGTCGGACCATCAAAGCTGTGAGACTGGAGCATTGTCGTGAACCTGCTCAGTGACACTTTCGTTTCATCAGAAATTTCGTCAATGGTCTTTTGAAGATCTTTATCAACAGTACGTTTTATTTTGCAATGCTTTCATCATTTCTTCCCGTCGAAGGACTCCCTGGGTGTCTAATCTATTCAGTTGACGTGTTTCCAGATCTGAAACGAGAAACCCGCTCGTAGACCTGTGATTTTCCCAAAGTATCATCATTAGTCTTGCTGAAGCATCCCAACGGTCTCGACTGCTGTTTACCTAACAGAAAGCAAAACTTCACACCAAGTGCTTGTTGTTTGTGATCAGCTTTATCACTAATCTTCAAAGGGATTAAAACAGGAGCGCACATCAAACGAGCACCACAAAACAATCCACTTAACTCAGACTGATACCATCTCATACCCCCCATCCCAGCTAACACCACCCAACAGAAAAACTCGTAACTACAAAGTATGCTCACACGTTAACTCAGTTCCGGTTATTTTTGGGTACCTCCTCGTACACAATAAAAAGGCTTCTAACTATTTAATAGTAATCCAGAAAATTGCTTTCGAAACACCACAAATACCTACGTATGTAAGTTATTTACAAACTAGCGTATATATATATATAGTAAAATTAAACATAGGAGTACTGATTATTTCCGAACGCTGTAAAGTATTACTTTATTGTATTTTATTAAATTTGTGCACATTTATTGGTTTATGCCCTTGATAATTTATAAATCCTACATTAAAAAGCACATTTTTTTTAAAAAAAAATACTGTTGTTTCAAAATATTTAATTTAATAATTTTGGCTGTTATAATTATTTTAAACGGATATATTAAACAATATCCTTTTCATATTTTATTCAATTAAGCCTTTTTAAACCTTCTTCCGAAATATTTTTAAAAGTTTTGCATGGAGAGATCTTGATATATTTGAGCAATTCATTCTTCGTAAGTAAAGGCCAGTCTAAATTTACTCTCCCAAGCATTAAATTCATAGATTTCTAAATAAAGCAAAAATACATCGCCTCTACCAACAAATCCAATAAAAAAATACCTTTCCAAACTTTTTTAACACTGTTTCTTCCCATTTTAGACTTCCAAAATTTTGAAGGAAAAAAAAAGAAAAAGAAAAACGGAAAGGAAGAGAGGGGGGAAAAAACTCAGAGACTTAAATATTTAAATACCCTCCAACGCTTCTAAGCCAGTCTAAGCCAGCCATCCAAGGATTATATATCCATATGAAAAGAGTTTTCCACTTTGGAGTTCTACCTTGGAAAAAATAAACAAAAATAAATACTTCTTGACACTTTTACGAAAGAGGGGAAGGGGGGGGGTAGACTAGGAGAAAAAGAAAAAAAAGAATCAGTGCGAGAAAGTGATAGCAGTGGAAAAAAGTCTACGATTGCAGAAACGGTAGAAGAAGAAGGTTTAGGGTACCTGGTTCCACTTCATTGCATCCTGGCCCATTGAGAAGGACAGGGGATGCTGACGTCGCTTTTCTCATCGATTCTTCGACCCCTTTCTTGCAACCCGAAAGCAAACATTATCTCTTTCTCTGAAAGAATCTCTTTATTCGTTATTTCCCTATCCTTCACCTTTATCGGCTACGTTAAGGAACTCCTTTTTCCACCCTCCTAAATCCACTGACCACATTTGTTATCAGACGCCCCAAACCACAGGCAGGGAAAAAAGCAGACCACTGCTTCTTCCCCAAGACCCGGTAGATAGAATTTAATTGCTTTTTGATTTGCCTCACAAATATTCGCTCCCTCGATGAGACCTTTCTTTGCTGAATAAGTAGAAAACTGATTACATAGGATACCATTCAGTAACGATTGTTAAGTAAATGTAATGAAATTTAGGAGAGCACTACCTTTTCAATTAGAATTAAAATTAAAATGAGCCTTTACATTTAAAGTGATTATACCATCGAATTTTTTTTTACGTTTAATTAACTTATTCTTACAAAATATATATCGACATTTTGTACATTGAATATACTGAAGTAATTTATTGAAGCAATTAAAAACGAGTATCCAAAATTTCCCCACTTATTTTGGAATAACTTTTTGTTACGTTTTATTTTCCTAAGATTTGAATAGTTTAATACTATGTACGATATGGATTAAGAAAATTAGATGTTTTCTCTTGTGTTTTCATTTTCTAGCAATTATTATTAGAAGCTCAAATCAGTTATAAGGTAAAAACAAATCACAGTGAGTATTAGCTTCCTTATAACTTATAATGCCAGGTCTGCGAGAATTTAATTACTTTTTATATTTTCCTCACAAATGTTCGTTCTTCAAAAGGGATTTTTCTGTGCTGAGAATAATTAGAAAACTAATTACATAAGTTACCGTTTGGAATAATTGTTAACTTAATGTGACAAAATCTTAGAAAATGGTTTCTATAAGCAATTCAAATTAAAATGTCGCACTATTTTTAAAATGATTAGAAATCATTATTGTGTTATTGGGGGTGGGAGCTTTAAAAATGATTTATTCTATCAACTAAATTACGTCTTCGTTTTATTTTTTGGATGTTTTGAAATAAAATATGGAAACACACAATTCATTTAATACCGAAGCTCATAATAGGAACTTCAGAACTATTTTAATATGTAACATCATTTGTGTTTCGAGATATGTATTTTTCAAATTACATGTCTGCATTTTAACACATGATCATTAGCAACATTTCTTATTTAATTATATTTATAATCAAATCTCAGAAGGGAAAAAGAACAAATCAGGATTTCCCTAATAATTTTTTGTTAATTAACAGAAAAGTACTTTTAGAGTAACAATAAGGGTAGCCCAAATGAAAAGTGGGCACATAGGATTGCGTCAGAATGAATGCAACTATAGCAGAGCCACCAAACAGGGACACGAAGAACGGCAGAAAGTGTATACTGTATACGATGTTTAACATTGAAACCTGTTAGTGCTAGAGTAGCGTTTCTTAAACTGTGGGGCGCGCCTCTTTAGGGAGCATGATAATCTTACGAGAGGAGCACGAGAGTATTAAAAAGTTGGAAAAAAAGATTATTTAAAAGAATTGTTATATATATAATTTACTGAAAGTAAAGAAACAAAATACATTTAGACATGATAAAATATAAAATACACATTTACACTGATATAATACACTTATAAATGTATCAGTACTGCACAATGTATTTGACTACTAATTTAACAATTTCAAGTTAAGAACAAGTTTAATAAATACCAGGAACTCTCTCTCTCTCTCTCTCCTCTCTCTCTCTCTCCATAGGCTTGTCATGTATAAAACTATATTCAAAGTTTAACATGTATCTTCATAATTTGAACGGTTGATAATTATTCCCTTAACTACCGATTAAAAGTTACGCGATTCGCTTCTAAATGCCACTGTTTTTCACATAAGCGTGCGTATGTAATGGAGTGGAGTAAAAAAGGAATAAATAAACAAATCCTTCGCGTCAAGGTCATTTGATTGCATTCCAAAGCCTTTGGAATAATTTTATGGATAGCAGTGCACAGAAAAGAATGTACTTCGAAAAGTCGTATATATACGTCCGAGGCAATTAATGCACTAGCTGAGCGAGATGCTTATATACGCCGGGGGCTCTTAAGAGGTTAAAGTCATTTGTAGCTTTAATATCAAAGCATATCATTATTAATTCAATACATTGTTTTTGTATGGAGGGGGGGAAGGGTGCAATGAAAAGTATGATTCAATATTGGGTCGTAAATATTGAAAGTTTGAGTAGCACTGTGCTAGAGGAAATTAATCAAAAGTAAAGTCGTGCCTTATAAGGATGCGTTCAGAACGGAACAAACTGCGGTAATATGGTTTCTGATTGCAAGAGGTGAGTTTAATGCGGAAATCTGTGGACGAATAGTATCAATCCATGACGAGCACTGTTTAGGTTGAACATCTTGGAACAGTTGCTGTTAAAGTTTTCGAGAAGGACAGCAAACGGTATCGGATCACCCGAAAAATGACCGCCCTCAAGTATCCCGTGAAACCGTGACAACTTTAAAAAAATCCGTTGGGAAATATAAGAGCACACACCGTACACTCCAAATCTGTCACTCTCTGACTTCTAGGTCCTTAGGCAACTTAAGATAGTATTACGCGTTTCTATTTGAACGATGAAGTCAAGGAATCTGGGCAGGACTTCCTCAAGAATCAACCACCTTCTTTCTAGAGTGAAGACACAAACCCGGTGCCGAAACGATGGGACCTGTGTTAAAACTCCCTGGGCGCGATTTCTTTTGATTCCCAATAAAATAATTATTTTTATTGAACTTGTCCACTGTTCATTTGAGCAATTCTTATATTTTATACATAAATACACTTCAGGTAAACTGAATATTATCAGAAAGAACCATTTATTAAATAAATTTCATTTAAATGTTGGATTTAAATAACTATAATTGTTAACAAAAACTTTATTTTTAATATGTTTAGCGTATCAGCTTAGTTATGAAATCGAAGCACTAATAAAGCTTAACAAATGGATAGATTTTATAATTTTGCTTTAGCATAATTCAGTTTTTTTCCCATTCATAGTAATTAAACTGATATGGAAGAATTATATTTTCTAAATTCATTTTATATTTTATGTTCCTCGTTTCATTACTCTCTGTCAGAATACGCTTTTCTCAAAAATGTACGCGTGAAGTATTTATAAGAAACTTAATTTCAAAAATAGAACCTTATATTGTATAAAGCGGACTGAGATCAAAAGAATGAATTAAGGGATAAGTTTTACCGAGAGAAAAATTATTCATACAATGAGACTTAAGAACTGCTCAGCAGAAGATAATTAAAAAATATATATATATTTGAATTTTCTAATAATTAAAAACAAAATCATATCAGTTTAAAATGAACTTATATATAAAACTCAATATTTAAATTTTGGGAAAATGTTTGCTTTGTAATGTGTATGTTACCGTTAAAGTGTATAATTCAGTGATTTTTCATAGAATAACTAGATATTTCATGAAATAACTAGACAAGTCTCTTATTGTATATAATAGAAAATATAAATATAATTTTCGAGTGCATTTATGTGATTCTAGCAGGTTCTTACGCGTATTTCTCTTAACTAATCTATGAAGTTACTTTACTGCGATATTTTATATGAGAACCTCGCCTTTTGAGTAGGAATCGTCATGCAAGCAAATAAGCCAGCGTTTTTCAAAATGTGGGGCATAACTCTACGAAGGGGGTGTAAGCATATTGTAAAGTCAAAAACGAAAGATTTTTTTAAAAAAATTATTAATTTACTGGAAATAAACAAACAAAATATACATTCTGGCATAATAAAAAATAAAACACACATTTACACTGATATAATACACTCATAAATGTATCAGTACTACACAATATGTTTTTAGTTAATTTAATAATACTAAACCAAGAACAACATTAAAAATTACCAATGACCACAGAGGCTTGTCCTGTATAAAATTACATACAAAAATTAACACTTATTTTGATAATTTGTACGGTTTATAATTATTCCCTTAACTGCTGAATTAAAGTTACACGATTCGCTCCTCAACGCCCCCCTTTTCCACGTAGGCACGCATATGTGATGTATGGGGGGGGAGAGAAAAGGAATAAATGAGCAAATCCTCCGAAATAAGTAAATCATTTACAAACACTGTAAAAGTCCGTTTATTGCATTCCAAAGTCTTCGGAAAAATTTTATGTATAGCAATGCACAGAAAATACCGTACTTCGGAGAGACGTATATATACGTCAGGGGTAATTAATGCTTTGGCTGAGTGAGACGTTTATATATGCCGGTGGCATTTAAGAGGTTAAAGTCGTATTGTAGCTTTAGTGTCAAAGTGTATTATTGAATTAAATACATTGTTACTTTATGGACGAGGGTGGGTGATGAAAATTATGATTGAATATTGGGTTGCAGATATTGAAGCTTTGAGAAGCACTGAATCAAGCATTACTATTTAAGTAAAAGTGCAGGGAATGAAACAGATCAAAAAGGATAGAGGAAAGATAGCAGAAAAGACTGATGAACTGCATAAGAATTAAGAGGCACTATACAGAATTGATAGATATGTCAAAGCCGTGTCACTAAAAGAGACTCAGAGCGCATCTCGTTTCTAAAAATCTACTATTTAAAGATCGCAAGATGAGTAAATATTATAAAAACCCTTGGTAGACGGATTCAGGTTTCCAACAAACCGCCTCCTTACACAATTTATTTTGATATTTATTCAAGGACTGAGTAAACAACTTAAAGATAAAGCCGAATAGCATCATGTCAATTACTAATAATAGAGCAGGCCTTCCAAAAACTAGATTATAAAGGGTGTTTTTTTAGAGGTATAGAACTTTAAATTGCAATAAAACAACGATGTGTTATTCGATTGACATGAATTTTTTTTATGCGAAAGATAATCTTGTGGCATTACATTTTAAATATGATTTCTGGCATAGGACTGCCACGGCTAGCTCGGATGTAGTCCAATCTGGACGTCCAATTTTCGATGACTTTTTGCAACATTTGTGGCCGTATATCGGCAATAACACGGCGAATGCTGTCTTCCAAATGGTCAAGTGTTTGTGGCTTATCCGCATAGACCAATGACTTTACATAGCCCCACAAAAAATAGTCTAGCGGTGTTAAACCACAAGATCTTGGGGGCCAATTCACAGGTCCAAGACGTGAAATTAGGCGGTCACCAAACGTGTCTTTCAATAAATCGATTGTGGCACGAGCTGTGTGACATGTTGCGCCGTCTTGTTGGAACCACAGCTCCTGGACATCATGATTGTTCAATTCAGGAATGAAAAAGTTAGTAATCATGGCTCTATACCGATCACCATTGACTGTAACGTTGTGGCTTTCATCGTTTTTGAAGAAGGATTCCACCAGCCCATAAAGCGCACCAAACAGTCAGTTTTTCTGGATGTAACGGTGTTTCGACATACACTTGTGGATTAGCTTCACTCCAAATGCGGCAGTTTTGTTTGTTGACGTAGCCATTCAACCAGAAGTGCGCTTCATCGCTAAACAAAATTCGCTTATGAAAATCGGGAACAACGGCAATCTCGTTTTGGGCCCATTCGACGAATCTACACCTTGCTTGATGATCGTTTTGATGAATTGCCAAACCAAACTGAGAATAAATCACTTGACAGCTGTTAAATCGGTCGCCATCTTGGAAAGTAATGCCAGCTTAAACTTCTATACCTGGAAAAAAACACTCGTTACATCACTATAGTATAAGAAGATTATATAAAAATCCCATTTGCTAAATTTCAATATTCTAATTATATTTCGAACTGAATATGCGTCCTTGAATATGCTCTAGAGACTGATACAAAATACCGAACAAAATATTAAAAATTTAATTAAATATTTGAAGTTCAATACATTATGCTATATAATTGAAAATTAAATACATTCCTTTATTCCATCTCTAAACACAACATTATTTCATTTCCATATCATCGATCCGACGCTTTAAATCCATGAATTAGATTGATTCGATCAATTTCAATAACCAACTATGGAAATGAATAATGAAAAAAAATGTTACTTTATTTACATTCCAAAGAATTCCACCCATAAATCTATGGATTTCATCATCAATTCCTATAATCTAAGCGCAATTCAGTTTTTCCGAGACAATTCTTCATCTAAGTACTTTGCTTATTCGAAAATTATAAAAAACAAATGCTCTTATTTCCTAGGTCAATCATATCTCATAAATTTCAATTCATCTTATCAAAACTAGATATTAATTTAAATATTAATGCATTTTATTGTAAAATAATTGGAAAAAAATTTAAAAAAATAGTTTATTCTCTAGAGATTTAGATTTCAACTTAATATTTTTCTAATTTTTGTGAAGATCTTACATTTAGAAAGAATTTTCTAATTTTTTTCAATATTATATTTTTATGATTATTGATAGAAACTGAATCTCGCTGTAATGGAATTATTGCATAGTTTATTAAAAAAGGTTTATCTTTTCCGTTTATCAATGTTTTAATACTTTTTTATTGAATATCTTTTATTAAAAAACTGAACTATATAAATGAATTGATATTGCAAAACAAATAAGGTAGATTCAAATTATCTCATTCATTTATTTATCGAGGTACATTTTGTTTTAAAATGATAATAGGAAAAATATTTACTTTTAGCTACATATATAATTGCATTAAATATAAATTCCGTTATTTAGTTTAATAATGTAAGTGATCAATTATATGTTATTCTTAATTCTTAAGGACATATTTTTAAAAGATATTGAATGTAAAACATCTCTCAGTTTTCAAAGCAGCTGAAAGACAATTTTTTTAAAAAGAAAAAAAAACCAAGAAATTTTTTCTGATCCAGTTAAAAAGATTCTGTGCATGTTAAAATTTCAAAAACTACAAAAACTTCCTGAATCTAATTCCAATTTATATTTCAAACTTTTTAATATTTTTTAACTTTTTTTCTAGCCTTTTAGTTATTTTTCGACTCAATTTCACAAATATGTATAGTTTTCTGTTGACCTTACAATTAATTCCGTTTTATTTGAGTTTTTGGAACATACGAGTATTTTCACAAGATATTAAACGCAACATTTCTCAATTTGGTAAAGAAATAAAAAAGTGTTTTAATTTTTTTTTTCATTTGTTAAATTTCGTCAGATAAAAAAATCAAAAATTAAAAAAAAATAGCAGAATGTGGTATTTTTAACTTATATACATATATATATATATATATATATATATATATTATATATATATATATATATATATATATATATATATATATATATATACATTTACTTAAAAAAACTGTTTTTTCAATTTCTCTCTGAGTTTAATTTTTTTAGATGTATAAAGTACTCATTTACTTATTTTCGATACTTTTTCAAAGCGTATTTCGTGAATAAACGTATTCTTTTTTATAAAAAGAAATAACTGAGCTTTACGCTCTCATATTTTTGTCACATCATTTTATTTGATTTTTTATTCAGTTGTATCAATTCTATTGCGTTCCATGAGCTCACATTCATTCCTGAAATTTGTGCAAATAGGTTACAAATTGAAAAGTGAGCTCTGGCTTTCACAGTTTTTCTATAAAATTCCTCAAGACGTAGTTGAGAAAAGAGAACAAATGTGAAATTAATTTAGTTGAGCTTAGGTTATGCATATGAGATAATGTTGTTCGTTCTTATAGTCGCTGATATTAAACTGAAATATTAGGATACACTGAATCTGGATTCAAATCAAGACATTGGTCAATTTTAAGTAGCAACTTGCCCTTTTTATCCACAATTATATTTATACAGTTCTCTTCTCTCTCTCTCTCTCCCTCTCTCTCTTCTCTCTCACACACTCTCTCTTCTCTCTCTCTCTCTCTCTCTTCTCGCACTCTTTCACTCTCACTCTCTTCTCTTACTGTTTCACTCTCACACTCTCTCTTCTCTCACTCTCTCTCACACACACTCTCTCTCGCTCTCTTCTCTCTCACACACACTCTCTCTCGCTCTCTTCTCTCTCACACTCTCTCTCTCTTCTCTCTCACACTCTCTCTCTCTTCTCTCTCACACTCTTTCACTATCACTCTCTCCTCTCACTTTTTCACTCTCACACTCTCTTCTCTCTCTCACACACACACTCTTCTCTCACACACACTCTCTCTCTCACTCTCTCTCTTCTCTCTCTCTTCTCTCTCTCTTCTCTCTCTCTCTTCTCCTCTCTCTTCTCCCTCTCTCTTCTCTCACTCTCACTCTCTTCTCTCACACTCTCTCTTCTCACACACTCTCTCTTTTGTCTCACACTCTCTCTTCTCTCACACTCTCTCTTCTCTCACACTCTCTCTTCTCTCATACTCTCTCTATTATATATCTCTCTTCTCTTACACTCTCTTTTCTCTCTCTTCTCTTACTCTCTCTCTCTTCTCTTTCTCTCTCTCTTCTCTTACTCTCTCTCTCTCTTCTCTTACTCTCTCTCTCTTCTCTTACTCTCTCTCTCTTCTCTTACTCTCTCTCTCTTCTCTTACTCTCTCTCTCTTCTCTTACTCTCTCTCTTCTCTTACTCTCTCCTCTCTCTCCCTTCTCTCTTCTCTCTCCCTTCTCTCTTCTCTCTCCCTTCTCTCTTCTCTCTCCCTTCTCTCTCTCTCTCTCCCTTCTCTCTTCTCTTTCTCTCTCTGAGTGTGCGTGCGTGTGTGCGTGAATCCCAAAACCTCACAGAAATAAAGCATATAAATAATTTTGAATAATTTAAAATTAGGAAATTTAAACAAGCAAAATCGAGCAAAAAAGTACTCAGCTTCATAGAAAAAAGCAGCTCATTAAATAGGGTATAATATTATCTCAAAATGTTTACATAAAATTCATTATTGATAATGTATTCATTTTTCTTACTATAAAGACGTAAAAATACGTAATACAATTTTATTAATATAGCCGTCATTCGCTTATTTGCAGCGATATAACAAGTGCCAGCGACTATTATAGTAAGTGAAATATTCCTAGGATAGTTATTTGTGACTCAGTGAGCTTCAACTGTAACGACCCGATCTTTTTCAACAGAAAGCGATAAATCTTTCACCTCGGCAGTGTCAACACATAACAGAAAGATAAGGTTGAGAGTCTCAAGAGACTTGATATAAAACATGAGAGAGTGATGATTACGCTATACAAATATTCTTGCTCCAGATAGCGAGGAGTGTCGCTAGGAAAGCTTTTATGTGGCATATATATAATTACTGGAATTCATTTAGTTATCACGAAAATACTTTGTTTACACTCTACAACACCTATCACATTTTTCTCCCTGCCTACATTTATATTTTATGACTCGTGAAACGTCCTTTTCGTTAGACAGAATAAAACTAGTTTGCTCTTTTACCTCACGTTATTCTATTTTATTCAATTGTATTGTCGCTATCGTGAATTAGAAGTAAAATTTCATTCATGCTTTCGGCATAGGGGTTTGAGGTTATTTTGTAATCTATTCGAAAATATAGAATTGTTATTTACAATTTTATTCAATTCTACAATGAAGCTTTTGTAATTTAAAATAAGGATCATTTTTTTTGTTGCTATGATTCAATAATATACATCAACAGGGAATTTAAAAATACAGTTCAGTTTTGTGGAGTTTATTGCGATCCTATTTCAAATTAAAAATAAAATTCCATTAATGCAGGATCTCCTGCTTGTTATGCTAGAATCTTTCATGTTTCAGCTCACTCTTCTTAAAGTTCAAAAAGAATAATCTGTAATATGTGAGTGTTTCGAAAGAAACATTAAATATCCAAATATTTACAAATGCATACATTACGAGTAACGTTTTATTTTTTGATAAAAAAAAATACTATTTTGAAAATATTGGGTGTTTTAAGTAAAATTTCACAATCACAGTTAAAACCACTTCAAATACAAAAGTTAAAAAAACAGCCATTTAAAAGTAAAAATCTTGTAACACGAAAAGAAAGGCACTAAGTTATTAAAAAATAGTCCAATTTTAAATAATCTGAATTGAGTACTTTTTCGTTTCTCCAGGGCGAATCTCGTCAAATTGACGTTATTGGCAACAAAAGACAATATGCGCATAAAAAATATTAATAATTATTAGTTATCTATGGTTTTTTATCCATTTTCGATGTAATATAACTGTGACGGTACAGGATTACCAGCAGAAATATTCCATTTGGCGTTGGTTGTATCATTTTTGGTGACTTTATCGCCTGCGCCGCCGAAACAGAAAAGTACCCTGAATTTTTTATGATAAATAAAAGCGCACGGTATTTTTTAATTGAACAGATCTATAAAATTTCGGAGGTTTTGTGTGTTTCGAGCCTATTTAAATAAATTTCTAAGCTGTCATGCATTTTGCTGAGACACGAATTTTATTAATTTTGTATGGAAGAGAAAAATATTTTTATAAAGTAAAACTTTAACAAGAGGGAGCAAGATTATTTATCCCATCGCTTTCTATTTTTATATAATAAATAGATCACAAAATACTAGAATGCTTCTTTAATAATAGTTGCAATTTATAACCACATTTAGGCTTCTCAAGATCGACCCTTTTGTCATCTTATGACGTATATAAGAAAAAGCAGAATATATAAATGCATCACACACACACATACATCAAACTTAAGTGTATTCTGAGACTATACGTCAAACTTTCTTTAATAAAATGATACTTATGTCATAGAGAGACGTTGAAAAGCAAGCAAACATCTTATAATAATCCAAAACACTTGAAACATAAATTGAAGATGTTACAACGTTATAAAAAAATAAATGGGAAATGTTCTTTGTATGTATCGAAATATAATGATCTCTATACAATTGCTGCAATATGGCTTTTTTCATAAATATTGTAAAAACTATGCTCAAATACTGGGTCTTCCAGAAATTGAGCGAAAGAAGAGCGGAAGCAGGAGGAAAAAGTCTCAGTGTATTCTTTTATGCTTAAGTGGACTTGCACGATGCCAAAGTGATGTTTCGATGCATAAAATTGACGTTTTTTGAGATGAGTAACATTCAGTCTCATTTGCTGAAAAAACTCTTTTTATTATACATAGCATCATAAAAGATAAAAAAAAATTATTTCACAATCTTTCTATTGAGTATGCTTACTAGACAAGAAATATATAGCAAAATCATTGTTAAGCAGTTTTAAAAAAAAATTTGGTTACTCGAAAAGCACTAAAGCTGAAGTGATTTTTTAAGCAGCTAAATACTGATAATTTAATGTACTAATGTTGCATTTCATTTAGGAACGTTATTGTTAAAAGTATGTAGATACTAAAAAAATGTCGTTCTGATGCAAATATTTTTAACAGCTGTTAAATCGAAAGGAAATATTTTCATTGTTATATATCTACAACTAAAAAAGTTTTCTTCAACGTAATTTTTTTAGTACCAAAGTTACAAATAATTAGTAAATTTAAAAGGAATCCGTTATTATTCATTAGAATTCTCATTCAAAACCATGCCAAATAAAAATGTCTATAAACCACTTTCGAGCAGTATTTGAAGAGAATAAGAATCTGCAACGCGTATATCTCCCCTCACATATGCTAGAAATCTGAAGCTATAAAAAGATGGAGAATAATAAAATGTAGAATGATAAACTTGTGAGGGATTACCCCATCTTTCTTGCCCCCCCCTAGATGTGTGGGAGGAAGGAAAGGAATACCAGACCTATTCAAAATCAACTTATTTATTGATCAACCAAGTTAACAACTCTGATTCACTAAAATTCAAGAGAATGTGTCTCAATAGGAACAATACAAGTGAAACAATAACGAGATGCACGAATTATACGAAAACCATGAATATCGACAACTTTAATTTAGGAACAATTCAACTATCCCAATTAGCTTAACGTTACTTTAAGTTTAGTGACCAATCGTCACTTTATATCTTCGTCTATTTAATACTTGAAATATTCAGTAATTTGTAGTGATACCTGATCAGTAGCAAGCTCACCTGACCTCTGACTTTCTTTCTAATCTTCTCTTCATGCTAGCTAGAAAACCCTGGCAATTTATAGTAGATTTGATTTGAATATCACGGTTTTTTCTTCAGAAGGGTTGGTTGTACATAAACGCGAAGGATAGCCCAAAGATTTCCAAGGAGGATTAGCGGAAGGTACGTGAACAAATCCGTCACAAACTATCTACTTTCATAGGAGTTGAAAAGGCAAATTTTTTGTAAGAATTCCCCAAAATGCTTTTTTTCCCTCATTATTGTTGTGCTTTCAATAAATTGTTTACCATATGCGTATATATAGATATAGAGGAAACAAAAACTCCTGAGAAATACAAACTTAGTAAATAATTAATAGAATCTGAAAATACAAAAAACTCCCAGTTCCAATTCATAATGCCAAACATAAAAGTTAAGTTTTAAAATTAGATTATAAAAGTATAAATTAAAACCAAATGTGTGCAACCTTGGACTTGGGACTGAAAAGTAGTTTAGTTAAAAGTAGGTTATAGTTGGATGATATTACTTCTACACATTTATATAAGGAGAGAAGAGTTTGATGATACTACTCCTACATATATATAAGGAGATAAGATGTGTTTGTTTTCAAAAGATAAAATCTATAAGCCGGGAATATTTGTCGTTAAATCTCGAGATAGCTGAGAAGTAGATCTAATGCAACTTAGGCAGAACGTGTGAATTCACTACTTCAGCAACCATTTGTAACAATACATATGTGATATGGATGCACTACGCCGAAGCCAGTACAGTCTAATTATATTGGACTTTTGTGCAAAGTGAGAGTGGTAGATTTTTGATGAAATATAAGCCGTGTATGGAGAAATGTGTTTTAAACGAAGCGGTGTGTTAAGTAATGTACCGCCAATTATTAGGATACTTAGCATAAGATTTATTCACATGAGTATACGCTGAAAACTAGGGTATAAAAAACTTAATACCTCAACATCATAGCAAAGAGTAGAAAGACCATCACACGGGCACAGCGGTCAAAGAAAGTATTCGACATGCGAAGATTTCTGCATATATTGCATTAAAAAATAAAAACTGTATAAAAAACAAAAATAAATTATTGATTTTAAACCAAATATAATTAAGTATTAAATGTTGTATCTTTTTCAATACATTAATGTATAATAAATTAACAAAATCACAATTATTTCAATCAAAGGCAGTTAAGCAAATAAAAAAAAGTATTCAACAAGACATAAAAATAAATGAAAAATATAAAAATAATAATAAATTAATATCTAGTTGCAATTCCTCTCCGATGGATGACTTCTCTTAAATGCTGTGGCATCAGTATAACCAAAATTTCTGTCACCTATTGGTCAATGTTCGGCCATTCCTCTCTAAGGTCCTCCATTTGACCTTTGTTAGAAAAAATGGCACTCTCTTATCCTTTGTTTCCAATTTGCTCCGCAGGTGCTCAATTGGATTGAAGTTTGGAGTTTGGTTGATTGTTTTTATAACTTTTGGGCAGTTGTATAGCAGCCAAAGCCTTGTATTGTGAGTAGAGTGATTTGAGTCATTGTCTTGGTAAAATTGGTAGTCCTCCTCTATACCCAGTTTTTCAGCACTGGCACCCAAATTTCCTTTTAAAATCTGTATGTAATACAGATGGTCCATTATGCCGTTAATTACGACAATATTTCCCACTCCTGAAGCCGACATACACCCCTGAAATATTATTGCTCCTCCTCCATGCCTTACTGTGGACACCATATTTCGTTCTTCCAACTCAGCGCATTGCGTTTTCTATACAATATAATTTTGCCATCACATTCAAAAGTATTAAACTTTCTCTCGTCTGAAAAAATTACATTGTGCCAGAATTCTACTGGTTTGTTCGCATATTTTCTAGCAAATTCCAGCCTTTGAACTCGATTTTTTTGGATATATATGGCTTCTATCGAGCACTTCTAGCCTTAAATCCATTATTATGCAGGTAATTTCTAACGGTTTGGGGCGTAACAACAAAGTCTAAACAATCCTTGGTAACTTTTTCCCAACTTGATGCATTGGCTTTGTGGTTCTTTTTAATTTGACGTGCAAGCCATTGCTTCGCCGCTTGGGAAAGTTTTTTGGTCGACCGGATCTTGGCTTATTATCAACCAATTTTTTCTCTGAATGCTTTTTAATTATATAATGCACACTTGTCTTAGCCTCTTTACAACAGCCGAAAATTTGTTTTCAGATAAACCATTTTTAAAGTGCATTAGGATTAAATTTTTAATTTCTACTGACTACTCTCCTTATTTTCAATTCTTATAGCTCACTGCTTAAATAAAACTTTTTAAATACCCTCAGAAATAATCCAAATGTTTTGAATTACAAGAATTTTCAACTACACTTAAAGGTGTTTTTGCTTCTCGGTATAAAAAATTTTCCAAAGCCTCCTGTGTTGAATACTCAGTTTGCTTTCCAAACTGCTTTTGAAAGTTATAATGGTGATTTTTTTGCTTAAATTTGTTTTTGTAAATACAAAAACTTCTACAACAGAAACTGAACTTTTATATGCAACAAATAATGAATTATGGTCTCGTTGTTTTTGCATTTGTGTTTAAAGTAAATATTCGTAGAAATCGTTGCATGTCGAATACTTATTTTGAACACTGTATGTGCTTGGAACATTTGATCCGATACCACAAAAAGGCGGAAAGCCGTTCTTGAGCGCATTGTAGTTATGAGTGAAACATAGAGCCAACAAAAAGAATGAAACAGGAATAGAGATATCCACAGACATCCAGTTCTGATAAAGTTGGAAATGAGGGCCTTAGTATTACGTTACCTCTCACTGCATTTTGAGTTTTCATGCGTCTAAGAAATGTAGTAAATAAAATAAATAAAATTAATTTCATATATATATATATATATATATATATATATATATATATGTTACCGGCAAAGTATGAAATCCGGCATTCTATAGAATGCCTAAAACTAGCCGGCAATGTATGAAATGATTTTATTTCATACATTGCCTATAGGCTTTCTATAGAATGCCAAATGAGAAACCGGAAAAGTATGAAATACAGCAATTAACGGAGTTGTTGGTGAGGGAGGAGAGCGAGAGGAATGACTTGTGTGTACGTACGACCCTTTGATTGACAGGGGAGAAAAATCTCATGATTTCACCCTGAAGGTCACTGCCTATATGTCGCAGGGAAACGATGAAATTAGGACTTTCGTCAAATCCCAAAAGGAGATGATCAATTCACGCAAGATGTTAAAATGAATTCTCTTTTGTTTTTTCCCTGTTGTAAGTAAGTGAATTAGTTAAATCCCCAAAACTGTTTTAGTGAAATAAAGTGAAAAAAATATGCCACTTTTTTGGTGCTAGGGGACAGATATTTGGGGGGTCGTAATAACTTTTGTTATAGTTAGGATCTGCTGGGACACATCCCCCCGGTGCATTATCATCCCCTCTACAGCTTTTTGGCCAATATCTCGACACCCGAGCCTCACAGTCCATTCGATTCCTCTCTAACTTCTCTTCCAGTTATTATAATTTCATGCTCATAGGGCTAGTCCTTACATAGTTTTTCATTGTTTTTAACTTTTAAAATTTATTTAAATCCACAATATCTTGGCTCCTGTATGAGTCTCGGACTTGAGATTTGAATCAACTGTTCCAGTCATCTAGACCCATTCAGTCATATACATGACTCCCCTTGTGTAGGCATGGGGAGGGCTTAAGCACTAAAATATCACGTTCCCATGTTCATCCTATTAGGGTCTGAAAATTTTCCCCTCCCCCCTAAAGAATTGGGCTTGGGGCTTGATTTTTGGAGGTACGCCATATTTTCGTGTACCCGTGAGCCTTACGTGGCATTGCCCCCCTCCGGTTCTCTCCCCCCCTACAGGGCTTCCCCATTAATAACTCGTATCCTATGCTACCTTGGTCGACCACACAGGCTGGATTCGATTGTTCTCCCTATGAGCTCTTCAAATATGTAATTTTATCCCAATAGCCCCATTCCTCCCCTCCCCATTTTACGTTTTTAAACAATTTTAAAGTTCTTTAAATTCCCCATAGCTTCAAGGATTTTTGACCTGTATGGTTCGGAAGAACAAGGACTCGACCTCCCAATTGACCTCCCCCCACTGGACAGCATTTTGCCAATATTTAAAAATAACGTCTCTTCAATGTCATTTCCATGATGATAGTAAGTGATTTTATTACACCCTGAACTGTTTCAGTGAAATGATGAAATGAGCTAGTCAGGAGTTGCATTGGCAAAATGCTGCTCAAGGGGGGAGACACCTGGGAGGCCGAGTCCTTGTACAGTGTTTTTTTTTCAGGTATAGAAGTTTAAGTTGGCATTACTTTCCAAGATGGCGACCAACTTAACAGCTGTCAAGTGATTTATTCTCAGTTTGGTTTGGCAATTCATCATGAATAGACTCACGCCTGAACAACGCTTTCAAATTGTGCAATTTTATTTCGAAAATAATGGTCGCGATTTTCATAAGTGAATTTTGTTTAGCGATGAAGCGCACTTCTGGTTGAATGGCTACGTCAACAAACAAAACTGCCGCATTTGGAGTGAAGCTAATCCACAAGTGTATGTCGAAATACCGTTACATCCAGAAAAACTGACTGTTTGGTGCGCTTTATGGGCTGGTGGAATCATTGGTCCGTACTTCTTCAAAAACGATGAAGGTCAATGGTGATCGGTATAGAGCCATGATTACTAACTTTTTCATTCCTGAATTGAACAATCATGATGTCCAGGAGCAGTGGTTCCAACAAGACGGCGCAACATGTCACACAGCTCGTGCCACAATTGATTTATTGAAAGACAAGTTTGGTGACCGCCTAATTTCACGTTTTGGACCTGTGAATTGGCCTCCAAGATCTTGTGATTTAACACCGCTAGACTATTTTTGCGGGGCTATGTAAAGTCATTGGTCTATGCGGATAAGCCACAAACGCTTGACCATTTGGAAGACAACATTCGCCTTGTTATTGCCGATATACGGCCACAAATGTTGGAAAAGTCATCGAAAATTGACGTCCAGATTGGACTACATCCGAGCTAGCCGTGGCAGTCCTATGCCAGAAATCATATTTAAAATGTAATGCCACAAGATTATCTTTCGAATAAAAAAAAAAAATTCATGTCAATCGAATAATACATCGCTGTTTTATTGCAATTTAAAGTTCTATACCTCTCAAAAAACACCCTTTACTTCCGAACCATACAGGTCAAAAATCCTCGAAGCTATGAGGAATTTAAAAATTTAAAATAGTTTAAAAACGTGAAATGGGGGGGGAGGATTGGTGCTATTGGGATAAAATTACATATTTGAAGAGCTCATAGGGAGATATCAATCGAATACAGTCGATGCGGTCGACCAAGGTAGCATAGGATTCGAGTTATTAATGGGGAACCCTTGTAAGGGGAGAGCACCGTAGGGGGCCAATTCCACGTAAGGCTCACGCATATACGAAAATATTGCGTACCTCCAAAAATCAAGTCCAAGTCCCCTTCTTAGGGGGGGCTGAAATTTTTTTAGACCCCCTGGGGAAACATGGGAACGTCATATTATAGTGCTTAACCCCTTCCCATGCTTACACAATGGGAGTCAAGTATATGACTGGATGGGTCTCAACAAATGGAACAGTTGGTACAAATCTCAAGTCCGAGACTCATACAGGAGCCAAGATATTGTGGATTTAAATAAATTTTAAAAGTTTAAAACAATTAAAAAGTACGTAAAGAATAGCCCTATGAGCATGAAATTATAATAACTGAAAGAGCAGTTACAGAGGGATCGAATGAGCCAGGTTTTATTTCCCTTAAGAGGACTTGTCACCCTAAAAATGATCAGAATATCATTTGTTTATTTTTATTTAGTTACATTCTTTGCATTATTATCTTTCGATTGATACATCAGTTTTGCATGCCTGAAAATTAGAAGTTGGAAAAACTTCAATTGAAAAATATAAGCAAACATCCCTTTATAGATAAAAAAAAATGAGAGGTATAAAAAAGCTATTGTAAAAAGTGAAATAATAACTAAAAAAAGAAGCTTTTATAAATAAAGCAGGATATTTTTTAAATATTACATTAATGTAATTTGTATTTCTTTAGAAATACGTGCATGTAAATTTTTTTCATTGAGGCTTTTTTTAATTTTTTAATTATTTCAGTTCTTTTTCATCATCTGATTTCCATAAATATATAATATTTTTATATTATGTGGTGAAAAAAAAACTTTAAAATTTATGCAATTGCAGGAAAACTTTTTTTTAACATTTTTCTTGAGTTTTCTTATGCAATTAATAATCTATAAAAAGGGATCGTTTGCAAAAAATATATGATTTGCGATAAGTTGAAAGTACGATTATTCTTATGAAAATATGTAGCTAATGTTTTAAAGTGATATTTTATGTTATTTAAGCTTACAATAATTATTTTTTTAGAATTACAAACTTTACAGTGGTTTATCTCAGTTTGTGCTTTTTCGCATTCAAAATGCTTCTCTTTCCATAAATATCAATCAATCACTTCGATTTGTTTCGATCCCCTGTGTTTTATGTATAATGCATGTAACAAAATTAGGCATCCAGTTTGTGCTGTAAACTTAATATTGTAAAAAAAAAATTAATGTTGGGGAGATTTTGGCATTTTCGTTGAATTTTAGCATGCATATCTACATTTTATTTTTTTCTCTAACATTAATTAAGTTATTGTAAAATCGATTCATAAATTTCTTTTAGACATTCTTAGGAAAGTTACAAAAAATTTCAGGTCAAATAATTAGTAAATACAAAAGGAGTACTATTCTAAATTGTTCCATATTCTTTTAAAAACTTGCAATTTTTCTAAATTGTGTGAATAATTCACACAAAATTTCATTTCGTGTTATTTTCTTGAATAAAAACATTATATGTAATGCTAAAATAAAATTTTTAAATACATAAATAAGAAATAATTGTTCAAAATATGCCAAGTCCTCTTAATAAGAAAGGCAATAATCTTGTTCAGTACAACGTTAATTTTTCCTTATGTATTTTGAATAAATTTTTTAATGGCACTCTTATTATTTTTCTTGTATAACATTTGTATTTCTTAGGAATGCACGTCATTTATAAAATAGCTTTATTAGGACCTATTTTTCATACTTTGTCTAAATAGCATTTGGCATTCTATACAATGCCTAGGCAAAGTAGGTAATAATTCTCCTATTTCATACTTTGCCTAAAAACGTCAGATTCTATGGAATGCCGGCATTTCATCATTTGCCGGTAACATATATATATATAACTACAATCTTCAAAATATTCTCTGAATTGAAAAATAAATTTCTAACATTCCTCTCTCAAAACAGTAGTTTTTTTTCTTTCTTTTCGATTGCCTTATATTTTGTTTCATTTCACAACGATAAATACTTCGAAATCCCCTGCTTCATCTATTGCAACAAAAATATCATCTTTCACCTTTACCAATCGTTAGAGGTCCGCATATTTTCCACAAAAAAGTAAGGCTGTTGAGATTTTCGTGTTCTTATTTACGAAATATTCTTTCCCATTCCCTTTTTAAACTGCCTTTTGTTGATTATAGATGTTTTGTTCGAATCGGGTAACCTAAGCACTGCTCAATATGTCGAAATAAACCAACTTCAGTAAACAAGATTTTAACATGCTTTAAAACATCTAGCATGCACGAAATAAATTGTTAGGCAATAGCTGCTTATACGTAAAATTCCTTTAAATGATTGATTGCAATAATAATATTAATTTTGAAATTTTTAATCAAATAAACCAAAATTCAAAATAACAAGGAAAGTAATAATCTCACCAAGAAGTAGCAAGTTACATATTAGTGTAAATGATATTATCAATTCCTCTTTAATTGATATAAATATGTTTTACCATTCGTCTAATTGTGAAACAATGTTGTGGCGTAATAATTTCGAAAGAACATTTTGAAAATAGCATCAGAGTCTCATATTTATATACAATCTTTAAAATCTAGCATAAATTGTTTAATATAAAGAAATGTGTCAATACAATTTTTACTCTAGTGCTTTCAAACTCGTTATTTTAAAGTACACAAGGTTTGATATCAATTTTCATTCAAATTTTCAAATTCTAACTACCATGAGCGTATTCTCTTTTTTTATTTTATCTTATCCTGAATTTATTGCATACCTATACGCATTCTTCTCTAACTTTAAAACGACAATAGTATAAAAGAAAAAAAAATTCTAAATAAATACATGCATCACACTTTTAAAAATAAGTGTATAAATTCCAGCCTATAGAATAATATTCTATTTTACAACTGCGCAGAACCAATATCAGAACAAAATATTTCTTTTGTAAGAGAATTTATGTAGATTTCTTTACAAAAACCCAATATTGTTGAGTATTTTATTTTAAACATAAATGCTAAATTTGGTTATATCGGCATAGAACGGATATTAAATGAGCTTTTAAGATTTCTTATTTCATGACTGGTAATACATAAAATTTCAATGAATGTTAAAAAATGTTTTTACAGATCCAATTTGTTCATTGTGTTGAAAATGTAATAATTTAATTGAATGTTAGGATGAGCCTTTTATTGTTTGTTGTAAGGCATAATAGTATCAAAAATCTGTAAACCATTTTGTAATCTTAAGAAATCAGAAATAGTTACAAATTAATTCAGATGCGTTAGATTTTGATACACGTAAAAAATTATCACGGCAACTGTATTCTTTTACGATGTGAAAAGAAATATTTTTAAAAACCATAAAAGAGAGCTCAGCTCTTACTCAAAATGTTTAATTCAAGACTATTTTTGCCAGATATGGAAAAATAAGAAGCAAAATCAGTATATCCCTTAAGGTATCCGAATAGGTTGAAAAAGAGCATTTTAGGTGTTTGAAGTTTGGTGTTGTTTGGGTCATTAGGGAGAAAAGAAATTAATTATTGAGGAAGAATGACTAATACATAAAATTAGAGAATTTTTTAAGTTCTTTTTATAGCATTTACTTTATCTAACTAATAAAGATATCTTTTTTTAATTCGTATTTTGAAGAATGAAATTTTCATGATAATTTGTGCACGAAAAACGGGATATCTTCTAAATAATCCAATCAAATGCAATGAAATTTATAACATCTATGCTATGGGCCCTTCAGAGTGTAACAAACCGCAGGTTTTAAGACAGCTACATTTAATTACATTTTACAGCCATTTTTAGTTTGGAATATGCAGTAATTTTGACGAAAAATCATGACCATCAAATTTAAAAATGCTCTTATAAAATATTTATTTCTTAAACTATCTTTTATCCTGCGGTTTGTGACTCTTCAGAGGGATCAAGAAGTAAATCAATGACGTTAAAATTGCATAATGTGCATTTTATTTGTATGTATCACGTTTTTCTTTACTTAAAATTTGCTAAATTTTCCAAAAAATATTTTTTTTCAAAAAAAAGGGCAATGCATGTTAGTTATTTAATAGTTATGACTTTTTAAGCCTATTTATGTTCTTTGAAACAATAAAATTATTCAAAAAATCAATTTTTGAAAAATTTATCTCTGAACCTAGTCGGATGCCTCAACTTCGCACTGTTGCATTTCTGCAACATATGATTTATTTTAATTTAACAGACTCAATATTTTTTAATTACCTACAAATCACTTATCTGAGAAAAAAAGATTACTGCAACGAAATACATGCTAATTTTGTCACTAGATGCAAGTACATTTTTTTTCCAGAAATCACAACAATTATAAAAATCTCTGATGCCACAAGAACTGTGTTTTTGCTGTATAAAGAATCCATTATATTGTGTGCTTCCTCTTGTTTATTGACGAAATAAATTACCAGGTAAGAAATTTAAACATTTTATGATGAATAAGAAAATTCTCACATAAAAAAAAGTTTTGTAATTTACAACAGTACTGCACAATGTTGCCCTTCTTCAACAAACAAAAAAATAACTGAAATTCAATTTAAAACTGCTTAGTTTTTTTTCATATTTTTCCCTTTTATTATTACTTGAGAACTAGCTTATATAATTCTTTTCATAGAAATTTATAAAATCTGCGAAGTTAAGGGACATATATTTTCAGAAGTAAAAATACCTCTGCGTCCATACAAGTTAAAGTATTAAGCTTCATTTTTACACAAAATACGAGGTTTGTTCGGAAACTAAGTACTGTTTCGTTCCACCGCAACCGCAGTGGTAGTTTTGCAGTTCAACACTTGCTCACAAGTGTCGTCGTTGATTGTCAGTCTAATGACACTATTATAGCCGGATTGTGTTCTTTTTACAAGTGTTGGTGAATGTTCAAAATAGTTGACGATTACCGATCCAGCCAACTGTGAAGTGCGTTCTATAATCCATTTTTTGAACTCAAGAAATGTTTAGCGAGTTGAAATCATCCTTCACTTGTACGGATTTCTGGTGAAAGGCATCTGAGAAAGTAGTTTCAACAATTGAATGATGGGTGTATCAATGTTCATGACGAAGCACGGAGTGCGTTACCACCGTCATGAACATTGATACACCCTTCATACAATTGTTGTCAATGGTGGTTTGGCTGAAAAAGTGAATGGGAGAATTCGGAGAACGGTTCACAATAAGATTGTTTTGTAATGAATTTCCACAGGTTTTAAAAACCGTTCACTGGCGCCTTCTGTTTTTAAAGAGAGTATAGACAAGTTGGTTTCCCGATATGAAAAATGGTGGCAACTATGTAGAAAATATCTCATGTAAAAATTTTTTTTTTTGAAAAAAGATTTTTTCTGCGAACTTTTTCAAAGCGGTTCTTAGTTTCCGGACAAGCCTCGGGGGTTTACAAAGAATCTATAAAAAGGTAGGGTTTTTTTCTCTCGTTTTATCGCATGCACTTAAATTTTTATCAAACAATAAAAAAATAAATTAACTGTGGAATATGTTTTATATCATTAAGTTTTCAAAAATCTGTATAGGTGCATTTACCATTGCAAGTTTTATAAATTCATTTATCCTCGATACGTTCCCTAAAATTTTGCGTAAACACTTAACATATTTCTGTCACATCTACCAATAAACCCTACAATCGGTTATGATTACAATAATCCCCTATAAATATCACTACAGAAAGTAGGCACCAATCCGAAAATGCACGAGTAATAAATTATCATTATACATGGGATTAATTGCCCTCACCATTATACAGACACGTGCGACCACTGCAAAAGACAGAAAAAAATGGGTAAAGGATGAAAAATACGTTTCCTCGCAGCATTCCAAGCATGCCCCAAAGGAGTGAAATCCCACGGACGTGCTGGTCAGTCCATGTTGATGACGCTGACCCCCTCACAATTCATTAGTCAACGGCAGGGTGTGAGAGGGAGCTTTACCACAGAAGAAATATCTCTATGTCAAAATATATCCCCGTGGTCATTGATACTCAATTCAGGAACAATGTTATACGAAAGCCATGCATTGTATTTATTTACAGGCTCTCTGATAATTGTATTTGCTTCTAGTAGAAAAATTGTTGGATAAGCGTTAGCTTATATATTGTAATCTCTTTAAGGTCATTATCTGTATTACTTAGCTATTGTATAATGTGTTATTTATGAGCATGGACAGTAACAAATGTATCAATCTATTTTCGGATTGATTTAATAAAGATAATAAAGATGTAGATATTTTATTACTGAGATAAAGATTCGTATAATTATATATTCTTTTTACTTATCACCTGTCGTTTATAGTAAATCAAAGGAACTCTGATTATCAGCAGACTAATGTCGATTTTGAGGCAAAGAGTAACTTATCGAATTTGTTAAAGCATGTTACGTAATACATCTTATGTATTATCTAAGTAAAATTTGTTTTTAACGCGCAATAAGCTGCTATCCAATTAAAAAGAAACTTCTTTCAAAAAATTAACATTTTGCTCTTTGTTTCATTATCTTTCCAAAAGTTTAACAATAAAAGATGTTATATTACAATTATACAAAATATTAAAATTATATTTAAACTATAATACAATTTGCACTAATTTATTTAATATAGTAGAACAACATTAAATCCCAAACATTGAGCCACATACTTATTGAACATGAAATAGATAGGGATTTTGATTAAATATATTACTTATAATTATACAACCTATTCACTGAAGTTTAATGCAGCGTAATAACAAAATAAATTTATTACATTTCATTAACGTTGCGCTCTGAAGCACAAATGACGAATCTCGTAATTTTAAACCTCAGTCAAATAACGAGGACGATACCTGAGTAGGAGCCCCACTCTACAAACTTCCACATCACGCCAGTGGGAGGGTTTTAATCCCCGATAGAGTTAATGTGAATCAAACTCCAAAACAGTGGCTTTTAGTAGCCCGAGGACTCGAACTCACGACTTTCCGGTGACGAGCTTGTGAACATGACCACCTAAATTTATTTGAAGCTTAGAATTACTGTTGAACTTGTTTTTGTGCGGTGTATAGGAACCGCATAAAAATAACCGCACAAAAATGTTCGAACATTTCATCAATTCTTACATATAACAAGCAAATTCGTCGAAATACTGCAAAAAAAAAAAATTTCTGCGATTACACAAAAATAAAATCGCATAAAAAAGGACCGCACAAAAACAAGTTCTACTGTAAATATTACTATAATATATATTGGAGCTTGTTTCCTTTTTATACAAATGGGAAAATATTACCTGTCAAAAAATTCTTTTTTAACTATACAGAGATTTTGGAAAATAATATATACATTTTTCATGAATCATATACGAATTATTTTCAATTTACGTATAAACATTTTAATTTGGATGGCTTTATATTTCAAAAAAATTTTATACTTATTTGGTGAAGAAATAAAGTATTTTAAACAGATAGTTTTACAATTGAGTCCCTTTTACGTGTTTTTTTTATCTGTAGAATATTTTTCTTTAGTTATGAATATTTGAATTTCATTTTTTTTCCTAAATAAGCTGTATCCTATCTAAACTAAGTTATAATTGCTGGCAACTAGTTTTGAGAGATAATTCATTAATTTTTACTCTAGTACCTTCAAATAATTAAATTTATTTTAATTATTAAATTTATTCAATAAATATTTAACTCAAAGTTTTTTGCTGCAACATTTTAAAAGAAATAATACAACCAGCTCAACATGTACACAGTCGGGACTATATTCAAAGCAATGATCCATATGTCCTAATTTTCCTTTTTGTTTTTTCTCCTAGTTATTCTATTCACTTTTATAAGAAGTAAACTTCGAAGATATCTTGTAACATGCAAAGCGAACTCATTCAATATGACAGAAAAATTTAACATCCAAAACACAACGAAGATGAATGGCCTGAACTTCCCCAAGGTCGTTTTTAGAATAATCCTATTTTCATTTATCCGAAGTTGCTACGATGTATCTTTCAGCAAATTTATCCGTAGAATAATGAAAGGAATCCTTTGTCTGGCAACGGCATAAATTAAGTTATTCATTTATGTAGCCTAAAAATAGGTATTATGTTACAACAATTTGCAAGTCAGTTTATCTTTCTTTGAACTTTTATGTATGAATGACATTGATTCCTTAATTCATTCTTACAAATGCTTGAATATTGTTTCAGAATTTGTTAGTATAATGATAAACTGATCATTCAGTAAAGATATGTACCTTGAAGCTATGTTGGGTATTGGGTCTTGGCTCATGATTCTAAATTGATAGAAATATGTAAGTAAAGAATAATTTTCTTTATTCTTGATTTTTATTAGTGTTATTATTTATACAGGATTTCTATAAGAGTCGGGAATCAAGTAATATTAACGTTTTAACAGCTCAGGTGTCGTCCACGTCACTTGACCATGGTTCAAAATTATGTGGTCCGTCGCCAAAAGCCCTCGTGTAGCTGAGAACAGTGCGACTTTAATATTCATTCATTAATTCTAAAATTTAAGAAGACGCAGGACGATTCAATTGACAGAAACCGGCAAAATATCAAATGAATTTTTTTAGCCTAAATCATTCTTTACATTTTTTTAATAAACTCACAAAATTTGAATGTTTTGAGTTTTAAAAAAACCCAAAGAGAGAGAGAGAGTTATAATAACTTTAAAGTTCTCCTTTTCACATTCCCATCCCAGTAGCAAATAAAAATTTTAAACTAAATTATCTCATGTCAGAAAGAAAAAACCACTAGTTTTTTTTCATTTCAAATACTAAAGCTTCTTTTCTATTTTGCCAAATACCTCCATATTTTTTCTAACTGTTGCGATTAATACATGTAATAAAGTTTGGTATGCATTTTTGAATAAAGGCAATACTTATTTGTTAAAAGGTAGTTGAAATTAAAAGTTATACATTTTTCAAGAAGTTTTCAATAAGCATTCATAAAAAAGTATTTTACGAATATTGATTATGCTATCGCAAAACTCATATCAACTTTTGTTACAAATAGTTCGACGTACTTGCACATAATTAAATAGTGCACGTAAATACATAGTGCGTAAACCAAATTTTGTTTGTGTATGCCAATTATGGTAGTAGGAGGAACGTTTTAAAATCATTTCATGAATTATAAAAATTTTCCTTAATAAATTAAATGGTTAGGTTTTTGCGGTATTTTTAGTACAAAAACTGTGTTTTACATAGCATATATAATAGATATATATAGAGAGAAAGCAACTAAACATTTGTGAAAACCATCAAACCAAGGAGACTTTTTTATTAAAATCGTACCATCTCCCCTTAAATATAAAGAAATTTTTGTGGACAAAACTAGTTTTCGTTATTTTAATTCGAGTATTTGCTCCATAAACTATTATTGCACACAATCTCTGAAATCAGTCTTATCCAATATGAGTCTTATCCAATAATATTTTAAAATATCCAATAAAAATTAATGGAAAAGGATAAATAATATTTAAATAATCGTAATCAAAGAGTTTATTTATTTCCTGTAATTCTGATATCAGACATGAGAAATATATGCAATCCTTCGAAACGTTTATGTATTTGAAACATATTTTCTGTAATTAAGATTATCAGGCATACTATAAATAACTTTCTAACAGATTTAGACTATCTAAATGTTCCAAAAATTGTTGGTGCTAAATTTATCCAATTTTGATTCAGAACTCATTTCATTTAGTCAAAATAGTATATATAAGATTAACTATACCTATAATATATTAACTATGCCTACATAACGTTAATAATATTCCTAATGTTTATCTATATCATTGTTATTCTTTACAGTTGTATTCAATAATTAGAATTAAGATGGCCATTTCATTTCAGGGATTGTTCAACGAGTCCACAGTTGATCGAGGCAATAAAATAAATAAATTATTCATGGCAAAGCTTTCCGAAATAGCAAGCTTTCCAGAAGTATTTTCTCCCCAGTGCTTAAAGGGAGGTATATCCCTTTTAAGGTCTAATGTAAGGTAAAGAAATTATTGGTGGAAATGGATGGGCGATTAAGAAGGTTCGGATACTTCCGCCACCCTCCTGAAAGACATTGATTTTAAAGTGGTCCAGGCGGTTTCCGAAGTATCGAATGAAAGAAGGATTTAATTTGAATTTCAAAAGTGCGTATTTTCTTTGTCGCTTAGTGAAAGGCAGTGGATGGTTCTGTTTTAACTACTTTATAACAGTGCTGCGCTTTTGCATTATTCATAGAATCTTCGCATCAATTCGAATAAGGAAGAGATGAGGCAATATAGAAGAAAGAAAAAAAAGAAAAAAGAAACTTCTGTTTCTTTGGAAATTCCAGATGTTACAGCATCTATGATCCATTGAACGAAGTGACTTCGGATTTTTTTTTTTTTTTTTTTTTTTTGCTATTATTATTTCTTTTACCTTTTTGATAATTTTTTGCGCTCTCGCGCTCATCTTTATTCCTTCTCGTTCACAAGTAAAAACTCGTTTAAAAAGCGATAAAATTGCCTCTGAGCAAGCCGTGTTGTCGTTCGAGATTAGATGGAAGGATAGAGTTACTTTTACAAAATTTCCTGGGGGATTTTTCTTATTTTTATTTTTCTTATTCTAATGTGTTCAGTGTATTTCTTTCTTTCGTTAACTTAATCTCTTCGGTATTTTTAAATTTTTTTAAAAATATTTTTTCCACCTATTATGGAGAAATGTAACGCTTACATAATGCTTCATTTACTTATTCTTGCAATTTGTGGGCCACAAAAATTGTAAAATTGAAAAACAGTATTTTACTTTTAAACATTTTTAACAATATTTTATCTTTTTTTTTTCTCCGATTGTTTGTGAGAAGAAACAATCGTAGCAGCCATATGTTCTGAAGTGGGATAAAAGAATCTGAATAAACGGATTTACTTTTTTTTAAAGACAGTTTTTGGGGATCTAATGCTGGGATGCATTTTATGTATTCAACATCACATATTTATAAACATGTAAGCATTTTTTATCATCACGAAGTTTTTTACGTCATGTATGATGCATCATTCAGTTATACATAAAAGTAATGCCTAAATCTGATAGAATATAGTTTGGATGCTCTCTAAAAAATTTTACGTCCCCAAAATATTATTTTAAAATGGTATTAGAGATCACAAAATCATTAAACATGTAACACGAAATACATTTAAAGGAAGTATTATTTATTCAATCCATCTTTGAAGTTTAGATTGTAGCCCGTAATACATCCAATCAAATCTAAATATGCGTTGATTCTTTCCTTGCAAAGTGTTGGATCCGTGATATAACCTGGTTGTGGTACAAAGCATACATCGGTTTGTTGCATATTTCCAAGATATTGGGGGATTCTCAGTTTTACGCTCGTCTCGCCAAAGACTGTTGTCTATAATGATGGAATAGCTGCACTTGAATATATATGAGAAGATTTTTTTAGAAGTTTTCAAGTGTGATGGTGAGGAAGCTAGGTTTGTGTGGTTTGGTTTGAATAAATGTCACTCTCTTAAGTTAGGTAAGAGCTATTGGTGAAGAACTTTTAAAATATTGAACATTTGATGGAAATTCGTTATTTTAATTTCTCTACACCATAATATATAGGCGTAATAAACATTTCAAATAATTCGAAACATGATTTTTTCTAAAGTCAAAACTGCATTGCTGGCCACCAGAATTGTAACACTAGGAAGGAAAGCAAATTAGAAAAATCTACTTAATATGCATACACAGCATGGTAGGAAGAAAACATAATTAAACGTACGTTAGCGCAGACATCTGTCCTCTCAGGCAGTTAAAACGGAATCTAGTCCAATTGGGCTTGGCTGACATTTGCGGTCATTTGTTCAATGTTGCTTCAAGTCTATGCTACACTTCATCAATCGTAGTGTTTGAAGAGTTGTGACGGGCCAGTCTCTCAGCAACTCACGACCAGATGTTTTCAGTGGATGAGAGGTCTGGAGAACGTTCTGGTCTGAGCAATGGCAAATCACCCTGTATGTCGAGATATGTCAAGACCCGATGGTCAGCATGTCGTATTCTGTTATCTTGTTGAAAGGTCACATCTTTAAAGATGAGAGAAATGCAATGCTAATGCAGATTAACCAACGACGTGATTAAGAGGTGTTCGTGTCGGGTACTAAATGGCTGTCCATACCATCAAACCAAGTGCAGAGCCTGTATGACGATATCAAATGCAAACAAGACACGGGTGTTCTTATCATTTCCTTCAGATACGTAATTGTCCATTATAATGCTGCACATAGGACAGGGATCGAAAGGAAGACGTCGGGCCACTCCTGTATCCAGTTTTGCCGTTGAGTGCACCACTGTTTAGCGTCTCTACGTTGTATAACCAAGGGAAGCGAATCAATGGTTGCCTTACAGACAATTCATGCAGCTCCAAACATCATCGCACTGTCCGTGTAATTACTTGATGAGCTGCAACTAAGCCTACTTCCTGGCTCAAGGTCCATGATGTGGCTGTACGATCCTGCAAAGTTGACCTGATAACATGTATATTATTTCGAATGTTAGGGAAAGGAGGCCGTTGGGATCCTACATAGAGTTCAGTATGACCCTCCAGAGCTAATGGATTCCAATGTTCATTGTAGTTGTTGCAACGTAAGTAGAAATCAGTAGCGTACGCAGACTTCTTTTATGGGGGCTTTATATTCTAAAAAACACGTAGACGAAAGCTCCGAGAGATAATTTCTAAAGGGGAAAATTAATAATCCGTTGATAAATGATGGGGATTGAAACCCCAGTCCCCTTCTTGTGAACACCACTGGTAGAAATACAAGTACAAACAAAGCAAAACCATAAATAACACTATTCTCATGATTCTGCCTCTATAGAATCCTTACACGTTATGGTAGTCTTTTCACCTTAAATGAGATACAACGCGATCTTTCTACAAATAACCGAAATTCAAATCCAATTTCTGAATGAGAAACCCGCCGCATAATTTTCCCTCTTACAGTGTTGGTGATGTGTCAATTTCTCCTTTTTGCTTTATTCGATTGTACTTAAATTCTAATCATTTTCATAGTCCATAATTTTTTTCTTCCACGTGAATTTGACGTTTGTATCATCCCCTTTCATGGAGCTACAATTTTAAAGCCCAACAATGTAGAAACCGGAAATCGATGTAAAATATTACCAATCCTAAAAATCATGATCAATAGGCTATTACTGTCCGTTCAATTTAAGAGTTCCATCTCGAATGCCGTTCCGGTCGCTTTAATTACGATATTCGTAGCCATTTGTCCACTGTGGAGCACTAGTACGACATAATCTAGAGCCAAGCAAAAACTAAATTTATTTTTCTCTTTTTTAATGAGAATCCTAAAATTTTTAAATGACCTTCCTATAAAGATTTAATGATCGATTAAAAAATTTAAATATTAAAAATTAATAAGCTCAAGAATCACAAATAAATTAAATACTAAATTTGCAGTCACCCTGAACGTATTTCTTAAGAATTAGAAATATTAGATTTATAAAATCGAAATACCAATTATTAGATAGATAAGGTTTTAAGATTTTCAAATATAAATGCACTTAGGGATTCCATTTTGCATTAGGAGTTTCTTCTGAGTTAAAAATTTTCATGGTTTATGTGAATATAATATCATGTATATAATTTATCTCGTTTTATAATTCTTATTGAATTACATTTTTATAAAGATGTGTGGTGGTGTGATATACATATAAACTAGTACCAAACCTCACGCGAAGACGATTATTTTGGCGTGGTCAATAAAGAACTCGCGTTCGGAAGGGAAGAAACTCAGATTGAATCTTCCTTCCTTCATTGGTGACCCTGTCCGTACAAAAGAACTGCACCTTTCGCGCGCAGCAGTCGTGGCACCATCTATCCACCGCAAAAGCAACCAAGCCGTCAAACATTGACGCAAATAAGCCGTCACTCCGCAAAGCCATCTCACACAAATGACGCAATTCTCAAGCCATCACGCATGAATGACGCAACCCACAAAGTAACGCAACTACTGCTCACATGTTTGCCACGAGTATGGCATCGTTCGTTCGCCAAATAGCTGGAGTGGGGGTATGTGGCGATGTGATATCTGTATAAACTAGTACCAAACATCACGCGAAGACGGTCGTTTTGGCGTGGTCCATAAAGCACTCGCATTCGGAACGGAAGGTACTCAGATCGAATCTTCCTTCAGATGTATCCTTATATCTGTTTAAAGCTTAATATTGTTTAAAAATATCAACATATTATGATAGGGTAAAATTTTACACCTACTAAACATTTTTATGCCTGGTAAATATCAGAATCATGCTTCATAAAGTCGCATAAGAAACAGGAATGAACAATGTTCTGTATTAAGTAAAGTAAATTTTCTTAAAAATAAAAAAGAAACTTTTTATTTTCACAAAAAGTAGCAAGATAATATCAAGGAAGGGTCAAGTCAAATCGTATTACCGTAGCGATCAGCACACGAACCTTTTTAAACCACTTAAAGCCGATATGAAAAATAATAAAAAAATTTGAAAAAGAGGTCCTCTCATGAGAGCTAGAAGTAAATAAGTAATGGTAAATAAAACTAATGGAGCCACGACGCTACCAAAAATAAAGAGATGAGATTGAACCTTTGGAGACTCTTTTTAGAAACAGTGTTCATAACTATCTGAGAAAATCTTCAGCAAACACGATTAAAAGTTTGGGTAGACTTCTATATATCCCAATAAGCTTCAAAATTCTTTTATTTTAAAAAAGCCATAGTACTTTACAGAATATTAAAGTTAAAACATATAAGTTCTATAAAGTTATAAACTTAAACTGTTTAGTTGTTTTTGTTATTCTGAAATTTTGCATATTATATATATATATACTTGAATCACTACGGTTTTCTTTTGGTGAAAATTTTGGTATCATCCTTTTACTTCTCAACTCAGTGCTTACAGAAAACAATTTAGTAGTAAATAACAAAAATAAATATTTTTATAATATCACTTCTAAAATCTCTACGGGAATTTAAAATACTTCCTTATTGTTATTCCTGCACCCTTTATCAAACATTGTTGGAAAATGCAATTATTTTTATGTTCTAAATTAGAAGTTTTAAATACACCAGAAAAAAAGTAAAATAGTTTAACTGGTTGAAACACTGAATGTGTAAATGTTTTATAATAAATGTGTTACATATTCGCGCTTAGCTGGGAAACTCATGATGTTGTATGACTGTATATTGTTTTTAAAAGTTATTGGTATCTAAATTCTAGTGTTAAACATTCTATTTCATTGAAAAAAAAACCATTATTATAGTCCTCGCCTCTTGCTTTAAAAAGGACAGGGCTTAAATTGCTAAAACAGTACGTTATTTATCTTTTACGCCCCGTAACCCCCTTCTCCTCGGAACCGATTTCCGCAAAACCAGTTTTTAGCAAATCTACTCTACAAAAGAAACTTGCTTGTCAAATTTATAGTATATAGGTCTTCTATTTCAAAAACGAAAATGTTTGCCTCTTGGGAGTCAGTCTTTGCAGAACCCGTTCTTAGTGAATCTTTACTCAACAAAAGGAAACATTTTTTCCGAAATTTTTGTAAGTCAAAAGAGGGAATTTTTTTCTTAAACACCCCTACAAACCTCTTTGGGAACTGATTTCAGAAAAAAAATAGTTTTTATCAGATCTCTACTTAACAAAATAAACATGCCTGTTAAATTTCAAATCTGTAGGTATAATAGTTCTGGAGATATCGTGATGAATAAATCGCTTTTCTGCTATATATAGAGAGAGAGATTAAAGTTTACAAAAATTTTAATACCTACATTTATTATGAAATTCACGTCGATAATTCATTTAGTGAGTATTTATTTTGGCAATTAAGAGAGAGAAATAATTATAACTTTCTTAAAGTATGTGCTATTTTCACGAACTATTTAATATTTTTTAAATAATCAATTTTATTAGTTTTTGTGGTATTAAATTTGGAAACAGTTATACTTTATTTCAGAAAAATAACCTCGAAAAATTTCGTAATAATCGTCTTAAACCCAAAATCAAACAAAATACAAAATTTTTCTCAATTATCATTTAACACTATGTTGCAATAACAGTGAATTATATTTCTTCGTCTAAGAAAGCAACGTTAAACTCGGAACAAAGCAAAAATTAAGGATATCTCTAGATACTCCCGAAATGTCACAACGCATGAAAAGAATCGCTTCTTTACTTTAAATTTTAGCTGTGCAACAGAACTATTAGCCATTTAACTCGTACATTTCGTGTGAGCCAAGCATCAATTTGCTAATGCGTTTCTAGCATTGGGTGGAGCTTCATTCTGAAAGCGAGCTTCGCAGAATGAAGCTAGAAAGTCAGGAATAAACGCTGCAAAGAAAAGAACAATTGTAAGAAAACGCCTAAAGCTTCTTAATTATTTACGGTTATATCTTCTTTGAAGATAATCAAGACACATATCGAATGCTATGTAATTGACTTTTGTCGTGAATTTCTTTACGGTCTTCGTTAGAGCTACTTCTTAAAAGGACAGATTAAAATTTCAAGAAAAGAGCATTTAGTAAGGAGAACAATGTCAAGGAAGATAAAGAATTCAAACGAGCGATCAACACTTTCTTGGGCATTTCTGCTGTTTATAGAATTAAAACCGATTGCTTTAAAAGTAAATTTGATTGTTATAGAATGTATTTGGATACCTCCAACGTGAAATATTAGGAATTACAATGATTAATTTATTTTTTGAGAGAAAGTGCGTCTTGCTTCTTAATTTTAAGACAGAGAATTTTTTTTTATTTTAAAATTTAGTTTAATTATTATGATAGGATTGTAGAGAACAATTTGGAGCATCAAAGGGTTTTTGAGTTTAATTAATTTTTTTAAAATTTAAAATTCAAAAGAAAAATCATGGAACATTTTTACAGGTCATTCACAATGAGTAATGATGAAAAGCATGAGAAATTTTATCGTTGAAAAAAACATGCTTTTTTAATTACTTTTAACGAACATCTCATAAAGCTTCAAAGGTTAAAACTTTCAATCTTATTCAGAAAAAATAAATGTTAAATAGGAGGAACTGTTTAAATAGATTTTTAGTAAATTTTTCATATTATCTTATAAAGTCTGGTATTAATATGATTTAATTGAGAAGAGCTACTGAAATTCAACTTCTGACTAGACGCATTAGGAACTAAAATCTATTTTAATAATTCAATAATTTCATAGATATTCAGTTGAAGAGATAATGTAAAAATACATTCATAGACAAAATGAAACGAAATTTTACATACGTATTGAATACTTTGATATATCTTGAAAATCTAATATGGTATTTTAAGCGATCTATTCAATTATTTTCCGAATAAATTAAATCTCATGAGGTAAGCCCTTCTAATGATATTATGATTGACTGATTTTGTCTACATTAGTTGGAGCTTTTAAATAGCGATTGTTTCTAGAATTTCTTTGAATAGATTTTTCTTATTTTATTTATTTAACTAATGAAGGTTCCAGGAAACCCAGTGGTCGAGGGGTAGCGTATCACACTTCCCCACCACAGATCCGGGGTTCAAACCCAAGGCTGGGCAAGGTCGACTCAGCCTTTCATCCCTTCAGTATGTCGATAAAATGAGCACCAAGCTTGCTTGGGAACTAAACAATGGGGGATTTTGCGTCTGACTAACCACCTGGAAGAAACATTTGCTCTGCCCCTCAGTGCTTAAGGTCACGAAAACTGAGATAGGCACAGTAGGCCTTGGCCCTTACTGAGCTGTCGCCCCACTGAGTTTAGTATATGAAGTTTCCAAAACATATGTGCATTTTCTAACTGTGAAATTCTGAATTTTTTCTATGACATTATTTGATCTTATAATTATAAAGTAATTTTATTGATCATATTTTGAATCTATTAATTTATAGTACGAATCCCTGAAATACAACTTTTCCATGTGGATTCCCTCAGTTTTTATTAACCCTCAAGAATTCAGGTGGAATATGTCTTGGAAACACTGATATGTATTACATCTTCTAAAAAATATCTAAACACACTTCGATCTCGAGTAAATATTCTGTATAAATAATAATCATAGCATTTTAATTGTATAATTTCTCTCAATCTAAACTACTCCAAGTATATGTGTCGTATTCTAATTATACAGCACTCGTAACTATACTTTTATAGATTTTTCCAAAATTGTTGTAATATTTTGCTAAGTAAAAAGAAAAACAACTTAAATTTGAAAATATTAATTAAATCTTATAAAATATTCATTTTAACATTAACTCTCTATAAAGAGATGTATTAAAAATATATACGGTTTGTTGGATTATTTTCATATAAATATTCTTCTTAAATAATTCAGAATTTTTTCTTACACTATTACAAGTATCGTATCGATAAATTTGTTTTTAAAGAAGTTTCTTACTTTTAACTATATTTCGTTTCTTTTATATCATATCTCTTAGATGTCTAGAAAAATTAGAATTCTTAACTGTGTTGAAATGTAAGTTTATATTTTTCCTTTGTATTCTAGTTTGCTTAGAAAAATTTTCAATTTTTTGAAAGAATAATTTCCATTGTTTTCTTATTTACGATACTAATTATTTTATTACTTATTATTTCAGCGCGTTTATCAGACCATTAAAAACATAAAAGGAGAAAGCTTATTAGATATTAATTGTGCTCAGAGAAAAGTAGTATTGATTATTTATTAATCTTTTATTCAGAGAATCTTTTTTAAACCTACTTTTGCTAATATTTGTTAAAATAGCTTTTAGGGAGGACTTAGTTTTAGATTTACAATTCACAAATGTGTATTAAAATAGTGAAAACTTTATAATTAAAATTGTAACAACTATTCAGCTTCAGGGCTCTTATCTGATGTATATTGTGAAGGAAGTTCTTTGTTGTATATTGTGATACAAGTTTTATTCAGTGAATATTTCGAAAGCATTCTGTTGCTTTAAAATAGTATATATTTATTCGTAGAATTTTGAATGAGTGAATGAAGTCAGACGTAAGGGCCAGACGTAATTAAAACATGTGTTACAATGTAAAAGTTTGAGATCAGCTTGTCAAGTATTTAGCTTAGCATTTTAATTTAAAATTTATGGAAAAGATGCTTACATTTCTGCAATACTTTGTTGAAGTTCTATAAAGTATTACAGAATTAACCCCGTTCCTAGAAAATGCGAATATCGCAAATCTTGAATAAAATAGAATTGCGTTGTCATGTTTACAGTAAATCATTTCAAGTTAATCCCTGACCTTTTTCATTATTAAGTTTGTTTCTAAGCTCATGGAACATTTAAGGGAAGGTAACATACACATGAAAGTTTTTTTTTTTATATTTCAACGGGGAAGTATAAAAATACGTAGATTATATGTAAGAAAAGAGTATTTGCAGAAAAACAAATGAAATGTTGCTAAAAAGAAAAACTTTTTATTCAGGTTTAAATTATATTAAATACTTAAATGTACTACCACCAATATAAATATAGGTCTGACGGCGTCTATCCAGTGCTTTCTGCTTGTATTCGAAGTCTTTGTGTGTTCTATGAACAGTTTCAGTAGCATTTAAAAATTTTGAGATGATGTTTTCATCAGAATGGATTGATGTCTCTCGATAAAAAAATTAATACTTGTTAAACTGGCTGAAAGTACTTGCTAAGTGATTGGTCCACTTCACCCTTTCCATCTAGACGCAAATGTGATATTGAGATGACATACATTAATATTAAAATGGGCTGAAGTTCCGTAGGGTTGAACCAATATCGAATTTTGAACGACATTTAGAACATTATCGAGTCGAGTAATTCTGGTAAGATATCTTCCAAAAAAATACGATACACGTCGTGCAATTGAGTTTATGAGATAGCAAATGAGGATCAAAGAGGTAATTATTCCCAATACGTGCCTACACACCAACAGAGAATCCCTCCGGGAAAGCGTGTAGACAGATAGCAAGTGGCTTAGGGATAGTCTACAGAAGAAGTATGTGCAGATTATATAAATTCCGCAGTAGAAAATGGGTAACCTCTTCTATGAAAAGCGGATTTTGCAAAGCTCAGAGACAAAATGTACTCGTCTAAGAACATTCTTACATTTTTGGAACTTGTGCATGTCTCATGTAACTTGTAGCATGTATCCCTACTTAAAATGTACTGCTCTCACAGACCTATTGGGTGAACGGAGATACATTTTGTGATTCGGCTCTATTCTATAATAGAAGCGTTCTCGATATAGTCTTAGCGAAGCTTCCTCTTTGCAATTAGTTGCCTCGTACATAAAATGCATGTCTTTCCATTTCAAATTATATTGACTGCTTTCGGCAGAAAGTCTCATTGTACCTATCTCTATTGGTCACATTGCATTCTCATAATTTCATCGATACTTTAAAGGTTTTATCACAGTCAATAGTCGGACCTTTCAGTATCTAGTGGTACCAAACCACTAATATAAGTAAAAGGCTTTTTTTTCATTTGCTCAACAATTTCTGTTTTTCCTCCAACTCTTCTTATTTCCACCCCACCCCTCAAATTTATATACAAAAAATGCTTGCTTATGTGTATTGCACCTTTCCTTAACAGTTTTACCCATAAGTTCAAGAAAAACATGTGTAACACACAACAAATAAGATCAGGTATTTAAGCACTAAACACGGCATGTTGATCTTACACAAATCATGAAATGTTTAGTCAAGAGATTGTGTGAACCAAGTATGATATATCTGCAACTAAAATTTGCGAAGCTAGGTATTATTCTAAATTCTAAATTGAAAATCTAAATCTAAGAAATTTAATTAAGTCCTCATAAGTCATTGGTTGCTGCAATTGTAAGTGTCGTTCTCGTCACATGACAATGCTTCAAAATTACGGTGCCGTCACCAATAGCCTTCGAGATGCTTTATATTAAAAGGCTCGGCTCGGTGGCTTAGAAGTAGCGTGCCTGTTTTGTAAGCCCAAGTTTGCAGAGGCAACCCCGGCTGGAGCCGATGGATTTTCTGGATACGAAAATCGTAGGCACGCGGGTCATATGATTATGTGGTATGTAAAAGATCCCTTGAGTATCAATTTGGCTCTAGTATTCTGGGCAAAATTAAACCACTTCAGTATTTAGCATCCGACGTGAGCTTGAATTGGATAAATTCAAATGGCAAAATTTGGTTGCGAGAGCCACCACTAGATGATACCACCGTGAAATGGTTCTCACATTTGAGGATTTTCCGTTTCAACAAAGGCTAGTGTCCAATATGCAACCCGTTAAAAGAAAAAAAGAGGGAGTTTTGATTTTTAGACATGTCACTGTGAAAGCCGTTGCTCATTTTTAATATGAACTTTGACGATTCTTGATGGAAAATACAATTGACGTTACTTCAATTGATTTTATGCATTTATTAAAAAAACGCAGGTTTTAATAAGTCTCTAGAAATAAATATAACAATTTCAACCAATCTCTCATGAACCCGTTTAAAATCATTTATTCCAGAGTAGTGGTTCTTAACCTTTTTGGTCTGCAACTCCTGCGACTACGAAAAAAAATTTCTGGAGGTTCAAGACAAAAAATTTAAATTGAATAAATTAAGATTTGATACATGACACGCACAGTCAAGTATTGATGTAGATCTACAAAATGTAAAAGTACCCGAAGGCACTCTATGAATAAAAAACGTTGACAAGACTTAAAAAATGTGTTTAAGACAATCATTTTACAAGTTATTCAAAAGAGCCACCCTGTAAATACAAGCTGCCAAGAGTGTTCAAGGAATAAAGAAAAAAAATTTATTTTATTTTTTAACAGTTTTATTCTGTTCTTTTTTTCCCCTTATCTTTTAAAATATGGTAAATTCGATACTGTATTATCAGTATACTCGTAATAGTGCACTAAAAACTGGAGAAAACCCATGTCTTTCAATTTTTTTAAAAAAAAGTACATTCGATAATTAGGTACAACCACACAGTGTGTTTATACTATTCATCAAAAAATTAAATTAAGACTACACAGTACCCTAAAAATTTCATTTTTACCTTTTTTTTGCATATTTTGGTGGCCCATATTATTGAGATGTTTGCCACGAAATTTCAGATCTGTTAACAAATTAGTTTTTAAGATATTTGAAGTTTTATGAGCTATGGTTTTGGTTTCGGTTTCCTTTTAAAGCATTTTTTCACACTTAAGTTGAATTAATTAAAAATATTTTTGAGCTTTTAGTTTAAAATGGTTATTAATTCCAATTTTCACTACTAAAATCATTTCAGCTTGATTATGTTTTGAGTTTTTTGAGTTCTCATAATTAATTAATAAAGATTAATTTCATGCCCAATTTTTGCTTTAAAAATAGTTTATATAACTTAAAAGCTTTATCATTAATTTTTTCCTGTAGAGAAAATGCCATGGCAAATGCGTTCTGAGTTTCTGTGAGAAACAATATTTCGAAGAGATGGAATACTACTGAAAATGATGTATCTAAAAATCAGTCCTCAGCTGATTCTGCAATTAGACTTCGAAATACAAGCATTCTGAATTCAAATGCTGCAGATATAACTGAATATTTCCTTGATGTATATATATATATATATATATATATATATATATATATACCAAACTACATTATACTAAACATATTGTAGTACTATATTTTAGTATTTTAAAGTAGTACGACAAGAGCTAAAACTTCCTAAATTGCCCCAGTTTAAAACTGAAAAAAATTAAATTTTATGAGCAAACCTGACTATTTTTAACTTAAGTTAGTATCATTATTATTTTGTACGTAAATTATTCGTGTTTCAAAACTTTTGTGAAATATCAGGTTAAGATAAAGCTGAATAAACTGACGTCTTAACAAATGCTATCAATATTATGCAAAAATATTTTTTGAATTAAAAATATAATTTTCAGTCATATTTAATAAAATTAGTGTTTCAATGATGAACATGCATTGGAAAATAACACATTAAAAAATTAGAGTTTTACGGGCATTATAAGTTTTTGTTTTATGACTTTACAAACTTTAAATGCGTTTTTCTCAGACTTTTAATTGTGAAGGTATGTGTTTTCTAATCCCTAAGGCTTTTTTCCTGTTCAAGATAGACCCTTGAATTTTTTGCATATACTCCCAAATGTATGTTCAATAAAAGTTAGTATGGATTTAAAGCCGAGATCTCTAGTTATTTTTCTAAAAAATGCTAAAGTTGATATTTTAAAAAATTTCGTGTTTTTTCCAGGTTTTTCCAGAAAAATAATTATTAAAAATCAACAAGGGATTAGATTTTCAAATCCATACTAAATATTGTTTATAATAATCTAAGAATCATAAATAACTTAAAATTACTAAAAAATTTTAAAAATTGAGTATTTATAAGAGTTTGAAAAAACGTCAAAAATTCCTAATTTTTTAAAATTATAAAATAATGGCTGGTCAAACTGACTTTTTGCTTACAGAATCAGCTTAATAATATAATCTAAATATAAAACATCAATTATTTTTACTGTAACTGTGTCCAAAAATTTGTTTTGGAAAAGAGTACCGTGTAGCCTTAAAGAAAATAAAATAATAACGATATACCCTATTAATTAAAATTTTAATAGTTACAAATACGTTCTTACGCAAATATCTTTAATGCTATAAAGTCAGTGCTTCTCAAACTTTCAATATTCGCGACCCAATATTCAATCATAATTTTCATTGCACCCCCCTCCAAACAATAACAATGTATGAATTCAATGATACTCTATAATTTGACACTAAAGCTACAATATACGACTTTAACCTCTTAAGTGCCACCGGCGTATATAAACGTCTCGCTCAACCCAAACATTAATTTTCTGGACGTATTTATACGTCTTTCCGAAGTGCAATCTTTTCTATGCACTACTGTCCAAATGATTATTCCGAAGGCTTTGAAATACAATAAAAGGACTTTGACAGTGTTTGCAAAGGATTTACTTATTTCAGAAAATTTTCTTATTTATCCCTTTTCTCCCCACCCATCACATATGCATGGAAAACGTTGGCATTGGGGTAATTTTTATTCGGCAATAAAGAAATTAACTATATATACACAGTCCAGTCACATTAATGTGACCACCACGTACTTTCGACTTTGACGTTAAATAACCAATCACAGAAGGATACTGGCATCGCAGTGCTATTGAGTGTATATAAAGAATGTGTGAGGGCTTCGGAAAACACTACAATCGTTGGCGTAATGCAAACATGTTAAGAGTTATCCGAAGTGCAAAACGGCATAATTTTTGGCTTTCGGGAAAAGGTTGGAAGCATTTCCGAAACGGCTAAGTTTGTGGACTGTTCGTGTGTCACCGTGGTTAAAGTATACCGTGCATGGCAAAATGGGACCGTCCAAAATCAGTGACGTGGCAAATGTGGTGTACCACGGGCCATAGGTGATAGAGGTGACTGATGGCTGCAGAGGTGAGTTTGGGAGAATAGACGTGCTACCGTTAAGCAACATACCACCTAGATGAACCAAGGGGCTACCAACAGTGGCTTCCAAACTACTGTTCAGCGATCGTTGTTGCGTCTGGTTCTCCGCAGCAGGCACCTGGTTCATGCACCTATGCTGACTGCTGTTCATCAGCAACGAAGACTGGAATTTTCATACAGGTACCGCAACTGGGCATCCAATGAGAGGCGACAGGTAGAGTTTTCTGATTAATCACGCTTTATACTCCATCGGACGGATGGTTGGTGGCAAATACGGCATGAAACGTCTAAAAGCAAATACCTTGCAATAATTGCTGGCAAGGTTCAGGCTGGAGGCGGGAGCATTATGGTCTGGGGAATATTTTCCTTAAATTTTCTGTGTTTATTCATCATTGTGGAAAGCACGATGGATCAATAGAAGTACGCATCTGTCCTTTCAGACCATGTCTACCCCTTTATGCGCATTGTTTTTCCTCAGGATGGTGGCATCTACCAGCAGGACATTGCGGAGTGTCATACAACTGACAGCGTACGTGCGTGGTTCAAAGAGCACCAGGATCAGTTTATCGTTCTTCCGTGTCCAGAAAACTCACCTGACTTAAGCCCAATCAATAATCTATGGAACCCTCTCGATCGGGTTGTTCGCGTCATGGATCCTCACGCGCGTAATCTAGTGCAGCAATAGAGTCAGCATGGCTCAACATCCTAGTGAATACCTTGAGGATCCTAAATGACTATTTTCCCTTCCGCGAAAGATGGTCAATCTGGCTTTTTACAGTGGTCACATTAATATGACTGGACTGTGTATATATATAAGCCGTATAAATGATCAAAAAAAGTTTTAAAACAATGTCGCTTTTTTGTCGCTTGTAATTATCCAACTTGTTCTACTTAGTATTGTTAAATTAACTATAAAATACATTGTATAGACTGATACGTTAATAAGTGTATTGTATCAGTGTAAATGTGTATTTTATTTTTTTATTATGTCAGAATGCATTTTGTTTGTTGCTTACAGTAAATTAATAATTTTTAAAAAATCATGTTTTGTTTTCGACTTTTTAATATGCTCCCCTCATAGAGTTATCACGATCCCCTAACGGGGAGCACCCCACAGTTTGAGAAACGCTGCTATAAGTAAATAATACATACTTCGGCAAAAATCTCATAATCTAAAGTAGCTGTGAGAACATTGTATAAGATTCATTGGGTATTGACTCAGTAAAGGATTAAGGCTGTTTTCGCCGTATAAACAAGAGCGTGAACTTAACGCGGAACACATTGTAGGACAGAAAAAATGCCTCAATTTTTATAACAATTTATGACATTGTAACTCATGCATTTATTTATAACATTGTGTTTTTAAATTTTCAAAATATTTCATAAATAATTAGTTTTTTTTTCTTTTATCATATAAAGGGATAGCTCCTTTAGCATTAAGGTATAGGAGAAAAAATGTGAAACACATTTTATAAAAGAAAAAATATGTCAACTACACTGGTGAGCAAAACTTAAGCAACAATGTAAAAATTAAGCAGATAACCATGAAATTGCAGAAAAGGAGAGGTCTGGAGATCAGTACAGTGTACACGTAAGTCAGTAGAAACGTCATGCGTATGCAAATATCAGGAATGAAACGTCAGAAGCGATGTGAGCGTACGCAAAACGCGTGATGTTGGCGCGTGCTGCACAACAGTAGAATAAAATGAAGGACTGAGACGCAATTCAACATATTCGCTGCAAGTGCCAGTGAGTCAGTTCGTGAAATATGGCTAGAAGAAATCTCCTGGACGACTTCACACGTGGAAGAATGATCGGAAAGCTGGAGGAGGGGCGTACGGTCACCAGTGTAGTTGCAGAGTTCGGAATCAACAAAAGTGTCCTTTCGTGCGCTTGGAAAGCGTTCCAAACCACAGGTACAGCTGCTAGAAAGGTTGGTGGTGGCCGCCCGACGACAACTGCAGGGGATGACCGATATATGATCCTGCAGGCGAAAAGAGGCCGACGGCAGTCAGCAAGAGTCATTGCTCAGCAACTCTCTACAGCAACGGGGTGACAAGTGTCGCGGTTTACTGTGGCCAGACACCTTCACAAAGAGGGCCTATTCGCCCACCGTCCTGAACGATGCCTCCCGTTGAAATTTGGCCACCGACGCCACCGTTTACAGTGGTGCAGAGAGCACAAAAACTGGACAACTGTCAATGCAGTCGTGTCCTCTTTACGGATGAGAGTCGGTTTAGTACCAGAAGCGATTCTCAACGCGTTTTGATTTGGAGAGAGACCGGGACACGGTTTTATACCAGTAACAACAAGGAAAAACACCATTACGGTGGTCCTGGAGTTCTTGTCTGGGGAGGCATTATGCTGAACGGGCGAACTGAGCTCCACATTTTCGATAGAGGGTCTGTAATCGAGGATCGCTATTGTGAGGAGGTACTTCTTCCCCATGTGCGTCTATTTCGAGGTGCCATTGGCCCAAACTTTATTTTTATGGATGACAATGCACGTACACATCGGACTCTTGCTGTTGAGGAGCTGCTGGAAGGTGAAGATATCACTCGAATGGATTGGACAGCGTACTCCCCAGATTTAAATCCCATAGAACATGTGTGGGATGCTTTGGGGAGATGTATTGCAGCACGCTTACATTATCCGGAGAAAACCCAACAACTCAAACAGATGCTGATTGAAGAATGGGCACTCCTACCGCAAGAAATGTTGCACCAGCTGGTTCTGAGTATGCGGAGACGGTGCGAAGCAACCATTGCAGTGAGGGGAGGGCATATACCATATTAAGGAACATCTGCTTGTTGTTCTTCCTGTTGGATAGCCCATCATGAGTCACGATACTATGCGTTCAATAAAGCTTGTTTTTGTTTGATTCCATACCGTATGCATTGTATTCCTTTTTCAGCGCCGATGCTTTCGTCATCCTTTACGTGCATAATACTGTCCCTCATTTCTGAATTTCATGTCTCTCAGATGATTTTTCGTGAAGTTATGGCAATAAACCCATCTGTTGCTTAAGTTTGGCACACCAGTGTAGGATAAAAATTAGTAGTATGATAAAGTAAGTGATTCTCTACAGTATAGTGAAGCCGGAATATAATATTAATCTTTGAGCACTTTTATATCTGAAAAAATATTCTGAATTTGGGTCCTATTCCTTAACATTAGCCCAAAGCAGCATTAAGTGAGTGAATATTAACGCGCACTGTTCGACTATACGAGGGCTTTTGGCGACGGACTATGTAAAAGATTAAGAATTCTTTCTCTAAACCATAACAATCAATTCGAAAGGGATTGAGTGAGTGTTTATTAACGTCGTACTCTAAAGAAACGTGAAGGCTATTGTCGACGGACTTCGTATTTTTGAACTCAGAACAAGTGACAAAGGCGACACTGGAGATGGAAACTCACTCTCCTAGCTTCCACACCGCACCAAACAATGAATTTGTATGCGAAAACGAGTGTTAAAATACGTTTAGGGGAAATAAGAATGTAATAGAGCCCCCTGATAATAATTAGTATGCACTTTATTAATTTACTTGAAGTAAATTACTATAATTAACGTGATAAATTTACCGTTCCTACATTAAATATCAGCATATTAACCCTTAACTGCCCTTAATATTAACCCCTTAATTTCCAAATAAAGTTGCGTGATTCACTGCCGAGTGCCACGATTTTTGACATGGATGCGCTTATGTGGTGTATTGGGGGAAAAGAAAAGTCACAAATCATGAAATTTTTCTCTGAAAATAGTAAATACGTCCAAAATATTGTTGTCATTTAATTGCATTTCAAAGCCTTCAGATAAGTTGGAATAACAGCAGCGCAAAGAAAATAATAGTATTTCGGAAAGATGTATATATACGTTCGAATCACTTAAGACACCGGGGGAGCAAGACGAAAAAATACGCCGGTGACATTTAAGGGGTTAAGTTCTTGTAACAAACATAAACGAAAAAAATCGTAATAGGCTGCAGAAGGGAAGATTTCACGCTTCGTTTGGTGTTTGTGAACTGTATTATTTTCCCGTTATTTTAATCTTACAATGCAATCATATTGTATTTTTCCCCCTTAAAGTATTTTGCAATCAGGTCCTATAACTCTGACTACTCCCCAAACCAGGATACAAGAGCACGCGACTTCAACCAAAAACTGACCATTCAAACAGTTTTGGGCCGTTTTATCGCCTTCATCTCCACGCATCTGTTGAGAATTTAGAATGGAAACACAGCGAGAAAGAGTATCACGGCATCTCTCCATTTAGAGATATCGTTATTTTTTTCCTTCTTCTACTTCAGGATGGTAAAGCTACAATATTTTTTTCAATTGTCTTTTTTTCCTTTCTTTCCTTTCCAGATTCTTTTTATCTCGCCTTCATAGCGAGAAAAGAGAATATAACGTTCTTGTTTTTCTTTTATCCAGGAACAACGACAAAGAAGAAAGAAAAAATCGGAGCTCAAGATTCAAGATGGTAGGGTAAAAACTCGATAGATGATTGTCGTGAATCTTAGTGCTATTCTTAAAGCCCGAGTCAAACTGTATAGATAAAAAGTTCTTTCCCGTTTAGAGGGAATAAATATACTGAATGCTAGTTTAGGGACATTGTTATTTCGAGACAAATGCTTTCCCGTTTCATGGTGCGTTATTCTATTACATTTGGAAGGGAAAGAGAGGACTTTTTTTTCCTCTTTTGCAAGATACTCATTCGGAAAAATTCATTTTAAAATGTCTTGGTACCAGAAACTTTGCGTTCAAAAAACAACTAAGAAAAAGATTTAGAGAGCAGTTCGTTTTATTTTTTTTATGTCTTGCACACCAGGGGCGCGTTTACGAAGACGTGAGTCTGTTTAAATGGGGAATAAATATTGTCTTACTACTTTTCAGAATTCCTTTTTATTGTTAACTGCAATAATAATTTCAATCTAAGGTTCTTGTATCCATTCATGGCATATTGTACTGAAGCTGATGTATTTAATTACTGTTATTTAAATCTATATAAAGTTACTTTTTGATATTCAAATCATAATCTTTCACATAAATATTTTTAAAAAAATAGTAAATCTATGAATTAATTTAGTTAGTTAATTAGTTAGTTACCGTAAAAATTGGCGTATAACGCGTGCCTATACTTTCAAGCTGCATTTTTTTTTAATTTTCATATATGCTCGCCGTATATCGAGCACCCGCTTTTTTAAGGAGAAACCTGAAATATACGTACCGTAAAATCCAGCGTATAAAGCGCACAGGTGTATAACGAGCACCTATACTTTCCGTCTGCATTTTCTTAATTTTAGGTTATATTCTCCGTATAACGCGCACCTCATTTTTTTCGAAAGAATTTGAAATGTATGCGTTCAATTCGATCATGTTTTGAAGTCCTTTATTCGCGGTATTATCCCAGGTTTTTGAAAAAAAATAGTAAACTTCTCTCTCTAGAACTACAACCCTTTAATTTCGTTAGAGGTATGACATTTCTTTTAAATAAACAGCATTCCGATCTATGTAGAACTCTAATTTTTGTCTGCTCATCTAGTTTTGTTATTTTTGAAGCACTCATTTTCATACCCGGCATATAACGCACATCCGTAAATGTTGATCTTATTTTTTGTGTTAAACACCGGATTTGACGGTATACAATTCTCTTATGTTTTTAGTCCTTCATTCGAGGTATTGTTACAAACTTTAGAGAAAATAGAATACTACAACCCTTAAGTTCATAAGAAATGGCATTTCTTTTAAACTAACAGTATTTCGATATGTATAAAAGTATAATTTTTTTCTATGCTCTTCTCTTTTGTTTAATACTCTCATTTTTATACCCGACGTATACCGCGCACCCGTAAATTTCGGTCTTATTTTTTGTGTTGAAAGTGCGCGTTATACGTCGGATTTACGGTAGTTAGTTTAAGAATAACTATTTGAGATATTCTTTTAACTATATCATTTTATGAATTCAGTAATTATAAAACCCTAGGTAAATCCGAAGTATAGAGTGTTTTTTTCCAGGTATAGAAGTTTAAGTTGGCATTACTTTCCAAGATGGCGACCGATTTAACAGCTGTCAAGTGATTTATTCTCAGTTTGGTTTGGCAATTCATCAAAACGATCATCAAGCAAGGCGTAGATTCGTCGAATGGGCCCAAAACGAGATTGCCGTTGTTCCCGATTTTCATAAGCGAATTTTGTTTAGCGATGAAGCGCACTTCTGGTTGAATGGCTACGTCAACAAACAAAACTGCCGCATTTGGAGTGAAGCTAACCCACAAGTGTGTGTCGAAACACCGTTACATCCAGAAAAACTGACTGTTTGGTGCGCTTTATGGGCTGGTGGAATCATTGGTCCGTACTTCTTCAAAAACGATGAAGGCGACAACGTTACAGTCAATGGTGATCGATATAGAGCCATGATTACTAACTTTTTCATTCCTGAATTGAACAATCATGATATCCAGGAGTTGTGGTTCCAACAAGACGGCTCAACATGTCACACAGCTCGTGCCACAATCGATTTATTGAAAGACACGTTTGGTGACCGCCTAATTTCACGTTTGGGACCTGTGAATTGGCCTCCGAGATCTTGTGATTTAACACCGCTAGACTATTTTCTGTGGTGCTATGTAAAGTCATTGGTCTATGAGGATAAGCCACAAACGCTTGACCATTTGGAAGACAACATTCGCCGTGTTATTTCCGATATACGGCCACAAATGTTGGAAAAAGTCATCGAAAATTGGATGTCCAGATTGGAGTACACCCGAGCCAGCCGTGTCAGTCATATGCCAGAAATCATATTTAAAATGTAATGCCCCAAGATTATCTTTCGAATAAAAAAAATTCATGTCAATCGAATAATACATCGTTGTTTTATTGCAATTTAAAGTTCTATATCTCTAAAAAAACACCCTTTACCATAAGAAAATAAAGGTTATTGTGATAAGCAACTGACTTATAAACAATTAAGAGATATCTCGATTTATAAATGCCACTTAATTACTATTTTAATTTTAACAAATTTGCAAAATAGCATAAATGCAGTATCCATTTGCAAATCTATATTTTTGTTTCTTAATGAGAACAAAAAATGAGTAAAAAAATTGATTGCACATCTCGTTTAAAGGAAAGTTATTTACAAACTACCGTTCTTAACTATAAATGCACTCATTTACTAAAATTAAATCAGTTGTTATTGTTCAATTTATACCACATAATTTGTTTACGCAAATAATCATTCCAATTCAGATCCATTAATTCCAACAACAATTATTGTCTGGAAAATATTCTTATTAATTCAAAGGTTTAAGCAGAAGTTATTAGAAAAATTACCTGAATTCATTCGAGGTTGAATTGTTATTCCAAATCAAATGAGTCTCAAGTAATGTTATATGATTGTTTTCTTTTAATAATATCTTCACTAATATAAAAAGGGAAGCAAATAGTTAAACGGTTTGTATTATATATATTATTAAAACTCGTCTAACTTAATATCCGAATTAGGTTTAATGATTATATATAGAGAGAGAGAGATTTTAATAGCTCACTTAAAGCAACTGAAAAGTAACTTAGAAATCATAATTAAGTTGAATGCCTAAATTGTACCAAACAATATTTTATAAAAACTTTTTAGAACACTAATTATGCATGCGAGTATTGAATCAAAAAAAGACTATTAATGTTATAACAGGTATGGAAAGTTAATATTCGAATTGAGTCATAGTGAGTCATTTTAATATCCAGTATTAAACTGTATCAAACTAGACTAAAAATTATTTAATTAGCATTATTAAAACATTATATTATTATTTATCCTGAACATATATCAATAATGATTACAAAACAGCCTAAAAGACTAATTTTTGTTTGCAATAAATGTAATTAAAGATACCATATCATTTAAAAGGCAAAATAAAATAGCAAGAAATATATGATATGTAAGAAGGTGTATTGATTCATATCTTAGAATTCAGTTATAACACAGAAATAAAAAACAATTTCCGAATTCGCATTAATATTTGGTTCGAAATACACACAGACACCACACGTTAAAATGAAGATATTTGAATCGCAATTTATTAATGATACAGATATTATATGAATTAATGATGATATTGTAGACATGGTTATAATATACTCATATGTATTTATATGTATATAGATAGATAGATAAATTGGCATATATATTTTTCAGTCATAACCAAGCATATTTTTCTCTAGTAATAATTAGGCAGATTTTTTATAGTCAAAATCATAGATATAGTTTTTATTAAGCGTAAGTTATTTTGTGCTTTTCTAGAATTATATAGATCAATATCAAGTCTAGGAAACTACAAAATATCATATCGCACTCAAAGGTAAGTATGTCAAAATCAGAGTAACATAGACTAAATGAAAGAGCTTAATGAGAGTCCCGATAAAAAAATATTTTTTACAGAGACGTAAGTGTGTTAAAAAAGTAAAGAGTACAAAAAAGAAAAAGAACAACAATAAAATTAATCCTCTGTTTCTGAAGTTTGTAATCTAAAACCCCCTTTTAGTGTTTTTCAAAAAAGTTAATCCATTGTGATTACTTTCAAACATGACCTAAAGTGAATATAAATAATTCTGTGTGTGTGTGGGATCTTACAAAACTTTATTCTTCTTATAAATATAAATAAGTCGACAATAAGCGGACATGGTTGTGGATTATGATTATCATTGTTCAGTCATAGGTTCACAAGTCCTAGCACCAATAAAGACTCACCACGACGATGGCCTGATACACGTCTAATCCGTTGTGACTCCAAGTCTCCACGTTGGAGTGGTGTAGAAGTCTAGAGAGTAGGGGTCAACTCAGATCTTGTCTTTGCCACTTGATTAGAACTCAAATTTATGACAAAATTATACATCACCAGTCTTCTGAATGCGGCGTTAATATACAATTAATGAAGTAAGCAAGTAAGGAATCACAGAATCACTGCGACAACCCCAGTCATAATGTCGCAGCAACTGGAAGGCTAGTGTTCAGGCTCTGATAAAAACACCTTTTCATTTTTGAAACAATTTATTAAATACTCTACTTTTAAAAGTGATGATTATATATATATATATATATATATATATATATATATATATATATATATATATATAATATTTATATTTATTAAGATTAAAACTTCAGTAGGTTTTAAATATCTGCAGACTGAAAATTACAAATTTGAATTGGTTGATAATTTTGCTATTTGGGTTCAAACATTAACATTCTAAACGGCATTGGTGCTGAAATTAAAAGACGCATTATTGCTACTAATCGCTGTCTTTATCGTCTAAGAGCTTTCTTAAAGTCAAAATTAATTAAAAGACATGCAAATATTATGTTATATAAAACAATCATCAGACCCGAACTTACCTGTGGATCTGAAACTTGGACTTAATCACAGACTGAACAGCTAGCCGTCTTTGAGCGTAAAGTTCTTAGATATATTTTTGGTGCTGTGAATGAGAATGGATTTTGGATACAACGACATAATTTTGAACTGTATAAGCTATTTAAGGAAGAGCATGTCATGAAATCCATTAAGATTGGTCTTGTAGCCTATCCGGTATAGTGGTTAGCGTCGCTCACTGCTGTGCCGTAGGGCCTGGGTTGGAATCCCGGAGAAGGCATGGATATAGTACCCCCATGCCGCAAAAGCAGGGGTGTACTCTAAATATCTGTTGAGCCGCAAGTCCTCCCGTGAGGTTAGTAGAAGTAAGGTGAGAAGCTCTTGATCACCCCCCAGGATGTTCTCTCCCAAAATTGGGGAGGAAAATGAGCCAAATCGTATTGTCACCTGTGTGGTGCTCAAAGCTACGGCTAAGGACAGGCATCAATTAGCCCTTTGCTATGATGAATTTTGTAGGCTTCGATCTGGCCTTTGCTGATCAGGTGGCAGTTGTTACCACAACAGATTAGTCCTTTGAGGTTTGAGGGTCACATCTGCCGTATGGACCCCTCGTCTTTGACGTTCAGAATTTTCAATTACAAACCTATTGGAACTAGAACTAGGAGTAGGTCCAAATTGAGATGGGCTGATAGTGTGGAGGATTATTTTAAAGTTTTAAGAGTGACTTATTGGGGAACTGTTGCTAACCGGAGATCGGAATGGAAGAGAGTTTTTGGGAATGCCTTGGAGCACCCTGGGCTATTGTGTCAATAGAAGTAGTTTAGTCACCCACCCGGTATAGTAGTTAGTGACGCTGCCTGCGGTGCCGTAGGGGGGGTCTGGGTTTAAATTTCGGGTAAGATATGGATGTGTTTGTGTTGCAATCCTTCTCTTCTTTGTGATGTGTGCTTCACGCTTACTTCTAAGTATATATAAGCCCCCGTGCGATACTTTGGGGGTACACGGGGTTATAAATGTTCTCAATAAAAAAAAATAAAGAAGTTTGAAATTAAATTGAAATAACACAGATTTAAGTCCTATTTCCAACAATGCATTTTCAGTTGGAATAATTGAAGCCGAAGTAAGTTAAACCTCAAAGCTCTCAGTGATAGACAGGTACGTGAGTGGTCATGGTCACGAATTCCAGAAAATTTGAGTCCTGGAACTACTAAAAACCCACCCCTTAGAAGCTAGGAGCCTTAACTCCTGACTTCTCGCTCCCGTCAATATCACGGGGTGAAATTTCCCTCTCTATTCCTCGTGTCCGTGATACTTCCGGGCTGGAGTGTTCAAAAGTAATTCGCTAAACGGATTAAAACTATCTGTTTCTTACGCCCGCATTCATGTTTATTTCTCACCAGAAGACAGTACCAGATTATTAGTAGCGTCGTCAGAGATAGTTATTTTATTTTAAACTAGATGTTAGCACAATCAATCATATCTATATTATCAATATGTTTTTGTAACCTTAGTTCACTTACTTAGTTCCACTCTTTGTGAATAGACGTGGATAGCATTCTGTGATAAAAAAAATGCATATTTTTTAATATTTTATACATTATGGAGTTAGTTTGGAAGTGAATAGGATTTTACTTTTAGAATAAAGGGATCTGAGAGTGATTCTGAAATAACTGATTGTTTTGAAAATTTGGTTAGTGAACCTGACATCATTGATGGCGGTTCTGTACTGTTTCCTATATATATGATATATTGGCCTTTTTATCTCATACTTAAAAATTTATCTCACAAGAAAAGCTACTAATGTGTTTTTACATTTTATAGGTACACATTCTCCTTTGATGTTTAAAACATATGTTTTTTTTAAGTTTTTCTTTTTGCTGGAAAACCAACTTTCAGTCATAATAACCCTAAATGTTGGCTTTTCTTAAAAAATTAATTTTTTATATTTCAAGCTAAATTTACTCAAAATTTAAAAATAAATATATATATTGAACATACACTCTTAGTTTCATATAATTTTCTTGAATAAAAAATAGGCACTTTTAAGAGCGTTTTCTTCAAAATTATGCGATCGTTAAGGGGTTAAATCGTTTGAGGCTCAAAGTCAACATGTTAGTGTGATGTAGAAGACTGAAGAGTGTTTTTTCAGCTCATTTATAGTAGTTTAAAATTTCAAGGTTCGTCGCCGATAACTCTCTTATTGCCTTATAGTGAGACGTTAATAAAAAAAACAAATCTTTCGTCAATAAATTTTTTCCTCATGGAAGCAATTTAAAACGATTGTTTTTATATATTTTTCCAAGTGCTGGTAATTAGCTGTAAAATTCAGGGAACAGTACCTTTTCTGAATTTGTTTTTCAATCTAAATTATTTTCTTGAAAACGATCAGACTTTTTGTTAATAATTGTGTATAAATTATCAAGTGCAAAAATGGAACGAGGAAATTTAAGAAAAATTTATTGGCAACCATTAAATATATTTGATCAATGACTTTTTTATACCTATTATCTGTATTTTTTATTATAAAAACTAGATCTTATCCTAAGCTAGTTTATCTCACCAGAAAAAGATATTATTTTTTTAAGGAAAGAACTTATCAGTGATTAATGATCGAAAATAAGTTTTGTCTGTTTTTTTCCTTGATAGAAACGTATTGTGAAGAATCACTTTCCATCGTTTCTAAGAGCTCTTATTATCAAAAAATATAGAGATACATTATTCATTGTCCGAGAGCGTAAAAGTTTGTTCAGATTGAAATAAAAGAATACTTCGTGTTTGCCTATAATTAATCGCATAATAAGCAGAAAAAGAGTTTTTCTGGCATTTTTTGATAGAGTTAAATTAATTTTTTTATGTTGATAATTGGAAATTTAGAACAATGGAAATAGCGGAGCTCAATTTTAAAATCAGCCTGATTGAAAAAAATTCTTCTTTTACACATTCCTTCTTATGAATATTGAAAACTAACAGTGGTTACATAGAATACGATAGTTAAGGCCAGTGCTGTAAAATTGTTTTCAGTTTCAAGCTACTTGTTCATGAATGTAATTAAGAAGTGAAAATACTTCTAATAAATTGTCTAAAATGCTTCGTGTATAAAAAAATATCAAAAAACCAGCTAACGTTTTTTCCCTAATGGAGCTGCGGATTGGTAATTACCACAGCAGACACAGTATTTTCCCAGAGAGCTGGTATCACTCTTCAGTGTTGCACCATATAGGTGGATATCAAATGCTACAATGTAATTTTGATTCTCAGTTTGATTCTGAGTCCTCCCCAGAGGAAGACACCTGGGCTCTGACGATGCGAAACTGTACAAAGAATTTAATATTGCTGAGGGCAACCAAGCTAAACAAGCACTCTAGGGATCTTTAATATGTTGCATAATCATGGATATGGTCGATTTTTTGTATCATAAAAATCCACCTTCTTGGGCCGAACCAGCAAACTTGGGTTTTCGACATCAGCACCAAACCAATTTCGCCACACAACCGGTTTGGAAATCTGATGTTGTGAACCACGTTTTTTATAAACAACTTATAATAAAGGTTTAAAGCTTTTAATGTGAAATGGATTTTATTTCCATGTTTCCCTGATTTTTTTTTCTTTTTTTTGTATAACGATGTGTCTAAATGTATTTTAGACCCTCCTTTTCTACTAAATGCTTCTTTTTTTTTTAACAAAAATGTTAGATATCAGAACTATTTGTGATGTTTGGTAGGACTATAAAATCCTGAATAAGGATTGCAAATCAAATCACAGCAATGACTATACATTGACTTCAGCATTATTTCGTAATTAAAATAGCTAAGACTAGAAAATTAGTATTTTTAGGTATTGAGGAGTTTGATTATCTTCAAACTCCCAAAAGAGTGATATAATTTAATTTTTTACTTGATTTTTTTCTCATTTTAATGCAAAAATAGTTTAATTTTTATAAACACATTCTTGTATTCAATCTTAATTAAATATATCACTTTTTTATTAGCTTATTAAAATCCATTCTTTTTATAAATATATTTATATAACACAAAATAAGAATGAAAAAAAATTTAAGCTAAACACTGAAATTTAAAATTAAGAGAATTTTTCCTCTTTGCAGATTACCTCTACAAGTAATGCACAGATTTTAAAGTTAGGAGTGCATACATAAATGAATGTAACATAAAAAATTTTTTACATTAGGTTAAAGCAACGCAAGGAAGTCTAAAAGAATGGAAACCAGACGGAATAAAAATGTATTTCAAGGGAGTATGGTCTTCTTTTACAGTTAGACAGCTTTCTCAAAAGGAATTCATGATGAAAATGAGGCATTTTATGAGTCTTTGCAATAGTTAATCTCATTTCTCTAGTATAACTCTCGTTAGTTCCAAGAGGGTTCTGAGATGAGGAAGGCGAATTGCAATAGCCCTCCCAATATAGCTTCCGTAATATGCTCTACAAGGCCATGATAAGGAGATTTGTCTAGGTAGATTCTCCGATGAATAGCCCACTCTGCAAACGTTGGGTACTCATTTTAACTACTTTCCTCTGAGATTCATTGGATACTGTAAAAAATACCACGTAAATCATCAAGATGCACAGTCTAACAAAATGAGTAAACAAGCGTATAAAGTATGATCTTCTAAATGCACAGCTTACATCCCCGTTATCAACGCTAAAATTTTATAACTTTATTTGGCGGCATAATTTTTATCTTTGCTTCCACACAGTGAAAAAAATTTGGCTAAGCAAGAAAATAATTTAAAATACTATATAGCAGAGGTGGGCAACCCGCGGTTTCGAAGGCGCATGCGACGTCCGTGAGTTTCTTGTGTGGCATTCATAAAAGCTAGCACTTGTATCACACTTAATATTTAACTATGCAGATTACAACAGTTTGCAAATCAATGGAATTAAATAAAGAATGGCATAAATGTATGTATGTGTGTGTGTTTCAATTACTGCTCGTGGTAATAGCCATTTATACACTCAGTGGCGTACCGGAGAACATTTGGGAATCCTCGTAAAGTCAGGTTTTGCCCCCCACAATGCGGGGATTGCGTGGGTGTACGTTACACGACTGTGTTCACTTCAAATGTTAGAACGTCCTCTAGTGCAACATGGCAACACGCTCATTTAGAGGGTCAATTAAGGCTTCGCGCGCGCGCGTTATATGAAGCTTTATCCATATATATATATATATATATTATATATATATATATATATATATATACCAACAGTGAAATATAAAAAGTTACAACGGTATCTATGAATTTAATAATTCTATAAAAAGTACTAATCAATGATTAATGTTATAACAAGTTTTTATCCCCTTATGTGAATACAAAAATATTTTCCATTGTAACTTTTTATGTCAAATAATAAAAATCAATGAGGATTTTTTTTAATATTTCTGTATATTGCACAAAATTGTTAAATCTATAAAAACATTATAATAATTTCATAAAAGTCGCATTTAAAGCCACATCAACCTTTGTAGCTTCCTTTATTACGTAATTTACATGCGGCTTCTAATGGTAGTGCTATATAGTGTGTGTCCTGCCATTCTGGAAAAACTGCAACAATTTAGCAACAACCCCTGAGAAGACTTTTGCGAAGATAACTGCATTCACAGATTGCGATGCTATCTATAAAGCCTTTGGTCCTATTTAATTATTGTTCATTACAAGACACTAGCCAACCAATTAAATACATAAAAATAACATTCACCGCTAATTTAATCTCCTACATTCGTTAACGTATCAATAAAAGCTGTGGGCTCGGTTGCCTAGCGATCAAGGTCACGAACTCGTGTTTGGCGTGTCATAAGTTCGAGCCTAGTGCCGCTGCTGACCTACCGCGCACAAGGGGACGCTGGACGTTTTATTTGCCGAACCTTAAAATCCTCCCTCTGGTATTGTGTGGTTCTCGCCACCAGACAAAGATTCAAGATTACGAGGTTCGTCGCCAATATCCCTCGTGCAGCATTCGTTGTTTGAAAAATAATTGTTTTAACTTCTCCTGTTTTAACATAAGTTATATGAAAACAAGGATGAATGTTTCAATCCATGTTTATAAGGCTTAAATATTCTATTTCTGTGAAACATTCAATATTTGCTGGAAATATCACTAAGTGATGAATGAATTTAAATATACACCTATAAACACGACAGAATAATAATTCATATCCACTAAAGGTGCCATCCTTTACTTTAGAAAAATGGAAGAACCACCCCCCAAACTTAGGTGAGTGATGGAGTATGGGGTTTAATGTCGCAAGACGAACTTAAACAAGGAATAAACTTTCTAAGTTTTTCATAATACTTATGAAAGCATGTACGGATGCAATCTCTATATACATGTTTATAATATTGAACTCTTAAAGTTTTGAAACATTTAGCAAATAAGCACTTTTTTAGTATAAAATAAGACTAGAACATAATTTGGGAGTGAAGTTTGAACCTGGGAAAAAATTATGTTTAATAAAAAAAAAAAAAAATTTATATACATCATTTTCTACACGTCAGTTGAGTCGAAACAGGATATTGATACAGGATTATTTTTGTGTATGAAAAGAAATTTCCGAGTGTTGATCTAGTTTTCTAATGAAGACAACCTTAAAATATACCAATGAATATTTTGTGAAACTATTTTTAACATAAGCATTTTTTTTTAATCTGAAGAAAATATAACATTGAACTACTTGAATCTTTAATTTTTTGAATAATAATCAACCCATTAACTGGTTTGCCTGTACACCGTACGGGCTACTGAAAGCTGGCTACAACCGGTTTGCCCGTACTCTGTACGGGCACTAATATTTCTTTTTACTATGTTTGATTTGCACGTATTTTTAATTCGATAGAGATATTATTAGTGCTAGCGTTTTTAAGAGATGCAGTTTGTCTATGGTGCTGAAATGCTTCTCATCCGGGATTTTCTTTGTGGTGAAGGTGGGAATTTTTCATTGAAGATTCTTGAAAATATTTGATAAGGAACAAGGATTGGCAAAGCAATGCGCAATTTGTTGCTTGAGAAGGAATGAAAATGGAAGGATAATCAAGAAACAAAAACCGATATTATTTTTGTCCCCATTACATTGTTACACTGAGTATTACTCCATGCTTCAAATTTTGTGCTTATATATATGAACACACACAAAGTCTACAACCATTTGAAAAAGAGGTACGAACATGAAATCTTTTTGTAAGTATGAAAGAATTTATTTTAAGGTATACGAAACACACACACACATTCTTCATAGCATACAGAGTGTACTTATAAAAGGCAAACACGGGATTGTGTTTCACAATTATAAAATAAAAAATAGTGTGAAAACTTTAAAATTAAAATAAAATTCTTCCATTTTCGCATTCTGTTGCATATTATGCTTAGTAATATGCAATAAAAACGTGCTTTTTTTTTTTTTGGAACAACTTGGTCAAAAAAATTGACCACTTGAGGGGTTAAGGGCATATAAATGTATACGTTTTACACAAAAAGGCAATAAAAGAAATATATTTATTTACAGACATCGTCATTATATTTATTTATATTATGCAAACCACTGCTATTTTAGTCACTATTATTCAATTCTCACTCACTTCAGCTATTAAATAAACACCTTAAATAGCACCGGACCGCGTTAATGCTATCCATGTGTCATGATACGGATTACAACCATTATCCGACGGTTCTTAATCAGGCTCTGTTTGGTAAAGTTGTGACGTAAATGGCGATGACAGTGCGGTTCTTCTTGACGTGCCTTCCCCTTTACGTCCCATCAAGCGGGCAAATGAGGACACGGTGTTCCTACTCTTGCCTAATGGACGGTTCTTGTCGGAACCCGGTAGACACCGGAAATGACAGGGCCACCATGCGAAGGAACCGGAAGTCCTTCACTCACGTGTCCTGCCAAAACCTACTTTGGCAGGGGTTATTAAATATCCTGGCTGTCCCTTGGCACTAGGGGTCGAACAATGCGATAGCTCAGTCATGGAATAACGCAGATTGGTATTAATATAAGATCGCTATGAAGATCTTCCAATGGGTTTGATTAGAAAGAGGTTGTGATTGTGGAATGCAGCCATGAATTGTCAAAGTATTATTAAGGTTTTTCCCAATTCATTTTGCTTTAGAATTTAAATGAGAAATAAAACATTTTAAGGAGACATTGGAGGATTTAGTAGGATAGCTGATAGTTGTGGGATAGTTATGGAAGGTTAAAAAAAATTTAGCTGTATCATTTTGTACTTAAAAATTTCTCTCTCTCCATGGATTTATATCTTTTAAACCTATTTTTTTTTTTTATTACTCGTTGCTTTCATTAATGTTTTTGATGATGTTTAAATATATATTGATATTATAAAGGCTTAAGAAAAATATATAATTTTAATGAATTGAATATTTAATGATGGGATTTATCAAGATATTTTAGGTACTAAATCACAGACAGAAAAGCTTTCGGCCTCATTAGAACCTATGAGAGCAACAACCTGAAACTCAAATAAATTGAGTTTTATGTTTGACAAATACAGTACAAACAATTAATTTAATCACAAATTACCATCGCTTGGGTAGAATATAAAAGATACACTGAAAAATTTTAAGAAGCCAAAATCAAATGTTAAACTCCCTTTTTTTAGAAAAGATTACATTTTTTTTTTTTTTTTAACTCGCAAACTTACTCGAAACTGAGCTTTAAATTTTCAATTATTTTATTTTTAACCGAAGTTAGAATAATATTTATGTCGAATATTTAAGAATCTGATAAAAAAAATCCCATAAAACTAAACCTATTCATGATAAACTCGAAAGTATTTTTGAACATCCTGAATAACATCCTTGAAAAATTCCTCATTTGGAGCAGTCTCAGCTCATAAAGTTTATATCTCTATTCCTTTTTTTCTTGACCTTAAATATTTTTACAAGCATTACTTGTTTCACGTTTTAGGTAATTTCAATATTGATTACGTTAAGTACAATAAGTAAGTTTGTTTGTTTGTTTTGTAAAAAAAGTAAATATTGATATTATGAATACTTTACAAATCTCATTCCCGTCAAAAATATTTTTAATATCTTTATATCACATTCAGCCGCACCCCGATTTAACGAATTTTTCTCTTTTTCCGTTTAAAATGAAGGCAAAACCCCCTATTTAATGAATAATAAACCCCAAATTAGCGAATTATTTCAGCAGCTGGAAAAGTTTTTTTAGTTTGTATTAAAAAAAATTGGAGTTTTCCAAACGACCAATCCTTTTTATCCTGAACAGAAAAAGACTTTCCTTGCAAGCAGCAAATTACAACGGGAAAGGGTGAAGACTATTATTAGACTGTATAGACGCAGATGAGTCATAAGTGTAACCTATCGTGTAAACCTTGAGTAGGACAGGAAATTCCTTTCTTATCTCCATCCCAATCCCCAACGCAGGAGATAATTTAAAATTTTAACGATTATGAAACATTTTATGATGGACTTCCTATCTGAGCAATACACATTGAGGAAATTTTTGATCTGTCGGAGCCAATGAATAACGATTCTAATTCAGAAATTGATAGTAAAACTCCTATCAAAACTGTTACATTTAGCACTTCCTTGAATAGTTTAGAGACTGTGAAAACATGCCTTATACAGAAAGTGACACAGTATTTTTTTCTTTGTATAAAGTCGAAAAAGAACTTTTTTGAGTCAGGAATCAAAATATTCCCATACATCTATTAGTCGGTATTTGAAATTTTCCAATTAGGAGTCTCAGGGGTGTTAATTTTTTCTCGAGGGATGAAAATTTAAAAAGTTTTCAAACAGGTATAATTCTTTTAAATTAAATAATTCGAATCTTTTACATATTATTAAAAGGGATTGTGGCTTCAAAAAAGTACAAAATTTTTGAAATATAATCATAATTTAAAAAATTATAAGCATATGAAAATTATGTAATAAATATTAAGTAATTCTAGTTTGCGCAAGCTTTTTTCTAAAATTAGTAGCCTCTGATGTATAAAACTTTTTATAACTATAAAATGTATCATACTCATTAAACCCTACATAATTTAAGAATAATATATCTTTTGTATTTCAAATTATCAAAAAAATATTGAATTTTTTTAAAAGAAATTTTGAAAATGTAATGTTTTTATTTTTTAAAAAAATATAATTTATTATTCTACTAATATAATATTAATACAGCGTAAAATAAGGATACATTTAACTTTATAAATCATCTTTTAGCCTAGCAATTAAAGCTACTGTTTTAGAAAATATCGTAAAACTTAATATTTCTTATAGAAATGTTTCTTATTTTCATATGCTTATAATTTTTTAAATTATGACTAGATTTTAAACATTTTATACTTTTCTGAAGCCCCATTCCTTTATAAATAATGTGTAAGAGATTCGAATTATTTAATTTAAATTTAAAATAATTATACCGGTTTGAAAATTGTTAACATTTTCAGCCCTCTAGAGAAATTTAACACCCCTAAGAGTCCTTAACTGGTGCGTAATCATTCACTAATAGTATTTTTAGCTGTTGAATAAAAAGGGTGTAACTTCTAACTAAGGATATTTTTTGCATAGTTGCTAAAAGAATTTCTAAACGGCAAACACAAAAAAATTTGGACCACGGTATAACGAACAAAATGTTTGGTTCCAATGAATTCGTTAAGGTAGCCTACTACGTTCGGAACCGAGCTTTTTCAAAATCACATAAATGGATAATTTTCATGATATTTAGTGTCACTTGGATTAGAATACATGTATAAAATTTTTTAAGGACATTTTGACAAAAAAAATTATTTAAATACAATATTTTGGCAAAAAATTGGCTTTGAATGATCTTTTTTCAAAATGTTCTCATTTTGTGAAAAAGGCTTCTATTATAATAATATTTTGCCTGTATATAGCTCTGACTTCTATATAGAGGATCAAATAGAATTTTTGAAAAATTCACATTAGTTTCAGAGTTACCACCAATTGAAATAATTATTGGTGCTTTTTTCTTACAATTTCTCCCCTCTGTTGTCGTAAAATATAGGATAAACCCACTTCTAGGTTATATATTTCAAAAATTCAAGTTGAGCTCTATGCAGAGGTCTGAGCTATATACAGGCAAAATACTATTATAATAAAGGGTGTTTTTTTAGAGGTATAGAACTTTAAATTGCAATAAAACAACGATGTATTATTCGATTGACATGAATTTTTTATTCGAAAGATAATCTTGTGGCATTACATTTTAAATATGATTTCTGGCATGTGACTGCCACGGCTGGCTCGGATGTAGTCCAATCTGGACGTCTAATTTTCGATGACTTTTTCCAACATTTGTGGCCGTATATGGGCAATAACACGGCGAATGTTGTCTTCCAAATGGCCAAGCGTTTGTGGCTTATCCGCATAGACCAATGATTTTACATAGTCCCACAGAAAATAGTCTATCGGTGTTAAATCACAAGATCTTGGAGGCCAATTCACAGGTCCAAAACGTGAAATTAGGCGGTCACCAAACGTGTCTTTCAATAAATCGATTGTGGCACGAGCTGTGTGACAAGTTGCGCCGTCTTGTTGGAACCACAGCTTCTGGACATCATGATTGTTCAATTCAGGAATGAAAAAGTTAGTAATCATGGCTCTATACCGATCATCATTGACTGTAACGTTGTGGCCTTCATCGTTTTTGAAGAAGTACGGACCAATGATTCCACCAGCCCATAAAGCGCACCAAACAGTCAGTTTTTCTGGATGTAACGGTGTTTCGACATACACTTGTGGCTTCACTCCAAATGCGGCAGTTTTGTTTGTTGACGTAGCCATTCAACCAGAAGTGCGCTTCATCGCTAAACAAAATTCGCTTATGAAAATCGGGAACAACGGCAATCTCGTTTTGGGCCCATTCGACGAATCTACGCCTTGCTTGATCATATTTAAAATGTTATGCTACAAGATTATCTTTCGAATAAAAAAAATTCATGTCAATCGAATAATACATCGTTGTTTTATTGAAATTTAAAGTTCTATACCTCTAAAAAACACCCTTTAGAAGCATTTTTCACAAAGGGAGAATATTTTGAAAAAAGATTATTCTATAAGTTATTTTTTTTGCCAAAATATTGTATTTTAATAACTTTTTTTGTCAAAATGTCCTTTAAACAATTTTATTCATATATTCTAATCTAAGTGACACTAAATTTTCTTGAAAATTATCCATTTATGCGCTTTTACAAAATCACGGTTCCTAACGTAGTCGGATACCTTAAATTGAGGTCCGACTGTATAATGTCTATTTTACGCTATGATTTAATAATTTCTTTGAATGATTTATCTGCATTAATTTTTTTTAAATAATATGCATATTCACATACAAATTAGGGTTCCTTGTTGTTTGTTACCCGAAAATAACAACTAACTCAAGTTTATATCTGTCCACAGATAAGCTCACCATTAAATGAAAATCCCTATTTTTGAGCCTCTTGCTCTAACGCAATTCTCCACTTTTAGTTGATATGAAAGATAAAGGATTCATTAAACAAAAAGAGGGTATTTCTGTGTGTTTAATTAAAATTATATAAATTGGAGGAAAAAACTTTCAGTAAAAAAATCTATTCTAACTTACTCTTAAATAGTACTGAAAATCTTTCTTTGTTTTTCCCAACAGAACTGAACAACTAAAGAAATAAAATTCTCTGATTATCAATTTTCATTTGTTGAATGAAAATAATAATTAACTTTTTTTAATTCGAAATTTTACTTGCTTTTTTTTAAAGTCTAATTGTGGGATACCATGTTCTTGCATAAAGTCTAAAAACAAACCAACAAGAAATCAACTAATCAGAACATTTAAACTTCAAAGGGAAATAAATCTTAAGGATTTAATTTAACTATTCTTCCCAAGAGCTTTTACGAAAGCTCGGAAATGCGATATTTTTAATAGATAAGAAAAAATAGCTATGTTAATAATTCTGATGACTTTAGGAATCTCAGTACTTAAAATTTACTTAGCTTAATAATTAAGAATTGTTTATTTTCAGAGCAAAGATTTAAGAAAATCCAACATTATCCCCGTAAATTGAAATGAAAAATAAATGTTATATACTTTTTTTATAATTTCACTATTTTTGCAACTTTAAATACAAATTTTAAAAAAATTTGGAAGTTATTACAGCGGATTAAAATAATTCTTTAGCTGTATATTTAGTTTTAACTTAATTGAAAATACAATAAAAGCTTTTGGGGAGTTAAAAGCAGTGGGGGGTTTTTTTTTGACTACCGCAATTGATCTCTTAATATAAAATTTATTCTTATTATTTATTACCATATCCTAATCTTGATGTTTAATCTAAACGTGGAAGGTATGTATAGCTACAGAAAAGAGCAAAAACTTCAATGAAAATTTCTTAAATTTTGTTTCCTTGGTAATGCATTAATTTGATACTGGCCCGATTCATTATTCTTTTTATAAAAAAATAAATTTCACATTAATTCAAAAGTAATTATCGAAATGACAAAGATGGAACTGACGTAATTAATTAATACCGTCATGGTTAATTGTGCTCGAAAATTCATTTACCATGATGAAGAAAAAGTTTTTGTTCTAAAGAGAAATTTAAGAAAACATGCACAAATAGAAATCATTAGCAGAAATGTATTATACTTTTTTTTCAGGCAGCAGTTCTTATTTTTAACAAGGATTAAATGTGATCGTGAAAATTATTAAGAACTTAAAAAAACAATTTCGAGCTGCAAAAAAAATGCATATTTGAGGAAGTATTTAACATTCATTAAATAATTGACTTCTTTTCTTTATAATCTACGAAAAAATACTTCATCTTTCGATTGTTAAATTATTTTCAAATTATTGCTCCAGAAAGAAATTGAAAAAATTTCAAAACTTAACGCTCTTTAAGCATGAGTATTTATCTCATTTTTGAGAGAGAGAAGTGTCACTTATTTTTATTTCAATGGGCTTATTACGTAGATGATGAACTATCAAAGATTTTATCTCTAATGCTATGCATATCTATGTGAGAGAAGCTTACATCTAATCTATCAAAATATTAAGTGATGTTTTTGAATACTTTTTCTTAGCAATACAGTTTTAAAATAAATATACAATTTATTATTCTCAATCATCAGTTTTAACCATTTAACGGGCACAAAAGTAAAATACACTTTTCTGTGATACAGTACTTGATAAATGCAATGTTCTCATCCTCTATAAACATTATTTAGTCACAAAAAATATTTGATTAAGGGTTTTTTTTTCTTGGGGGGGGGCTAGACATTATAGCCACTGCGCACTTAGGACATTTAACTTTCTTTTCAGGACAGAAATAATGAATCATATTACAGTAATTTTTTTTATGAAAAATTGACATTTATGTAATAACTATTTCAATAAAAATTAAATACAAAGTATAAGTGTAATTAAATAACAATAGAATATTTGTACAACATAGAATACCTGCTATAAGAATATATATAGAATACTTAGAATATACATTGAAATTGGTATATATCCACATTTTATATTTTATTTAATTTTAGTACAAAAAGTTAGAAATAAAGTAATATTTTTGAGAATATAAATTAGTTATTTTACAAATTTGATGAGCTATTTACTGTGGAACTTTATAATATGCAAAAGTTTTCTCCGAGTAGAAAAGCTGTAATGAAAGATTTTCCAACCCGAGAATCTTGTAACACATATTGTAAACAAATTTTGTTTATATTTCCGACCCCCCCAACATTCTCACATAATTCTAAGTGTTTTTTCTCGAGTGTAGAAAAGCGAAAATTTCTATGTCATTTTTCTCTTCTATGTGGGCAGTAGATATAGTCTATATCCACATATAAAAGCTTTCCAAAAACCTAAATAAAACATTTTTTAACTGCAAATTTGCTTGATTCATTCAGATGAGAGAAAAGTATACGAAAGACATGACGAATTTTTTTTTAGATCAGAAATTTATTTATAGTAATCAAAATACAATTTGTAGATTTACACCAAGAAAAACTGTTTTTAACTACCCATCAGAGGACTTGAAATTCAAAAAAAGGTATCTTCTTGCCATCTGTATTGATTTTCATGCGTTTTAGCTTCAATTAACTCATATGTATTGACTAAATATCCACCACCCGCTTTGTGACGAGTCTGTACGGAACATTTCCACTAATATTCTTAGACTTCTTTTTGGGGATTATAAATTCACGTATATTTCCAATCAACTCTGAGAGGAGAACGGGATATGCAAAGTAGATAGGGTATTTAAGTAGAGCGTTGTAAGTTAGCAAAGATGAAGGCTATTGAGCCAGCAGCAGTAGAGTCAAGGTTTAGAGGATTCAATTGGATTACGATAGTGAAGCATTACTGCTAGTACTCTACGAAGGAATCTTAAAAGTTAATATACCTGTGAAGATACCAAAGTATTACCAGGTGATATACTATAGTTTATTATCGCTTAAAACAAGCGTTAGTTTAATAAAATTAGTTTAAGTTAATGAAAGCTAATAATTCGAGTTGCGTGTATTTCTCAGACCTCCTATTTCGGTAGACCTTATTAATCTTACGCGTAGTTATTGATTAATTTCATATTTTGTAATTTAATTTAATATTAAAGGTAAATCCCTTTTTGTTTGACGTAACATAGAAATATTGTATGTCAATAGATTTTCTAATATTTGAATCAAGTGAATAAATATAAGTTATTATTATACAAATGGCTTCTGGTCATTCTTTGCCTCAAATTAATTTTGGTGTCCAGGGTGGAACCCAGGAGAGTTTTCACAACTTGGAGAAAAACTTTTTTAATATGTGGGTAGACCTATTAGCCAAAGCCCGCTAAAGGGTTAAAAAAATAACGTGTTAAATTTACACCTCATTAATATGAAATTTTCGGTGCTTACTTATTATACCATCGACCAGTTTCGTGGCACCACCTCCTCTCCTAATTATCATACCACACCAACAGTGGACATTGAATCTCGACGTTTTTGTTGAGAATTGGCCCCTCTGCACGGTGGGTTTTCAGTGGTAATATGACTAGAACCCGTGACACTCCAACCACGAGTTCGTGACCATAATCCCTCGTGTTCAGCTGCCACTGAAATCTTGGTGGTATCTGGGACTTTAATATTAATAATTTAAAAACAGTATATAGTCATGCATATCATGAATTACTCAGCGAAGCAGGCATGTGACGTATAATCAAGTATATGATTTCTGCGATTACTTTATAACTTTAAATAATATAGTTTATCTTTAAATAGGTAAAATTATGAGATTTTGACCATTCAAACGCGAAAATGAAACAAGATCATTGGGTAATGAACAAAAATCAGACAAGGGAAAAAAGGGCCCTTCTTAAATGTGTTTGCTACGCAGAAAAAGAAAAGATCCAGAGGAAAGTGGATGCAATCAGAGACCTTAAGTAAAACATTTACTTTTAGAATATTCACCAGACTGTCTTTGACTTTCCTGGAATACAAAATGAAATTACAGCAGCTGTGTAATTTTGTTTTCTTTGGTCTAGAAGAAAGATAAATACGCTAACTCTATTAGAATATTTCGGAGCAGTAGATAAAAGTATACTTTTCGAAACAATGTTGTTTTCTGAATAATATTCATATATTGGCACATAGCTTGAGAACTTATTATAAATAATTAAGATAAAATACAAGGAATGTTATATAAACCTAATGTTTTCATACTTAAAATTATATCAGGTAACTCATATGCATTTTTTGCTAAAAAGAGAATGGTTTCAGATTAGCATAAATAAAAATTTATTTTTGTAATGGCTCTTTTTACTTTTTATTTATTTGTTGTTGTTTCTGAAGCCACCTGATTGACGGTGTCATATAGAGGCCCACGAAATTCATCGTGGTAAGGGGAGACAACTTTTTATGTATGTTGTTATCCGCAACTTTGAACACCATACAGTTGACAGTACAATTTGTCTGGTTTCCAGACCCATTTTGAGAGTGGATGGTTTGGAGCCTCCCACCAACCTCTTGAATGGACTTGTGGCTAAATGGCTATCTAGAGTACTCCCATGCCCCAAAGGTACTATACACTTACAAAAATACATGCTTTGTTCAGGATTCGAACCCAGGCCCCACAGCACAGCAGTCAGTCTCACTAACCACTGTACCGGATGGGGTCTTTTATTTATTTAAATCAGCATTATATTTGGTCTTTTTTCCTTAACGTTGATTAAAAGTTACGTAATCTGTTCCCCAACGCCATTGTTTTTCACATAGGCGTATACGGTGCATAAATAGAGAAAAAATAAGGTACAAATAATCAAATTTTTCTCTTAAATAAGTAAATTCTTCTCATATTGCCAAGGTCATTTTATTGTATTCCAAAGCCTTCGGAATAGTTTTACTGATACCAGCGGGAAAAAAAATCTTTACTTCGGTGAGACGTATATATATATATATATATATATATATATATATATAGCCGTACTTATATATAAACGTCCATGGCACTTAACGCACCGATTGAATGAGACGGATATATACGCCGGTGACAAGTAAGGGATTAAAAGTAAAGGTTTGAGAAAAAACTACAAATAACGTAGTATTGAGAACATATCTACATCTGTCTTTGTTATTAGTGACTAAAAGTAGAAGATGAGAAGAACTTCCGGGATTTATTTTACGAATTTTGCTGTTGTATCCTATATTTCTAATGATTGTTTTTCTGCAATAAATTTTGAATACTTTGAGACTGATAGCATAAAATTCTTGAACCCCGATCTACGTTACAATATTATACATGCTCATTCATATTTAGTAAAAATAGCTTTGAGCGTTAAGTGTAATTCAAATGAGGCTCAATATATTAAAAGCATGCATTTTAGTTACTGTTTTAAATAATTCTATTGAAATGGTAAAATATATTTTAAGTCAAAAATTTTGAAACAAATTACATAACATTAACATGATCAAAATTCATGCAAATTGTGTGAGATTAGTGGATAGATTATTTTACATTATTAATTCGTTAAAATTATCATAATATCAAAGAAAGCAAGAAAATAATTTGAAAAAATGGTAGAATATAAGCTTTACAATATTTATCTAGTAATAATAAACTTCTGAAATATTCAGAAAATGTTTCAAAAACCTAAATGTAGTAAAAACTCAGAAATGTGGGAAAGTTTTTCAAACTGATTGTTTGTTAATTTATTATTATTAATATTAAAAATAATCTTTAAAAAAAAAAAATCTGAACCCTGATTGCATTTTTCCATGTACTACATTGGGTCAAAGCTTTAATTGCTAGGTCTTATCTGCCAATAGAATTCGCGCTATCAATTGTGTTTTAATCTTTTCCCATTCCGCAAAATAATTACAATTCTCATGATGAGAATTATACTCAAAACGTGACACCGAAGCTCTTTAATTTATTTTTTTTTTAAATGACTCAAATTTTCCTTCAAAGAGGGATTTTATGAATAACTTAATTTTCTCAGTGTGCCCATCAAGCAATTTAAAGAACTTTTAAAAGTAGGGCGAGAGGAGTAAATATTCTACATTTAACAAGCAACTGATTTATCTCTCGTTTGTCCGTCAGAATCCCCTCTACAACAGAAATTTTATTTAAATTTTAAGACGCACTTAGTTCATGAAATAATATTATTTTTACTCGAACCCTAATTACACAAAGACAACTTTAATGTATCTTAACAGCGTTCCCATCAGTATGATCTTCTTGGATACGTTTTCGTAACGTCTTCAATCTGACAATGAACCGATGTAAACAAACATTTAAGGTGGGCTCAAGTAATTGGTGGTAATTTTAATAAGCGTTATTAGAAATGCAAAGAACAGTGTATTTGCGAGACTTCTATACAATAATATGAGGCTAAAGGAATTCTTAAGGGTCTTGGATTATCTTTCGAAGAATGAAATTGAGATGGTTGTCAGAATTCTTTAACTATTATAATGGCGCTCATGACTTGCATTCCATAAAGAGCTTTCGGTGCAATGCACCCACTTTGTACTTATCAGTGTTTTAAATTATACGGAATATCCATTTATTTAATTATATAAATCCTAAAAATAATTTAGTTTATCGTTTAATATTTAAGATGTGCATCTTGAAATAATAGTTACTGAAGTCAGTTGTACATTAAACGTATATTTAGCTGTGTATTCTCTAGTTTTCTTAAGTATAATATAAAATCATATTGTTACGAATTTTGTGTAATTAATGCTTAAAATAGTGTAAATAATTTATATCTTAATGTGCAATACATTAATATTACTTTCTGTTGCATTTATTTTATGCTAAAACTGTAATATTCGCAAGCAATGCCGTCCCTTACATTATAATGGCGTTCCAAAGGAAACTTGGCAAAATATTGGTGATACAGCCAAGTTGACATCATTTGGCGAGTTTGCGACCACTTTGAAGGATTGGTGACCATTTTTGGTAAGGCCATTTGGTTGACCATTTTGGTACCTATCATATGGATGATTCTGAAAAATACTGGAGATACCTGTTAATATCACGATCCATGAAGTAAGCAGATCTTTCGAGAAAAATCCATGCAGCGTATAAATAGGAGTCACTCCCTGAAACTGAGTCAGTATTGCTTTGACCACCGCAGATTCGACTAGCGATTAGTAGCTATGAGCGAGAGCTTGCGAATAATCTTAATCATTACGTATTTGTTTTTTTAGACACTGATCGTTGTGTCTGAACTCTGTAGAAGTTGTGAAGGCCTTCTGGAAATTATTTTGAGAATTTTGCTGCTGTATCCTGTATTTCTAAGGATTGTTTTTCCACAATAAATTTTCATCGCTCTTCAACCAAAACATTAGAAATATGTTCTGTGCAAATATAAATTTTTCTGTTACCTGTTCATAATAAAAGGAACTATTTGGTTGAAACATAATGCTTACTTAAATTATTAATATTGATGAATTGCTTACATAGATCCAATCCATAGTGTTTCCTTTTTTTTACTATCACCGTCGCTAATTCAGTTTCTTTTCATACATTAATATTAAAAGCATAAATATTATTTTCAAATTTGTAAGCATATTGTTTCATTATTCAAAGAATTCTTTTTGCTGCAAAAATTAATTAAAATATTCCAGGCAGGTATTACAAGCCAAAATGGGAGAAAAATGAAAAAATTTTCTCTATACCCTTTCAAAACACCTATTTATTTATGAGCATTTTCAATACTGAATAATTTTTTAATTAAACGAAATGTACTTTGATTTTTAAGAAAAAATAACTTTCTAAGAAGTAATGTTTTGAAAATTATTTTTTTTATTTTATTAAACATCTAGATCAATTTAATTAATTTTTGTGATTTTTTAAGTATTAAAAAATACCTATTCACGTTTCATTAATATATATTATCATTAATTTAATTAATTCATTAAAATCTGTTAAATCCACAAAAAACGAAACATAATTTAAAACTCATTATAAGTTTGTAACATACGTGTTAAATATCTAAATTAAAGGTAAAGTATTTAAGAAAGTTATATGTATATTCTAATCCTATTAATTTATCTTACTAAAATATATATATTACACCAGTAACTTTTTACAATAATTTTATTTCTTTAATTGGAAGCCTTTTTAATAATGTTATTTAAAGAAAAACACTTTATTACACAAATAATTGTACCATATAAAAATACATCAACTGCAAAATGAGAAGAAAAGTTATAACTTTAGTAAAAGAGAAATTAAATGTAAAATTTATCCAGAGTTTTATATTGCACTATTGTAAAATTTACATAATTTTTAACAGTTCTAGTGTTTTTCCCTGGGAAAAATACTTTAGAAACATTTATGTATAGAAAAATAAAAGTTTTTTGGCAACACCTTAGACTATGGCGATTTTTTATGCATAAATGAATATGTAAGAGCATCTAATTTACGTAGGATGATGCCTTTTGACTAAAAACACTTGTATTAGCAGATTTACATCCTCTGGACATGCATATTAAAACTAGTGATCCAACTACGCAAACTGTCTCTTAATTTATGAGCTATGAGATGAATATTTTTTTATTTCAATTTTAATATGTATTTACGAATCCTTGCATGTAAGTGAGAAGTTACATAACAATATTTAATTCTAGATGGGTATCAGTTGTTATTTATTTACATATATCACCAGTCATACACTCACTACCTTTTTAGAATATGAAAACGATGATACTTTGAACATCTGACCTAAGAGAATTTATTTTCTTTCTATGCTTTTTAAATTATATTGTAATCACGCAAAAATGGATTACACTTTTATGTTACTTAAACCTTAGATATACTTTTAAAATATTTGTTTATTTTTGTATAAAAAAAAATTCTCTTTGGCTATGAATTATTATGGAAAATTTTATTTCGTTTTGAAATTTACATTGAAGGATATAAGCCAGTTAATCTGGTAATAAACCAGTTAATCAAAAACCACCATAAAGAGAACTTTATATAAAAGATTAGTTTTTTTTCTTTTTTTAATTTATGGCTAAAAGTTAAAGTATTATATTTTTTAAAAATGCGAAAATGAGTTCTTTGAATCATTTTAAAATGAATTTTTAGGTAAATGTTTTTATAAAAATGATTTTTAGATAATATTTTTTTAAGTTGTGGTGAAAAAAAAACTTTGGGTAGAGCTGTTGTGCATATTTTAATTGGTGAAACGTTAGATACTATTACTTAATTATACAATATTCCCGTGGGGCATATATTACTCTCATTTAGTTTATTTCCTAATTTGCTTATAAAATTATGATTTTGGACCAACATAAATTATATATAGCCTAATTATATTGAATACAATACAAAGTACATTCAAAGATATATTATTTTAGTTTAAACAAGAGCATATATATCAGAGTAATATATATTTTATACTTTTTTATTTTAAAAAAATTAAATTGAAATCAATATTTTTCCTTGAGAAAACTTTGTTTACGGTTCTCCTGTAATTTTCATGAGGAAACTTAAATACTGTTATTAAGAAATGTCATTGTTCTCATTGACACAATGTTTGGGCAACAGAATTTATTATGAATCTCGCTAAGTCACGAATACTCTCATTAACTGATTACTTTATTCACGTAACCGCGTGGAGTGTGTTTTCCCTTTTGTGAAATATTTTTTATTACAAACTACACAATTTTAAATAGAATTTTTATGGACGAATAGAGTAGCTGGTTGTTATCCTATTTTATTCTTTCTAATTGGCAAGATATATTTGAGAAGTGCAAAAAAAAAATTAATAATTTTTACTTTCACAAAAAAATTAAAAATAAAATACTAACATGGCAGAAGTAATCAACGTTTTAATAATTTTGAAAATTAGGATTAATGATGATTTTTCTAACAAAAACTGTTAGCCTCAAATCAGATATGTTTAAATTCTGGATTTCTCTAAGGCCGCCGTAGCCTAGTGGTCAAGGTATCAGATCTTAGCTGTCATGTCATGAGTTCTAGCCCAGTTCCCTAAAGATCCGCCGTGTAGGGGAGCGATGCACGTAAAATTTGTCGAGAGCTGAAACGTCCTCCCATTGGTGTGGTAGTTAGGAGAGGGGTGTGCCAGCTCAGGTGTCATCCACGTCACTTGACTATGGTTCAAAATTATGTGGTCCGTCACCAAAAGCCCTGGTGTAGCTGAGTGAGTGAATATTAACGTCGCACTGTTAAGCTACACGAGAGCTTTTTGCAACGGACCTCGTAATTTTGAGCCATGGTCAAGTGACTAGGACGACACGTGACTTATTAGCCACGATCCGATACCTTGACCACTAGGCTACCGCGGCCACTCGTGTAGCTGAACAGTGTGTGACGTTAATATTCACTCACTCACTGAATTCCTCTATTCTGTTTATATAATGAAGATATTAAGTCAATTTTGAACCACAGTAAAAAAAAATCCTAACTTGTATAGTCTATATTTATTATTTGATCTGCTAATCACACACACAACTCTTTCAATCCAATTATTTTCAAAAATTACTGTAAGTATCATCCTCTTTACTTGACCGTGACTCTTAATTACAAGGTCCGTCACCAATAGCCTTAGTTTAACTTCAAAGTGCTACTTTAATAAAAAAATTAAATCAAATCAAACATTATTATTGTATTTTTACCAAACACCCTCATGCATTTTCATGGATATTTAAAACTGAACGTGTAACTCATAGATAATATACTTATATAGAAAATGTAATATACTCACAGTTATTGAAACTTTTATGAGAAATAACACTAAATATATGTAGAAGGAATTGTGAAAGATTAAGGACTATTTAACTGCACCATTTCTATATAAACACTTCGATATTCACACTAAAATAAGGAGATTAATAAGAGTGTTTTATTTTTACACTTAAGTTTAGAAACTTCGTAACATTTTAAATTTCGCTTACTAATATAAATTGCATTCGATTTCATTCACTTATAGACATCAGCGCCATTCACAAATGTGGTATCCTTCTCTTAAATGGCCACGATAGCCAAGGCTCATGGTCATGTACTTAAAGCTGGTGTTGTTTCAGTCGAGTAGTGAGTTCAAAACCTATTGCTCCTGATGATAAACCGTGTAAATTGTCTGATATGCATTAAATTTGTCAAGGCTCAAAGACCTCACGTTGGCGTGTGGTATGGAAATTCGAAAAGTGGGGGCCAGCTCAAGTGTCATCCTCATCTTGCGACCCTACTTTAATATGACAAGGCTCTTCGCCAACAGCTTTTATTCAATTCCTACACTATTAGCTCCCACTCTCTATATATTTATCTTGGTGGAATTTTCAATCGTTAATGAAATACATTTTAAAGCACTATAATTAATAAAAATTTATTTTAATTATAATTAATAAAAATTAATTGATTGAAACTAATTATTCAAAGAATTACAAATTCAGCTACGTTGGCATCATTTTTGGTGACTTAGTGACCCTTTTGATGACTTGTGTCAAAACTTTAAAAAAAAAAATTCTCACGTTTTAAAGCATTCAGTTGAACTGAGATTTTATATACACGATTGTTTTGAATAACAATACGATACTTTAATGATAATTAATAAAAATAAATTACCACTTAATGTTGGGATTCTGTCATATGTAAAATACATATGTATATTAATTGTAACTATTTAATAAAAAGTAGCAAAAATAAAAATTTTCTTTGTTGAACTAAGAAGAAATTAACTTAATTTTTTTTATATTACTTGTTTTTCTTTTAAGAGCGCTATCAATAAACAATCTATCAGAGTCAATTATACGAGGGCTGTAAATTAAATAGTGGCAATTAACCTAGGAACTCGCAGAAATGCGGGCATGCGCAAATAGGATATGGGAGCGGTGAGTTGGCAATAGTTGGTAGGGTAGTTGTGTGGCAAAGTGGTTACATTTCCATCTATATAAAGTATACTTTTAAAAGATGATCATCCGTCATATTTTAAAATCGAGGTTACCGTTGGCAAAAATGCAACAGAATGTTATTAACGCTTACTAGAAGTCTGTAGCGAAAATGCATTATCGTTTAGAATGATTGCACGATGGTTTAAAGCGTTTCGTTCGGGTCGGAATGAGCCCGAATTAAAGCATCAATCAAATGAATGGCACCACGGAGGTTCACGACGTACACAGAAATTTCGAAAGGAACCCATTCAAGGCAGGTTAGGCTGATTGTAGTACTTAAAGACAACTTGTCAACGCAGACTACTATTGCTGATTTCTACAGTACCATCTACGTCTGGTTATGCTGCGCAAATATTCGTGTTTATTGCAAAACAATCTCTCTATCGTGTTGCGTGACAACGCTCATTGCCATATGGCAAACAATATCACTCTCCTATTGTGATGGTGGCACTGGGAAATCTGGAAACACCCTCCCTACTCACCTGACATGAATCCTTGTGACTTCGATCTGCTTCCGAAATTGAAGAAACCTCTCCAAGACCGTCGATTTCATGACATTTCATCTATACACCGCGTAGAAAGCACTCCGCCGATGACATCAACAATCAATACTTTACTAATGGTCTCCAATGGCTTCCAGACATTTGACAAAAGGTTATAAGCTTTGCTGGTGATGTTATAGAAGGAATGTAATGCATTTGTACTCGTTACTTCATTAAAAAGTTATCTATACTTGTGATGTCATTCCTTCATTTACAACCCTCGTATATTTCTGTTGGAAGATACAAAATTTCCTTTTGATAAAGTAAAAAGTACGTTCTAACAATACTGTAAAAAATATGTATACATAATTTCTCCTTTCTTTACTAATATAAACTGCATTTGATTCCATTCACTTACACACAAACGTCAGTTTCATTCATTCTATTTCTTGCTTTGATACCTCAGTACCTATGTATTCCAATACAGAGAGTAATATTTACTGAAGTGCCCGCTATCACCCTTTAAAATCTTTCCCGTGAATACTCGAAAAAAACTTGATCTTTAATTGAATTATTTTATTATATTCATGTCGATGTGGTTTATTGATTAAATCATGGTATATAAAAATATGATTCAATTCAATTAACTGAATCCATCCAATTAAATTTTGTGCGATACATTTAAAAGTCCAAAGTAATTTACTCTATTTAAGTAATATATTTTCTTCTGTTACTTTTAAATTACTGAAAGAAAAATATGAGCTCATTTTTCATTTTTATGTTCAAGAGTATGATTTGTTGTTTTTTGTTTTCCATCTGCTCAATAGGTTTCATTAGATTTCATCCATTAACTCATCCATCATTTCTATAAGGTTTAATTCCATCAAACTGAAACAAACTAATCAATCCATCTTCCCACAAAATGTTTTTATTATTTTAATATATTAAATAGCGAAAATGAAAGCTGAAATATTAGCAACTTTTTTTTATTCTAGTATGTTTCAACACGCCTCCCCCAGCGTTTATATTAGATTACAACGGTTGACATAATTCTGGTCAACTAAATTTCTCTAATTTATTTTTAAAGTGTATTTGGGTTTTATATGAGAAGAAATAAATTTTCATTAATAAAATACATAATATAATTTATCATCAAATTAGAAAAAATTGATTTTAAGTAGAGTGTATGGAATTCATATTGGGCTAAATTCATGTGAGTCATAGTCACATGATAATGATAATCACGTGATTCTAGCCAATTAGTTCAAAACCTCATATGACGTCATAGTTACAATAATTTGTGTTTCCAGCTAATCAGTTCACGCGCTTCGTTTTTGCCAACTTATGTGCTTTTTGAAGAACCTTTCTCTTAAAAAGTACATTGCATTTTATTAAAAGTATATGCATAAAGTAAGATTTTTTTTTAATTTTAAAAAATTTTCAAGAACATTTTTTTTATTAACATTTAAATATCTTTACATGAAATTTGAAATTTTATCTAAATTTTGCAAATGGAACTAAAGGGTGTTTTTTTAGAGGTATAGAACTTTAAATTGCAATGAAACAACGATGTATTATTCGATTGACATGAATTTTTTTATTCGAAAGATAATCTTGTGGCATTACATTTTAAATATGATCAAGCAAGGCGTAGATTCGTCGAATGGGCCCAAAACGAGATTGCCGTTGTTCCCGATTTTCATAAGCGAATTTTGTTTAGCGATGAAGCGCACTTCTGGTTGAATGGCTACGTCAACAAACAAAACTGCCGCATTTGGAGTGAAGCTAATCCACAAGTGTATGTCGAAACACCGTTACATCCAGAAAAACTGACTGTTTGGTGCGCTTTATGGGCTGGCGGAATCATTGGTCCGTACTTCTTCAAAAACGATGAAGGCCACAACGTTACAGTCAATGGTGATCGGTATAGAGCCATGATTACTAACTTTTTCATTCCTGAATTGAACAATCATGATGTCCAGGAGCTGTGGTTCCAACAAGACGGCGCAACATGTCACACAGCTCGTGACACAATCGATTTATTGAAAGACACGTTTGGTGACCGCCTAATTTCGCATTTTGAACCTGTGAATTGGCCTCCAAGATCTTGTGATTTAACACCGCTAGACTATTTTTGTGGGGCTATGTAAAGTCATTGGTCTATGCGGATAAGCCACAAACGCTTGACCATTTGGAAGACAACATTTGCCGTGTTATTGCCGATATACGGCCACAAATGTTAGAAAAAGTCATCGAAAATTGGACGTCCAGATTGGACTACATCCAAGCCAGCCGTGGCAGTCCTATGCCAGAAATCATATTTAAAATGTAATGCCACAAGATTATCTTTGGAATAAAAAACAATTCATGTCAATCGAATAATACATCGTTGTTTTATTGCAATTTAAAGTTCTATACCTCTAAAAAACACCCTTTATAAGTACAATTAGTTTAATGTTAGTTTTGAATTCAATGAAGAACACGTGTCTTAATGATGTGATCGTCATGAATTGAGCCCATTCTTTAACCAAATTGGCATTATCTTGTAACAGAACTTCATGTGTGAATTTCTTCTTTGTGTAGTTTTGTCCTGTCTGAAGTATTCGGTAAGTAATAAATATAATATTAATAGTCAATTTCCTTCAGTTATTCTGAAGTAAGAAACTATCATTGAATTTTTTTATCACATGCATATTTCTTATTTCGCAAAGTTTAAAGGATCAACAGAATCTTTAAATTTACATAAGTCGATCTCATTATAGACCTTCATTATTTTATTACAAGGATTTTATTATAAATATTCATTGGAATTTTCTTGGGGAAATATTCGGAATTGGATGCTCAATCTTCGATGTGTTATGAAATGCAAATAATGCCTCTCATTCAATTATAAATTATTAATAAGCAAACCAAGTTGATAAATTAACACATATATGTTTCTAACGTATTTCCATTTTAATAAACAGTATTGATTCTCATAATTTCATTGAAAAATATGAATGCTTGTAATCAAAATACATATATTTAATAGTTAAAGTATAAAAAATATTTATTTCATTACATTCTAATTTTTGTACTACATGCATAGCAATTAACTCAAAAAATACATGAAAAGTAATTTATTATATACAGATATCATGAGGTTTTTTTTATTATCCTTTTTTTTACTGCTGAGGTACCAGTGGCAGTGTCATTTCACAGCAACCTATTACAGAAAAATACCTCAACGGTAGCATGTTACGTCAATAATATTAAGAGGTGTTGGAAAGCTAAAATATTATTTTTTCACAATTTAAGATTTTTACATTTTCAAACCGTATAGATTTTAATACTTCTAAAAATACCTTACTTTAACCTAAAGGGTAATTAGCAGCCCTTAAAACCAATTTTTAAATAATCGTTGAAACTGGACTACACCCATTTGGAATGACGAAAAATGTAAACTAAGTACTTCGTTTTTGCTTCAAAGTTGAACGTCTGATGTAAACCAATACATGTATCTTTTATTGTAAATTGAGGCTTTTATTTTTTTTATTTCCTAGCCGATTAGAAGTCTCACTGTATACATTAAATTCAATTTATCTCAAAATGTAAATTTTGATGTACGATGTACTTTTTTCTGAGGAACTACTGTTTGCAGGTATGTAAATTTTTTATGATATATTTATAATAGTGACTAACATATACTAAACTGAGCTTTTTGTAAAAAACTCAAAAATTTATTTTTTAATTTTTTTTATGTGAAAAATGGGTCACACACAAATTTCACTATGTTTGATAAAATATTTTATACATTATGAAAAAATTTAAAATTAATTAAAAGTTTATTTCAGTATAATGAGAAAGGTATACTTTTTTAATTGAATGAAAAATTTCAAGCATGTATATGTAACAGATTTTGAGAAAAGGTAATCGAAAACAGCCAATTTAACATTGTCGGTATGAAGGTTTCCTACTCCTCTTAAGATCATATGTCATATATAAGAAACAAAATGCATAATTTATAATGCATACGTAATAAATATTAATACATTAAGTATTATCTACTTTGGCAGTCATATATCTGTTTATATATATGTATATATATAGAGAGAGAGAGAAATATATATATTATTAATTTAAAGAGAGAAAGAATAATTTTATGAAAATAAAATTTGTTTTTATCTATAAATCTTAGAATCACTTAAAAGGCCCATGATCAATCTAAAGAAATCAAAACTTTGATAAAATATTTAAAATATGTTTAGAATCCCTTAATATATAATAATTCATTTTATTTTAATCAACATACATCATTATTGATAAGTTCTTTTTTTATAATATCCATTTTATAAATTCTAAACATTATTTGCACTCAACCGTTCGTCTTCCCTAAGTCACATATGCATAGCAAAATAAATTTCCTGAAATAAAGCTGCATCGAACAAAATGCGAGCTAACATATGTAACTGTCAAAGATTGCTTTATGGAAAAATACTTTGTCCTCTCCAAATTATAAATTTCTCCCGGAATCGACGGGGAAAAGCACAAGAAACAAAGATCTGATCCAAGATTTCTTTCCGGGAGGAAAAAAAGATCTAGGACCAAGAAGGAATGTTTATTAGGGAAAGAGAAAGAAAGTATCAGTAGACGGAAATAGAACCAAACATCCTCTCCGTTTGAGAACAACTCAGATAAATGAATCAGCAACGTAAGGTTGGTCTTCGCAGCAGATAGGAACCTAGTAGTACCCATACACAAAGAATCTCCATCCATTCATTAAGTAGCTTTGTACTGGCGGACTTCCCTCTGAACTTTTTTCTTTTTCCTCCCTAGGCAGCGTCCTATAGTTCCCCGACATCAATTATAAGGTTCTTTTTAAATTGCCTTCATTACCATCAGAAAAGGAACTGATAGTATTTAACATTGATAAGATAAATTGAGACTGAAATGTTTCTGACTGGGAAAATGAGTCTTCAGGACAGTCAAGTCTTGACAAGTTACGGAGATCACAAAAATCACTTTACTCACCAAACCGAAGCCAAAGTTTTGGTCTGCTGCGTAAAGTGTTGGTTTCTCGCCAAGAAAACGGAAAATTCGCCAGAGAGAAAACAGTTGGCTCTTAGAAGAGAGAAGTTTGGTGCACACGTAAAGAAAATAACGGGTTTAAAAATGATGGGGTAAATTGTTCATTTCAGGAAATGTCCTCTAATTTAGCAAAGAGCCGTTTCCCAGTTCACCATGTTTCAGGATCGTAGATTTTATTGGGGGATATTTTCTGCAGTAGAGAAACGTCGAATGCACTAAAAGATTGAAAACGTGTCCGATTTGAATAAAAAAACAGATGGAGAAAAGTTTTAACTTGTGTGTACCTTATTAGATAAAGTACTTAAAAAAGTCGTAAAAGTCGTTTTAACTGCATTTTGCATAGTATGTTTTTCAGCGATATATTAAGAGATTTTGTGGCATCACTTCCGAATTTTTCAAAACACCGTGGCAATAAACCTCAATTAATTAAGTTATATCTTTGAAGAGTCTTATTATTATTTTGAAAAATAATCTGTAAAATTTTACTTGGGTTTTTAAAATTTAATAATTGATACGCATATATTTTTCTTTTCAATATTTTAATATTTCTTCGAAGGTATTAAAAAGGCTCTTTTCTTCAATTTTTAGGAACATTTAAGATGTTTCTGATTTATTCATGAAGTAAATTTAAGACGAAGAGTCAGAAAAAATTGTACTCTTTCCAAACCATAATTCATTTCTCACATCAAAATCTTCTAATTTCTATTATTTATATCTTTAAAGCCACTTCTTAATTGAAAGGATTTGAAAATCACATGACAATTTAGTAACTAAAGGAAAGTTTAGTAACTTGAGAGAAATTGAGTATAACACCGATTCAAAATTTTATGAGTTAATTAAAAAGTTATCAAGATGAGATGTGGCCGAATTTGCCGAATTGTCATCGTCACGAGCTCGTGGCCGTCGTTGACCGTTCCCGTGTTCGAAACTTAGCGCCAGTAAAGACCCATGGTGAAGAGGGATCGATGCACATCATTCGAGAGGTTCAGTGTTCTCTCGAGGGTGTGGTGTGAAAGTAGAAGAGAAGTGGGTGAACTCAAGTGTCGTCCTTGTCATTTGATTCCATACCGTCACCTTGTTTCCAGATTCCGTCGTCATTAGCCCTTCTGTTACCTTAAAGTATCCGACTACGTTCGGAACCGTGATTTTTCAAAAGCGTATATAAATGGATACTATTCATGATATTTAGTGTAACTTAGATTAGAAAATGTATATAAATTGTTTTAATAATAGTATTACAATAAAAAAATTATTTAAGCACAATATTTTGACAAAAAATGAACATAGAATGACCCATTTTCAAAATATTCTCCTTTTGTGAAAAATGCGGACTGTGCTCTAAAATTCTTTGGAAAAAAATCTTTAATTTAAGATTAATACGTTAACATAAAACTTTGATTAAACACTATTAAAAAAAAGAAAAGTGAATTTCGGTGATTGATCTTCTTTTAGTTTTATTCGTCTTTGGATGACTTAATCTTACCAAATATTAGTACATGCCCACTAAATAATTTTTTTTTTTTTGCATTTTGTGCATAATTGTGCATATTTATGTAAATATTCAAGAATAATTTACATATTTTAAATAAGTATGACAATATCTTGTAAAAAGTTTGTTTTCAGGAACTACAAGTAGTATTGTCAGAATTCGGTCTCTTCCTAAATAATTCCGTTAAACTTATTATTTGCGTTTATGGATTCCATATATCTTCTAGGTATTTTTCAGAAAAAATCACATATTTAAGTTTTCTAACTATAATTCGATAAATATATTGTATATTTATCAAGCCATATTTACTGTGCGTAACAAAATCTTTATTATTTCTTTTTCTTGAGAGACATAACAAACTGTTTCAAATGAACAGAATGTACTAAACATAAATAAGATGCTAATTAGTCAAATTTTACCAAGGGGTGTCAGGGGTGTTAACTTTCTCTAGAGGGCTGAAAATATAAGCAATATTCAAATATATATAACTCTTTGAAGTTAAAATTAAATAATTCGAATCTTTTACACATTATTTATAAAGAAATGTGGCTTCAGAAAAATATGAAATGTTTAAAATATAATCGTAATTTTAAAAATTATAAGCATATGAAAATAAGAAACATTTCTATAAGAAATATTAAGTTTTACGTTATTTTCTAAAATAGTAGATTTAATTACTAGCTATAAGTTGATTTATAAAGTTAAATGTATCATTATTACACTGTAGTATTTTTATATTAGTAGAGTATTAAATTATATTTTTTAAAAAATAAAATAAATTACATTTTCAGAAAGTTTTTTAAAAATTTCAATATTTTAAAAGTATTTTGAAATACAAAAGATATATTATTTTTAAATGATATAGGGTTTAAAGAGTATGATACATTTTATAATTCTATAAAGTTATATACACAACACAGTTTAAAAAATAGCGTGTGCAACGCAAAAATTATATAATATTTATTACAAAATTATTTCTTATTTTCATATGCTTACAATTTTTTAAATTATGCTTATATTTCAAACATTTTGTACTGTTTTGAAGCCATAATCCTTTGTAAATAATGTGTAAAAGATTCGAATTATTTAATTTAAATTTAAAATAATTATACCTGTTTGAAAGTTTTTATATTTTTACCCCTCGAGACAAAACTAACATCCATGAAACCCCATTCAACTAATTTTATCAACGAATTAATTTAACTAATCATCGTCAGCGACTATGTGTGTACTCGAGTTAGAATACTTTCTACAAGCCAATAGACCTTTAAAAAACATTTAATTGTGATTTAATCTGACATCTCTTCACTACCTAGCTTATCAATTATCCTCTTGTCTTCACAGAGAGAAAGCTTATAAAGGAAAAGCTTGTAATTACAGTCAGACCCCGATTTACCGAACCCCTATTTAACGAATTTCTTTGAGGAGTCTTTCTTTTCCCTCATAAGAATGAAGGCAAAAAATCTCTCTATTTAGTTACCTTTAAACCTTAAATTTACGAATTATTTTAACAGCTAATAAAATATTTTATTAGTTTGGATATTAAAAGATTGGGATTCTTTTTAAATGACATAACCTTTTCGTTCGAGAAAAAAAAACTTTTCTGCTGAGCACAAATTTCGACGGGAAAGGGTGTAGTGCATTATTAGAGTTTAGAGGTCCTGATGAGGAGTGATGAGTGCGTGAGTGAGTGAATATTAACGTCGCACTGTTTAGCTACACGAGGGATTTTGGCGACGGAACACGTAATTTCGAACCATGGTAAAGTGACGTGGACGACACATGAGCTGTCACCCCAACTCCTAACTACCACACCACACCAATGGTAGGATATTTCAGCTCTCGACAGATTTAGCGTGCATCGCTGCCCTACTCGGTGGGTCTTTAGTGGTACTGGGCTCGTCCAGAGGCAAGCCACGATCCGATACCTTGACCACTCTGCTACCGCGCTCACGGAGTCATGAGTGCAACCTATCGCGTGAGTTTTGAAAAGCATAAGAAACTCCTGTCCAAAACTCATATCGGGGCCACAGTAGCCGAATGGTATAGGTATTGCATCGTGGCTGGCCTTGTCACGAGTTCGAGCCCAGTAACACTAAAGACCCGCCGTGTAGGGCAGCGATGCATGCTAAATCTGTCGAAAGCTGAAACATCCTCCCGTTGGTGTAGTGTGGTAGTTAGGAGAGGGGAGTGCCAGCTCATGTGTCGTCCACGTCACTTTACCATGATTCGAAATTACGCGGTCCGTCGCCAAAAGCCCTCGTGTAGCTAAACAGTGCGACGTTATTATTCACTCACTCACTCACTCAACGAAACTCATATCAAAACTGTTACATTTTCAATTATTTGCATTGTTTGAAACTGAAAATAAACATGCAGCAGAATGTAACAGACGCAGTATTTTCTTCTCCGCATAAAGTCAAAAAATACTTCTTTCGAGTCAGGAATCAAACAGATAGTCAAACATATATTAGCCAATATTTTAAAATTTTCATATAACTGATGCGTAATAATTCTCAAATAGTATATTTAGGTTCTGAATAAATTTGTGTAATTTCTAACTATGTATATTTTTCGTGTAGTTGCTTATCATAGAGTTTCCAAACATAAGTATTTTTAGGTAAGTATCCTAAGTATTAAAGACGGTATTTTGGGGGACTCTTACATTACTAATAATCTCGAATTAACGAATAAAATTTTCGGCCTCGATGAATTCGTTAAAACAGGGTTCGACTGTAGATTTTTCATCACTTTTCAAGTTTTGAAGAACCGTTAGCCAAAAATCGTCTACGATAATGTAACATCATAAATAAACATCACAAAAACCTATATAATTTTATTATTTCTATTTTATTTTTACATTATGTATATATATATATATATATATATATATATATATATATATATATATATATATATATATATATAAAATAAAATAATTCAAATTTAAAAATACTTTAAAATGGGAGATTTTTTTTAAAAAAATATATTCATTAATTTTTTAAAAAAATATTCATGCATTGCAAATATGTTTTCATACACAATAGTTATCAATCATGTTTTTAAGAACTAAATAAATACAAAAATTTTTATTTGCCTAATAAGGTATGCATACCATGAACTAGAAATATATATATGTTTCTGTATACCTAGAATAATGAGAGTTTTTTGTATTTTTTTAATCAGAAAAAATTAAATCTTACTAATACTTTTAACATGCATGCATATCTTTAAAAATATTCTAAGAATCTTGAAATTACTAGCCGGTTTTTGTTGCATATAAAGAATTCAAATAATTGCAGTTTCATCAACATATTAAATTTTTTTAAAATATAATTAACCAAAAGAAAAATTACATTTTATAACAACATATGTATATAATCAAGTATGAAAAATTACTTAGGGACTCACATCTTAATAAATTTATTCTCCTCTTCTATACACTATTTCCTTTCCATAAATACTTTATAATCAAACAAGGTAATTCTATCCCTCGTTGAAAATTCCTAAAAAGGAATATAAGATGAATCTATCCGTGAAAGTTTTAGTCAAGTTCCATACACTAATGAATCTAATGTTTTGTATTTGGTTAGTAAATAATTATTCAAGATTTATTAGTAACCCGAAAGTAAATAGTTGTATTTACTCTAATAACGTATGCATGTATGTAAATATATTTATGTATGCATATAAATGTATGAATATCTCAAATTAAACTTTTTACCTTTTATTACTAGTTTGTTAAAAAAATATTTTTAATATACAGAGTGCCCGCTTAAGTCTGTTGTTTCACTCCAACAATTTATGAACAAAAGCTATAGTCATAAAAGTGGATCTAGTTATAGTAAAGTTGTAGTGCTCTACACAAAGAATCTTCTAACAGTCCCACTTAGTGGGTACATTTGGAGCGAACTTTCTTATCTAAAACAAAACTATGAGCTACATGAAAAAAGTCAATTGCAATGTTGTTAGCCATCATCGATTTAATTATAAAAACATCTTGTGCACAAAAACGATACAAATGAAAAGCATAAAACACACATGTGTTTGATCATGTTTAACAAAACTGCCTTTTCCGAAAATGAGGCTCATCTATCTGTCATGCTCAAAATGGTGTCCTGCAGCAGCAGTACACATCTGGACACGGGTTTTTCATTTCCCGCTGCACTTTCTTCCCCTTGTCACGTGACGAGCTAGCTCAAGCATCCATAATACGGTTTCGAAGTTCCTGTAGTGTTGATGGAGGGGTTATACACATTCTTTATTTGATGTATCTCCTTAGAATTAAGTCCAGTGGGTTCAGGTCTGCTGACCGTGCATGCCATTCAAGGGAACTGGCATACCCTATAACTTGTTACTGAAATGTGTCTCAAATGTACCGTGGGGCATGTGACACCTTGTGTGGTGGAGTGCCGTCGTATTGGAACCATACATTTCGGAGGTTACTCAACGGCAAATCCTCTAAAAAAGCGGATAGTTCGTCCTTCAGTAATGACAAATATTGGGATTCCGTTAACGTGCTCTCGTAAAATACCGGGACAATCAGTCTATTTTTAAATATTCCGCACCAGACATTTATCGACCAGTCAGCTTGATGTTAAACTTCAACTGTACATCTAGGATTATTCAGCGACCAGAATTGGATGTTCTTATCTGCATATTGTGTTTAGCAGTACACGCAAATCGTGCCTCATCCGTCGTTTGATGTCAGGTATAAGTTATGCTTAATAGAGTGACATTTTCTCTTTTCTTCCGTGTTATGTCGCGTTCCAATTTTGGGAATGACGTATCAAATAAGTATGCATTCTACGCCTTTTATTTTTAACATTACTTTGCAAAAGGTGTCTTTTTGTATTCAGTCGATGATGCTGAACAGCTTTGTTATTGATATTTTTCATGTATCTCGTACTTTTAGAAATAAGAACACTAACTCCATATTTATCCACCAGATGGTGCTATAAGCAGTTTCTTTGCGTAGCACATGGAAACTTCTTTTTTAACATGCTTTCATAAGCTTCACTTGTATGTAACAGAATCTTTGAACTCGATTTTTAACCACTTTAAATGGTCAGATTAATTCGAAATTTAGCACACTAGTCAAGGACCGGTGAGAATGCAATAATTCCATAATTTTGTTAAATTGTCCTGATAAGGATTAGTTATGTCCAGATTTGGCGACTAATTCCACATTTGACTACTAAAAGATTAAGTTACAACTCTAAAAGTGTTCTTTATACGAAAAAGGGAAGGGTACGTCCGCGAATTTCGTACCATAATATAAGCAATTGTCTAGTTTTTCTGAAAATGTAAATAAATAAACTGTAGTTTTAAAAAAACTAAAGAACACGTGTCGTCGAGAATTCAATGGAGAGCAAGAGGACTGTATCGTTGATTTAATGTTGTATCTGATAATTGAAGAGCCCTTGGTATACGAATAAGTTTATTGATGACTAATCATAACTTCACAGCACTACACTACACACACACCAACATTTAAAGACTATTTACAGGGTTAATAAGAAATATCGCTTAAAGCGCTCTGCCCAAAGCATCATGCCTTTCATGTTCATTCGATCCGTTTCATCAGCGTTCTTTTATAATTAAAATGGCGCGTTACATATTTTTATTCTGGCAACCCTGATGTCGCCAATTACATTCGAAGGCGCCAACAACACGCTTTTATGGTTAATCGAACTAAAAAATTAAAAAATAATTCTTAATATAAGAATAAAATAATTAACGTGAAAATTAATGTCATTGTGGTAAAAGCGTGGGGTGCTCGATATTAATTGTTATAATTTCTTAGTAGTTCTTTTCCCAAACACTGAGTTAGAGTAAAAATGTACTACAAAACACCCCACGCTTTTACCACAATGACATTAATTTCTCGTTAATCCTTTTATTCTTATATTAAGAATTATTTTTTACTTTTTTAGTTCTATTAACCATAAAAGTGTGTTTTTTTAGGGTTTTTTTTTTATCTAGACTCCACTTTTATGACTACAGCTCTTGTCACATATAAAATATATTTGGGTGACCTTAGCGGGTACACTGTGTAGTATTTTCTCTTTAACAATATCTTACGAAAGGAAAACTATTGTAACTTAAAAACATTGTAGTTTATAGATATATTCTTATAATAAAAATCTTTGAAAAATGTTTTTTTTGGAGGAATGAGAATACATGTTTGTAATTACAATCCGTGACAGGTGGGCAGCAAGACTTTTCGTATAGGGATATATTACCTCCAACCAGATTATTTACCCCCATCATCTCTCTCACAGCATTAATATATCTGATCGAAAACATACAAAACAAGATGGTTATTTTTCACGAATTTATGACCTCCCTTAGACGAATAAGATTTTCCCCTTATCTGATGTAATAAATGTTCCTTATCGTATGATACTTTAATAAACATAGATGTTTATTTTAACAAAATCATGCAAAGGAAAAAAACATATAGACAAGCTCAATCATAAGAAAATAATTTACATATAAACTTAACAAAATATAAAAAAAAATTCTTTAGAGCTTGTGAAGTTCTCTTTTTTAATTCCTTAATTTTTTTATATTTTTATTTCGTTCCATAATTTTCCCTTTTTTAGATGAGACTCTTTTTATTTCTCGAAATTGTTTATATAAATATGCTAAAGCTTAAAGTAGACTGTTTTTTTCTAATGTTTTATATAATGCTGTTTTTAGATGCAGTTGAGAGAGAAGAGATTATACAGAATAAAATAGTTCAACTTTAAGAGTTATGCAACTAGCAGGGAATATTATCACATATCACTTAACAGTAGTTGAAGCAGATAAACATGAAATACAATGAATTCAGATTTAAGATAATTCTAACTTCAACGAGATCATTCTAATTTCTTTAGGTAATTCCTAACTTTTCAGATGTATCACAAGTACAACTTGTGAGATGTTATCACCTCTTTCTTGGACACCTAGATATGCGGGAGGTGCGGAAGAAACACTCGCCTTGATCATATCAATCTATCTGTTGATCACACAATAAAACGGCGCAAATTCAGTTAATAACAGTAAGAGAATGTCTCGAAGCTAAGCGCGAAAGTGGAGCTACGACGACAAAAAAGATTAGGAGACTATCAAACTCGATCCTTACTTTATATAGGATCTAATCTATCATCCGATTAAATCTAATATTTTAATCTCAGAGAACAATCGTCACTTTGAGGCTTTCCCTCTAATAAGTATTATTTACAATAATTCAAGAATGATACCTGTCAGTAACGATCTCACCTGATTTCTGGAGAACTCCTCTCCTACTCTTCCTTCTAACTAGAAAACTTTGACTATATATAGTAACTTAATTTGCGTATCACGATTTTCTTCTTCCGAAGAGTTGGTTGTGAATAACGCGAATTGATAGCCCAAAGATTTCCCAAGAGGATTTGTTACACTTATTGGTAAACTAATTTAAATTTTGCAAAGCTAGCAGTGAAATTTATGTGTCGAGGAGGCATGAAGACGAAAAACAGTTTCTTAAAATTGGCCTTTAATAATCAATCATAAAGTCACTGCGCTCGTTACTGGAGCGATAAAAAAACAATAAGTTCAAAAATCAACATTACCAGAGACATCCGATTCGAACCGTCTTCTAATATTGTAAAATGAATTTCTAATCTAAAATGGTGATGCAACCTGCAGTTGCATTGCCAACCAGCCGTTCTCTCCCTCTAAGAGTTAAACCACTCACACACTTCTTATATTTCTGTTTCTCCTTCCTTTTTAGAAAAACTAACATGAGCCGAGTTTAAATACTCGCTCGATTTGCATTGCAGTTGCTGCCAACCACAAATCACGAAACTCAAAAAAGATCGGGTTCGAATCGATGTGCTTACTTTCATTGAGATCATGGAACGGGATTGGAAAAACAACACAAGGAGATCATAAAAATTTGGATCCGACTTTTTAAATGTCTAACAGGATTAGTGGAAGGATCGTGAATAGATCCGTCACAAACTTACGTTTACTTCCCCCTTTTGCTAAAATCATTTAAATCTGTCGTGGCTCAGCAACTCAATTTGACGTGATATAGAAGTTCAGAGAATAAGTTTGTGATGAGCCCCATTAAGGACCTTTCACTAAAACTTCTTTAACTATTGTTTGAATTTAAAACCACCTTCCATAGTGAGAACTTGGTTTTATGCTAGTTTGAGTGCTATTTAATCCCTCGTAATGTGAGAGTCAGAGTTAGACATTACGCAGTTATTAAAGTGAGATTAATGAAGTGCCTTTAGGAAGCCTTGGGGAAAGGGAGAAGTTTTAGATAGGAATGTAGTTGTCCTAGGAGCCATCTGATGAGTGCGCTTCCATCTGATCACATTCAGTTAAAGGTTTAATTATTTGTCTTACTAATTTTAAATACTTAATTAATATGATCGCTCCTTCGCGGTTTATAATCTTGGTTGATATTAAATTGATTGAACTAAATAAAAGTGATTATTTTCATACCAATATCTGTTGATTCGGTGTCCCAAACTACACCCGCGACCTTAAGGTCTCGACAAGGTACCAGCTCGGGCATCGTCCTCGTTATCAGACCACCACTCGAAATTGCGAAGTTCATCACCAATAACCCTCATTCAGCCTCAAAACGTGACGTTAATAAAAAATCAAATCAAACCAAGTCTTAAGCTGGCTATTATTCTATTTACCATAAGCTAAACTTTATTTTTGTTACACTTCTCAAACTATAAATTTTTTTGTAAATGAAATGAATTAGTCAGCTCTTGTTTTACCTTAGGAGAATCTCCTTTTCGAATCTTATAACTGTGAATGAGTTAACAATTCATGCATCTAATTCAAATTTTATAAACATGGCAAAACAAAAAATAACAACTAAAAAATTAAGAAAATAGAAAAAAATTAATAATTTTTAAATAAAAATTAAAAATACAATAAAAAGAAATAAAATTAAAATTAAAATAACATTTTTAAAAGGAAATAATTTTTAAAGAAATTTTTTAAGTATATATATAAATAGCTTAGCGAGAAACGGGAATTAAATTTTAAAAAATAATTCGCAACATGTTCATTCATATCTTTAGTAAGTGTTTTTGAAATCATTTCAATACATATAATTAATTAAATCTATTTCAATAGAGCATCTTCTTCTACAATAACAAAATACAGGGTGATTCATAAAGACGTATACAGTTTCAAAGCATTAGAAATCAAGAACGATTTAAGACAATATATATTACTTGTAACAGAATTGTACTGGATTGCTTAAGGTTTTGTAAGAAACAGTCATAGATTTTCCATGCGTTAACCCATAGTCGCATGACACACATTCGTGACGATTCTATCCGCGATTCTTCAACTAATCCTCTTGGGAAATCTTTGAGCTATCAATTCGCATTATTCACAACCAACCCTTCGGAAGAAGAAAATCGTGATATTCAAATTAACTTTTCTATATATAGTCGAGGTTTTATAGCTTGAATAGAGTAGGAGAGGGTATATACTTGAATCAGGTGAGATTGCTACTGAAGGTATCATATTTGAATTATTTTGAATAAGAACTCTTTAGGAGGAAGTTTTAAAAAATTACAATTGTTCACTGAGATTAAATTGACATTAGATTAAATTGAAAGATAGGTTAGATCCTTTATAAAGTAAGAGTCAAATTTGATAGTCTCCTAATTGTTCGTGTTTTACCGTCGTTGAAATTGTTTCCCGGTTAGCATCGAGGCATTCTCTTACTATTATTAGTTGAAATTGTGTTTTTTCATGGTGTGATAAATAAATAGATTGTTTGGATCATGGCGAGTGTTTCTTCCCTAACTCCCACATATCTAGGTGCTCAAAAGAGAGGTCCTACCCACATTCATACATTGAGCCGGCTATCCATTTCTGCTCAAACGCATGTTAAGGTATTTGAATCAAGTCCATCGGTAGTGGTTGGGATACGATCAGCTCTGCTAGATCAACAGGAAGGGGAGGTTTAAGTCAGGACTTCTGGATGGCCTCTGGATAAGTGGTATGTTGTAATCAAATCCAAAGGTAAGGGAGATAGATGTTCATCGAGGTAATCTCACACGTTGACTGACCATTAAGGAGGTGCGCCCTCCAATTGAAGAATAAAGTTGTCAATGTTATCATGTGCAACTCTTGCATCAACCAAAGAGTTATATCCAAATAAATTATAATTTAGAAAAACTAAAAAACACGCTTTTATAGTTAATCGAACTAAAGAAGTAAAAAATAATTCTTAATATAAGAGTAAGATGACTAACGAGAAAATTAATGTCATTGTGGTAAAATCGTTGGGTGCTTTGTACTAAATTTTTACACTAACTGAGCATTTCGAAATAGAACTAGTAGGAAATTATAACAATTACTATAGAGCACCCCACGCTTTTACCACAATAACACTAATTTTCTCGTAAATCATTTTACTCTTATACTAAGAATTATTTCTTTACATTTTACACTGCTGGCCACCGTAAATGCAGCACCCTGAAGGAAGCATGCAAATAACATGAAATTTACTACATGCATTAGCGGAGGTGAGATATGCAAATGATTAGAATTTCAGCGCAGACACATATCATACGCGCCTGTGGTGCCACCTCAAAACGCTATTTAAGGTTTGGAGATTTCAACAATTTCAAGTTCGGCAATTTTTTTTTGTGGTTTTTTCAAAAAACGATCAGTTATGTCTCGTAGAAAACAGCGATCAGCTTTTGATCAAGTATCCGAGTTCGACAGAGGAAAGGGCAGCGATGCACGTTAAATCTGTCGAGAGCTGAAACGTCCTCCCGTTGGTGTGGTGTGGTAGTTAGGAGAGGGGGTGCCGGCTCAGGTGTCATCCACGTCACTTGACCATGGTTCAAAATTACGTGGTCCGTCGCCAAAAGCCCTCGTGTAGCTGAACAGTGCGACGTTATTATTCACTCACTCACTCACTCAACGAAACTCATATCAAAACTCTTACATTTTCAATTATTTGCATTGTTTGAAACTGAAAATAAACATGCAGCAGAATATAATATTTATTACAAAATTATTTCTTATTGTCATATGCTTATAATTTTTTAAATTATGCTTATATTTCAAACATTTTGTACTGTTTTGAAGCCATAATCCTTTGTAAATAATGTGTAAAAGATTCGAATTATTTAATTTAAATTTAAAATAATTATACCTGTTTGAAAGTTGTTTATATTTTTACCCCTCGAGACAAAACTAACATCCATGAAACCCCATTCAACTAATTTTATCAACGAATTAATTTAACTAATCATCGTCAGTGACTATGTGTGTACTCGAGTTACAATACTTTCTACAAGCCAATAGACCTTTAAAAAACATTTAATTGTGATTTAATCTGACACCTCTTCACTACCTAGCTTATCAATTATCCTCTTGTCTTCACAGAGAGAAAGCTTATAAAGGAAAAGCTTGTAAATACAGTCAGACCCCGATTTACCGAACCCCTATTTAACGAATTTCTTTGAGGAGTCTTTCTTTTCCCTCATAAGAATGAAGGCAAAAAATCTCTATTTAGTTACCTTTAAACCTTAAATTTACGAATTATTTTAACAGCTAATAAAATATTTTATTAGTTTAGATATTAAAAGATTGGGATTCTTTTTAAATGACATAACCTTTTCGTTCGAGAAAAAAAAACTTTTCTGCTGAGCACAAATTTCGACGGGAAAGGGTGTAGTGCATTATTAGAGTTTAGAGGTCCTGATGAGGAGTGATGAGTGCGTGAGTGAGTGAATATTAACGTCGCACTGTTTAGTTACACGAGGGATTTTGGCGACGGAACACGTAATTTCGAACCATGGTAAAGTGACGTGGACGACACATGAGCTGGCACCCCAACTCCTAACTACCACACCACACCAATGGTAGGATATTTCAGCTCTCGACAGATTTAGCGTGCATCGCTGCCCTACTCGGCGGGTCTTTAGTGGTACTGGGCTCGTCACGAGGCAAGCCACGATCCGATACCTTGACCACTCTGCTACCGCACTCACGGAGTCATGAGTGCAACCTATCGCGTGAGTTTTGAAAAGCATAGGAAACTCCTGTCCGAAACTCATATCGGGGCCACAGTAGCCGAATGGTATAGGTATGGCATCGTGGCTGGCCTTGTCACGAGTTCGAGCCCAGTAACACTAAAGACCCGCCGTGTAGGGCAGCGATGCATGCTAAATCTGTCGAAAGCTGAAACATCCTCCCGTTGGTGTAGTGTGGTAGTTAGGAGAGGGGAGTGCCAGCTCATGTGTCGTCCACGTCACTTTACCATGATTCGAAATTACGCGGTCCGTCGCCAAAAGCCCTCGTGTAGCTAAACAGTGCGACGTTAATATTAACTCACTCACTCGACAGAGGAAAGATAGTGGCCTACCGAGATTGTGGATTTTCTTTCAGAGAAATCGGTAGTCGTGTTGGACGAAACCAAACAACTGTAATGCGGATATGTGACCGTTGGATGCAGAAGGGTACGACGGACCGAAGTGGTTGATTGCATCCACCTCAGTGCACCACTTCACGTGAGGACTGGCAAATGACGAACCGTAGCACAGCACATTGAGTCTGTAACGCATCATTCAGTGTCTGCACGTACCATTCGACACCGTGTACAGCAGAGTGGTCTGTCCGCAAGACGTCCATTGCTTGGTCTACCCTTGACACAGAACCACATACGTCTCCGCTCCGCCGTCAATGGTGCAATGAAAGAAGGATGTGGGCGGCAGAATGGAATGAAGTTGTCTTTACTGACGAGTCACGCAGCTGTCTGCAACACCCCGATGGTCGGATTCGAGTCTGGAGACACTGTGGAGAGAGGATGCTGAATAGCTGCGTTATGCACCGCCACACTGGTACTGCAGCGGATATTATGGTATGGGGCTTTATTGGATATCACTCTCGCACTCCTCTAGTACGCATTGCCGGTACTTCAAACAGCCAGAGCTACATCTCCGAGGTGTTGGAGCCAGTTGTCCTTCCTTACCTTCAGGGCTTGGACACTGCCATATTTCAACAGGATAATGCGCGACCACACGTGGCACGCATTGTCCAAAGGTTCTTTGTCAATCACCAAATTGAATTGCTTCCCTGGCCGGCTCGCTTTCCGGATCTTTCGCCGACAGAAAACATGTGGTCCATGGTTGCTCAACGACTGACCCAGATTACACCCCCAGCTGCCAGATCAACTTTGGCAATGTGTGGAAGCTGCTTTGTCTGCTGTACCCCAAGAACACATCCAAAGTCTGTTTGAATGAATGCCGAGGCGTGTGACAGCGGTGATCTCCAACAATGGTGGCTACTCTGGCTACTGGTTCTGGTAGGAACTACACTTCACAGAAGTCTATAAATTTATTCATTTGATACTTGGTCAACATGTTATCTACAAAATAAATTTTGTTGTGCTATCTCTTGTCTTTCTTGGTGTTGCATTTACAGTGGCCAGCAGTGTAGTTCTATTAACCATAAAAGAAATTTCTTAGTTATTTAAGCTATAAGCATTTATTTTCAGTTTTTTTTAACTATTATTTATTCATACACTTTTTTTTATTTAATTTTTGGCCATCGACCCAAAATGTTTGCCCATACCTGAGTTAGAACAATTTTTTTTTTTTTTTTTTTCGCATGTGCATGACTTTTTTTTTTTTTTTCATTTTCATTTTCAGAAAAAGACTGGACAGTTGCTTATATTATGATAAGAAATTGCCGACGCAAAATAAAAGGTTTCGCTTTTAGGGTTACTCTTAATTTTTAGTCACCAAATCTGGAAATTGGATCTGAAATTAGTCATCAGATCTGGAAATTGGATCTGAAATTAGTCATCAAATCTGGAAATGGTATAATGAATTAGACTCCAAATTTCGATTATCTTATCTCCTGATTATCCTGTTTAGGACAATGGAACAAAATTATGAAATTATTGTATTGTCACCGGTCCTTGACAAGTGTGCAAAATTTTGAATTAATGTGACCTTTTAAAGTGGGTAAAAATCGAGTTCAAAGGTTCCGTTCCATACAAGTGAAACTTATAAAAGCATGTTAAAAAGTGGTTCTCGTGACATTTTGCTAAATTAAAGAACAGAAAAAGGCTTTTCCACTACAAATGCCGCCAGTTTGACTGTCTAGTCACATGACACGCATGGTATATAGCCTATGTCACAAACGAGACACAAACTTGTAGAATACATCTACCGTAAGGTTCTGTGGTGAGACAAGTGCCTTTAATTATTACTGTATTAAGGCATCTGGAAAGTGTACACATTTTATGAATCACCTTATATTAATGACCTTATATTAATCACCTTATATTAATGACGCTCTAACAAAAATGGCCCCTATAGTTGTTTTTAGTATAAGAATTTTATGAGCCTTTCTGTAAAATAAATTCTTCAATCTCATTTCAGTTGCTAAAAATAAAAATTCACAGCAGAATCATCTCAAAAGATACATATTTTATTGAAATATATATATATATATATATATATAACACTCTTTCTTGTCATGCATTCGACTTTTTGTGCTATTGAATAAGAATAATACTGAAAAAAATTCTTCTGTGAGTTTAAAGGTGTGTTTTATACGCTATAAATATTACAAACATTCCCATTGTCAAACTTTTTGTATCGAAGTGCTGAATTTTTAATAACAAAGAAGCAGGAGAGATAAAAAAATGAATATCCGAAGCAACAAGAAAGCTTTTCTCTCCCGTTTCGTATAACTCTCAGAGAAGCAGACTGATTAATGGAGGTTTCAGGATCTATTGAAAATGAAAAATCTTGTTCTTATACTCTCCGAATTTTGAAATCGTTAGGGAAAAAAGAGTCACACACATATATAATAAAACTTTAGAAAAAAACGGATCACAGGTAATAATTTATTTGATATTGGCATTTATGCCATTAGCTTTCTACTAAATCTGCTTTATAGATTAATGACAAACTGTCCAAATCAATCTCTTATGAAAAGATCAGAAGACAGAGTAAACAAAGGAAGTATTTTCTTGGAAAAGTTTCATAAAGTACTAAATTACGTCTTAAATAGCGCATGTGGGCCTTAAAACCATTGAAGAAATGGTTAAAACTTAAACCATTTAATTTTTTTATTTATATTGGGAAAACTGTGAAATAATTAATTTTGTAATCTGAATTAACCTTGAGTGACGAGGGCATCATTCGAAATGATACCTTATTCTCCTTACCTCATCACATGAGAGCTTAATAACGATTACATGGTTTAATTTTTACAATTATTACTTGATTAAGTAATTGATAAGGTTATGTGACTGATTTAACTTGAGGCTTTGTTATGTATAATGCATGACAGCCCAGATTTTCGCCTCAACAAACTGTGATGGAAACATGTACAGAACAAGTAAAAACAAACAAGAATCAAATCTATAAGACTTTTTCGAAAAAGATAATTTTGCATTCTTACAGATATGCATTTCCATATGTATTTTTAGATGCAGCATTTTTGAAATTTATTTCTATTTAAGTAATGTTTTTTTTCAAAAATGTGTGGATCTCACAGCTTATATGTCATTTTATTTTGATTATCATTTTTTCCACTTTAGCCGAGTGATCATGATTCCGGGTTCGAAACGTAACCCCACTAAGAACCCTCTGTGGAGAGGGGCTGATGCACATTAAATCTGAGACTATAAGTCCTCACGTGGGGGGGAACGTTTATAGAGCCTGGTTCCAGCTGAGATGTAGTCCTCGTTACTTGGCCGGGGTTCAAAATCACGAGATCCGTCACCAATAACCCTTGTGTTGCTTCTTATGGGTGATGCAAATTAAAAAATCCCTTAATTTATTTATTATTTGCTACTAGTTTTGACTTCTGTGACTCTTTTACCCATTCACTTAAGAGGAAATGGTAAGATTTATACAAAAATCCTTGATTTATAAATTTTCAAAATTTTTTGGTTACTCCCTATGTATATGTATTACGTAAAACAGATTTTGCGCTCTAAACACCATAAAAAGCTAACAATATAACTTTTTAAAGAATTTTTTTTTTAAATTTATTTTAAAATTTTACTCCTCCTACAATAATCGACGTACACACATAAAATTTGATTTAAAAGTACGTTGAACTATGAATAACAAAAGTTGGTATAGGTTTTGCAATAACACGATTGATATTTGTAAAAAAAAATACTTTTTCTTGCGAATGCTTATCGAAAATTCTTTAAATAATGTATAATATCTAAGTTCAATTATTTTTAAAAAAATAACTATTGCTTTAATTCAAAAATGCATTCCAACCTTTGTTACATGTTTTAATAGCAATATTTTGAAAAAATATCTAAGCATTTGGCACAGTAAAAAAAAGTCTTAGCATTTTAAATTATGACTAACTAGTATTTTTTCTTTCGGAGATAAATCAGCTTAGTTTTTATTTGCCATTGAGATATGAATAAAATCGAACATAAAAGTTATCATAACTCTAGGATTTTTTAAAAATTTTATAAGATTATAGGAAATGTGTATAAGGGATAATTTTAACTAAAAAAAATTAGATTTGATTTTGTGGCCGATTTTCGTCAATTGAATCGTATTGTGTTCTCTGATTTTTCTGAACGAAGATTTTTCAAGAATTCAAACTAACTTTTATCTAAATCAGCGTTTCTCAAACTGTGGAACACGCCCCTTAGGGGAGCGTGATAACTCTACGAGGGGACGCGAGCCTATAGAAAAGTCGAAAACAAAAGATCACTTTTTTTTACAAAAAATATTAATTTACTGACAAAAGATAAACAAAAACATACTGACATAATTAAAAATAAAATATACGTGTACACTGATATAATACACTTATAAATGTATCAGCACTGCACGATGTATTTTATAATTAATTTAACAATACTGCGTTAAGAACAAGCTTAATAATTACCGGTGACCCCATGGGATTGTCATATACACTGCTGGACAATTGCTAAGGACGGATAACACTATCATCCATAGCAACCACAAAATGAAAGGAAGCAAAATGTGGAAATTTAGCATAAGTGCGGGAAAATAGTAAGAAGAAGTATGAGTATGCAATTTTTTTTCCACGTCTGTTCATCACGTGATAGCGTTCATAAGAGCTTTAAAGGTTTTGAAGCGTGAGGACAGTTGTTGTTTCAAGTCAAAGTTTTACAGGAAAGATTTAATAGACGAACTTAAAATTTTTGGCATGTCTTCCCGACATCACATAGATGATTTTATGCGTGGCCGAATTATTGGAAAGATCGAAGAAGGGCGAAAAATAACAGATGTTGCCAGGGTGTTCGACATCGCTCACAGCGTTGTTTCACGGCTGTGGAAGTCATTTAAAAACTACTGGAATGTGTAGTAGACGGCACGGGGAGGTCGTGTTAGAAGTGCGACGCCTGCAGAAGACAGATATATCGTCCTATATATCAGCAAAAAGGAACAGGCGCACCACAGCTCAGCAGGTGGCAAATCAGTTTCTTGCTGCCTCAGGAAAGCAGATCTCCCGAAAAACTGTTGCCAGACGTTTGAGGAGGAGGACTATACGCACGCAGACCTGTTGTGTGTGTCCCATTGACCAGACAGCACCGTACTGCCCGTTTGCAATGGTGTCGTGAGCATCACAATGGACTGAACAGGGCTGGGCATGCGTACTATTCTCAGATGAGAGTAGGTTCAGTCTGTCATCGGATTGTAGACGCCAACTGATCTGGCGCGAGAGTGGTACTGCTTATCGTCCAGAAAATATCCAGGAAAAGGACCGATATCCGACATGCAGTATCATGGTGTAGGCCGGCATCATGATCAATGGCCGCACGCGCCTACATGTGGTTGCGAATGGGACTATGACGGGCCAACAATACATTGATGAAGTTCTACTTCCTCATGTTCGTCTTTTCCGTGATGCTGTCGGTTATAAATTTGTTTTTATGGACGAAAACGCAACATAACACTCGCTGTTCAGGATTGTCTAGACAGCGAGGGTATTCAACGTCTCGTATGGCCAGCGCGTTCTCCAGATCTAAACCCCATTGAAAATGTGTGGGATGCTTTGGGGAGGCAGGTTGCTGGTCGAAACTATCCTCCGACAAACAAGAACACCCTCATCCGTGCACTCACAGAGGAATGGGATAAATTGCCTCAACAGCTGCTGGATAATGTTGTGCAAAGTATGGTACGACGTGTGGAATGTTGCATCACACTCCACGGTGGACATATCCCGTACTGATGCCTTTCTTTAAGGTGCCTGCTGACTTTTAGATGCATTGTTCCATTTCTCCGTACGCAGATCAAATGAACATTTGTTTTTCTTTCAGATGTTTCACAGCTTTTGTACTTTCCAGAACAATAAATATTCTTTATTCTAATGTCTGAACAGTGTGGCAACTATATTTTATCCTACTAGGCCTCATGTCTCGCTTAATGTTATGCTGCATAGCAATTTGTGATCCGTCCTTAGCAATTGTCCAGCAGTGTATAAATTTGTATACACATGTTAACACTCATCGTAGTAGTTTGTACTGTTTATAATTAATCCCTTAACTGCTGATTAAATTGTACGCAATTCGCTCCCCAGTGCCACCGCTTATGTAGGCACGTGTACGTGATGTATTGGGGGAGGGGAGAGAAAAGGAATAAAAATAAGTAAATCCTATGAACTAAGTAAATCCTTCGCAAACACTGTCAAAACCCTTTTATTGCATTCAAAAGCCTTCGGAATAATTTTATGGATAGCAGTGCACAGAAAAGATCGTACTTCAGAAAGACGTCTATATACGTCCGGGGAAGTTAACTTTTGGCTGTGCAATATTTTTATATATGCCAGTGACACTTAAGAGGTTAAATTCGTATATTGCAGCTTTAGCGTCAAAGTATAGTATTATTGAATTAAATACATTTTTAGTGTATGAAGGGGGGGCGATGAAAATTATGATTGAATATTGGGTCGCAAGTATTGAAAGTTTGAGAAGCACTGATCTAAATCACTCAAATAACAAATTTCTAGAGTTTGAGGAAACATACCCATGTGCTAAGCGCTTTCAAAATTTCCTGTGCATATATTTGCATGATTCGCATTGATTTATTTTTTTTAATAATGGGTGTTCAGCAAAAAATACATAATTTACCATCCTATATAAGAGCAAAATTAACTCTTAACTACATGAAAATGGCATTATGAAAGCAATTAGGATTTTTACGTTCATCCATAAACTATGACACCACTCTCCAGAAAATATTAAATTCAGATAAAGAAATATTTTAATTATTCATTACATTTTTTTCTTTTCAAAATCAATTTGGATAAAGACTATTTTTACTACCTAGAATATTGAATTGCTAATACGCAATGCAAGATTAATTCTATTACTACGGAAAGAAACGTATTCCTTCTTCTCCCTGTCTTGTCTTGATTTTTGTTTCTGTCTCTCACTTTTTCCCCCATCTGAAATTAATTAGTAATGTTATTACGAATGTTACTAGTGATTGTACCACAATTCGTTCATTTTAACATTTAATTACCGTCACGCAAACAAACAATGATTCATCATTAGCATTCATAGTAGATTTTTATCTTTCATTTTGAAGAATACGACCATGTAATCTTTCCAATTGTTAAACGTTTTAATCCCGATTGTATTTGGATTTACAGAGACAGAAAAAAATTAAATGGTATATGAATTTTGAGAACTTTTGAATGTCGAACTTTTTTTTTAAAAAAAAAGACATTGTTTCATTAATTGAAAGTTAATTTGGATCGTAAAGGTCATGTTTTTCACAGGAACCCGCTCAATAATTATACTAAAATTGTAACGGGTCTTATTCGCGTCTTTCACTAATACTCTTGGGAATAATTCTAAACTGTTGTATGATTATAAAATCGCTTTCTGTTGAGGAACCGAGATTTATGATAATGTGAGTTGCTATTTAAAGTCGAATGAAAAGAGAGAGAGGTAGTCGATCATCGTCTGGCTGATACTGAAGTTAGAATGTTAGAGTTATAATAATTGAAATTATGGGAGTTTAAGTGAGGAGATCCTACGTTTCACGGAACAAGATATTTTCTCAAATCAGGGCGAGTAGCATTGCGTCGGATCTTATCTACAAAGATAAGTAATTTAATAATTATTATTGATATATTTAAGTTAATAATTAAGCTGACAGCTCCCTTCGCTTAAATGAACTCTTAATAGTAGTTTGAAGTTCAAATAAAGTGTTGATTTTATTAAAATGTATTTTGATTCCTTACATCCAAATTCACCAGCAACCACAGGGGCATAACAAAATTCCTGTGAAGTTAAATTAAATATCTTAAAGTTGAGTGCTGTCTTTATTTCCTCGTTGTTTCAAAAATTTATTAAATAAGTTTATTAATTAAATTTATTGAAAATCGGAAATAAAATTTTCAATTTTCAAATCTTAAGAGAAATTTTTGAAATTTTCTAGCTCAATCTTCCTAAAATGTAGTTAAAAAATGTAGTTTGCTTGCAATACCCTCGTAATCCCCTTAGGAGTAAACTTACCCTAAACCAGTTCTCGTTGGATCTCTACTTAACAAAAGTAACATGCTTCCCAGATTTCAAATCTGTAGGTCTAACAGTTCAGGAGAGATCGCCATCAGTGGGGAAGTGAGTCGCTTTTCTCCTATATATATATATATATATATATATAATTACTGATGATAGCATAAGGAGTCATTTTCCTGAGAAATATATGATGGTATAAGGAACTACATAAATTCTGAGATTGCTGATATTCATTTGAGGAATCGTGTATTGCAAACAAAAGCAGAACTTCTCAAAGTGGTGCATTGAATGATTCTCAGCCATTAGAACAGCCGAAACAAGATATTTTATATTTTAAAATGACTGAAAATGTATGAAATGGTTCCCTTTATTGCTCGTAATAATTTTCCTACACTATATATTGCGTTTGAAACACTTTGAAGAGATACTTAAAAGTAACTATTACAGCCACTCTTTTGAAAAAAATTAGTTAGAAAAGGGTCTATTTAGTTACTAGTTTAGTAGCATGAAGATTTTTAAATGGAAAAAAGAAGAAAAAAAATCTAGGCTATGTGTATTATGAATCCAAAATCATTATTATAATACAACCAATAATTAAGCAACCAATAGTTGCTTTAGAGCAGGAAAAATGTAGATAAAAGAGAGCAGCAATTCATATTTTAAAACACACTTAATACATCACAATAAACTTCAAACATAAACGTGAATTAAATATACATTGAACGCTTGATAAAAAAGGTACATGGAAACGAAATAAACGTTGCTGCTATTTTTTGTTGATCCCTAAATATATGATTTTAATTTATACTCGAAAGTAATATAGCAATTATACTTGGTTTTACAAGATATACTTTTAAAATTGTTGAGTATTCTTAAGCTCTCTGTTTATTCATTACATTTATTGGTACATGAAACTCTACCATAAATACAAGAATTATGTTATTAGCAATAAATTTACTCAATAAATTTACTTTCTTTGCATTTAATATGTTCGATTATAATATGTTTTGCAAAACTCAACAATTAAATTAGTTTTTTAAAAAAAATCATAGCTTTGTAGTATTTTTTTTTAAATTTTTATATTTTATACAATTTTTTGAATTATTGACTATTTATTGTGCTTAAGTTTTAACAAACTTAGTTTTATAAGATAATAAATTTTTCCAGCTTATCAAATTTGATTATTAAAATGTGCCATTTACAAAGTTCTATTCATTACTAGCACATCATTGTTAATAATACTAACACATCATCAATGTTGCACATCATTGTTATCATTATATCAGATTTAATTTATTATAAGTACCATATAACAAGAAAGCAGCATAGTAATTATCGTAGATTCATAATAGAATCGCGTGATTCTTATATTTTTGGATAAAATCTTTGGCCAAAATAAGGGTAATAGCATATTCACTTTAATTTATAAGAAAGTGAAGTCATCTTATGTGTGTTTCCTGTCAAGAAATACTTTGATAAAATATATATATGTGGACGTATATATTTTAAAAATATTCTTCACCAAACTTGAAACAAAATCCAGGCAGCGATGATTGATGGAACTAATAAATAATGATTCTCAGTAGGCGTCCTAATCAATTCTTTAATGATTTTTTTGCCAGAAGTTTTTCTTATACACCTTAAGTTAAGTAAAATGTTGGATTTCAAAGAAACTCTTTCTCTTCTATCGTAAATTTTGAATTTCAGCTTCAAAAAACTTCTTTTAAAAAAAACTTTTTTTTTTGCCTCACTGGTGTGAGATCACATTATTTCGTATTTTCATTTTTTTTAACTATTTAAAACACAAACCTAAAACTTTTAGTATTTATTCAAATTTTTCACCGTTTAAAAAAAACTGCAACTTCTTGGAATATTTTTTCATTTATAAATCTCAAAGTATCTTCAACGTCTCATTTATATTCACCAAAAAGTTATTTTAATATATTGTATACTGAGCATGCAATTTTAAATTATAATACGATTTTTTTTTTTACTTTAAAAGAATTTCGACAGATTAAATCCGTTTAAACTGTAGTATCTGAAGTTACTTTTAATGTTCTCTCTTTTACATATTTTTAATTTTGAGGTCTTAGAGACTTCGTTAAGACTTTGGAGAAAAGTTATGTATCAGAGTTAGGAAGAGAGAACTTATGTGTTATGTACGGATGGAAAGCTTTGTATCAAACTTTTAATACACTTTTACTGACAAATAAATTAACTTGTTTTTCACGTGGCATGACATCCATCATCTTCAACTGATAGAATGGTTTCAAATATTAAGAAATGCTTTAGTGAAACTCCATATTATAAATGAAAAGGAATGGGGGTAAAGTATGCGGTAAGAAATTGAGATTTACTTTCAATATTAACTCTAAAATAATTCTTATATTTAGAGTCTTTGTGTTAATTAAATATTTCCATCCTTAACATTATTCGTAAATTCACTTTAAACCTAAAATATTCTTTCTTGTTTGACAAGAATTTCAAGGCTTCTAGGATATGCTCGAATAAGCAAAATGCCAAAATTAAGACTCCTTGTAAAGACTCCTTTTAAAATTTCCACTAGAGCATACATTTTTTATGGGCTTAGTAGTAATATTTTAATCTTCCTGTAGAATAACACGAGTAATTTTTAGTTCAAAAGTTTTTTTCTCCTTAATTTAATTTGGACGTAATTTTTGAAGTCTCATGATATATGCTATGATTATTTACTATTTTTCAAAAAAGTATCTCTTAAATATGCAAAATATTTTTTACGCATGCATAAAATAATACACAAAATACAGTGAACTTACTTTTTTAGTAAAATCTTAGTATAAAGTTTCTTTAAGAAAATAATAAAATTTCTGCTTTTTATAAACATAAAGCTATTTTTAAGAAAATTAGGTATTACTTGGAAAAAAATTAGTTCACTATATTAAAAAGTATCTTATATAGAAATACAAAAAAATTGGTATTACACAGTGCAATAGTTTGTGTTTTAGGTGCACCTAACTGCAAAAATTTATGCTTTTGATAAAAAGTGAAAAAACTAAAAACATCAATGTTTTTACATTATACACGTGATATTTTCCTGCATATTTTTTGTGTGCGTTATAATGATACTTAAGTCATTTTCCAGAATTACAAAATTAATTTTATGCTCAAAAGTTTATTCCTTTGTCTTAGCTGAACATGAGCATAAATTTGTAATACATATTTGCTTTAATATATACGTACCATTTCTTATAAAAAATACCTCTTGAATGTAAAAAATATTTTACACGCAAATGCAAAACAATGGCAAAAACATAGTTCAGTTTTTAATGAATAATTTCAAAATTTCATTTAAAAAATTATAAAAGTTTGAAATTTTGATTTTTTTTTTTTTTTACTTTTTTACTTTTTTCACAAGTAAATATACTTTTTAAATAATCAAAAGTAAGAAATATTTTTGTTTCTTTTAAACGGAAAAAGATAATGGTTTGTGTACATCAAACACAGGAACTATCCTTTTAAAATGTTCCAAAAGAAGCCTGGTAACTTGTTCACATTTTTATCAGTTTTATATTTTATATTTTAGAGTTATTTTGTCAACGAACATTTAAGTGAGAAAATTTTTAGATTCAGAAAAGTATACATCATTTTTCAAATCTAAAATTAAAAAATTTAGAAAGTATATAATGTCCTGGTACCCTTAAAAGCACATTTTTACTTTAATATCACGTGTAAAATATCAAATACAACATTAAGAAAAAAATTTTATCACCATCTGAAATATTACATTGTTTACAATGGAAACAATTATCACAATGTTTACAATGGAGAAAATTATTACAATATGTCAAATTATAACAAATGTTACGAAACCATTTTCTTATACAGAACAAATTTAACTTCAAAACTTTAAGCAGTTTCTTCTTAATTAATTTCTTGTCAAATTAATGAATAACATACAATAAGTTGAATTTTTCTGAATGAATAAGCGATATATATATATATTTTCCATCTGTAATTGTCTACAAAGAACTTTTAATCAAGAAAATATGTTAACTTACACTTTTTATTTCAAATTTCAATTATTTTATTTTCAATTATCACAGATTATTATTATGTAATATTTTAAATATGTTTTTATAAAGAATGAATTTTGTTTTCGTTATTAATTTTTATTAGTATTATTTTTATATAGAATTTCCGGAAGAATCCGGAATCAATAAAGATTAAAGTTACAACAGCATTTCTTTTTCATTGCTCTTTTAGCTATGGCTATAGTCCAAAAAACTAAGGAGACACAGAACAATACAAATGAAAAAAATTGGTTAAAAATTTAAATAGAATTTTTTTATAGCTTAAATTCATTTATATATATTTTTCTATAATCTCACAAAGAAGATTTAAATCTTGAAAGCTCTAAATTAAAAAAAAACAAGAGTTATGATTACTTTTAAATTCGTTTTGGTTCACATTCCAATTGCAAACAAAAAAATTTTAAAATCTTAGAAAGAAAAAATTACTACTTTAGCTTCTTTTTTTTTCCTCTTGTGCCAAATGCTTTGATACTTTTTCTAGCTATTGCTATCATACATGTAACAAACGTTGGTATGCATTTTTAAATCAAAGCAAAACTTGTTTTAAATAGTTGAATTTTTCAAGGAATTTTCAATAAGCATTCATAAAATATGTATTTTATGAACATCAATCATGTTATCACAAAACCCATATCAACCATTGTTATATATTATGTGAAGTGCATGCAAATCAAATGCCACATATGTACGTCAATTACTGTATGATGGGTAACCTTTTAAACTTAATTTATGAATTTTTTAAACTTTTCTTTAAAGAATTAAATAGTCAGCTTTTTGTGGTATTTTAAACATAATGACTGTTTCACATAATATATATACATGGGGGGAGGGCAACCAGAAAAATAGCCAAAATCTTTAAATCGAAGAATTTTTCATAAATCGTACCATATGTTACTTTAACAAGAATAAAGGCTAACAAATAAAAATATTGTATGAATTGGTACATAAACATAATTTAAATATAAACTAAACTTTTGAATTTGAAACAATATTTTTATACGAATTAACTATCATGTGTTTTATTTTAAGTCTTATAATATTATTTTTTTTCCTTTTCTGCATCCCTCGTTACCTTGTTTATTCTGTTTTCTGGTTCGTACACAATACTACTTATAGGAGCATTATAAGCACATTCTGCATGTAATTATGCGACCTTTCAAAACATGATATATTCCTATTTAGTTAAATATATATTGGAACAAATAAGAACAGTTCTTTTCATACCCTTTTTAGTAAAACATGGCTCAGCTTTGCAGCCATTTATTAAAACTTAAATAGAATTTATTTTCAAAAACATAAACTGTTGCGTTTTGTTGTTACCATTTGCTAACACTTATCTTAGTCGTTATTAAACATTCTGTCAAATAATTGAAAAGTTTGCTTTTCAAATTATTCTTCGAGTTTTAAATTATTATTAATGATTCAAAACCTTTAGTACATTTCTTTATTATGTTTCTCCTAAAATATATGCTCCCCTTGTTTAAATTCTCTCCGGTTGCGTTTAAATTATTTGTTTTTTAAAAAGTTTTCAATTGCAAGGCATATTTTGTTTGTTTTCATCCATTCGAGATACTCATTAAAAGAGCGTTTTAATCCTTTTACACAATGCAATTGAATTTCAAACTTTTAACTAAAACTCTTAACTCTGATTTTCGAACTCCAGCTACTTTAAAGTTTGAAATGAATGGGATGAATATTTTCTTCTGGAAAAGAAACATTTTTATGAAAATTAATTAAACAAACCTTCAAACTAATGTGTATAAAATAAATCCATTCCTAGAAGTTTAAGAGAATTTTCTGACTAATTAAAGAGAATGATTTTTGATAATCTGTATCTTTGTGCGATATGGCTCTTTATTCAGATAAATTATGCAACTTAGTTCATTTTAAGAGTTGTACGCTATACTTATTTTCATAAAAACTATTGATTCCTGTCAAATATTTAAGAAGTAAAGTGTAAAGAATCATATTGTGAATGAAATATTCATACAAAATTACAGTTAGTTATTAAAACTAAAGAGTTCCTCAAAATCTCCTACGTAATTTTTCGCCTAAGTAATTATTTCAATAATAACTTTTCAAATATGTTTTATTTGCTTATGATCAGTCGAAAGAACAAATATTCGTCTCTTTCTCTCTCAAAATAATAAACCGTTTTATTTCAGAGAACATATTTTAATAAGTACTTAAGGTATCCAATTCGTTTGGAACGAACGTAGTTTTGAAAAAGCTTACAAATGAATAACATTTTGCTATTTAACATCATCTGAGTTAGAATATACATATAAAAACTTTTTGAGAATATTATTATAAGAAAAAATTTTTTAAATGCAACTTTTTGGCAAAAAAAATAAAGAGAGAAGGACATATTTTCAAAACATTCTCCTTTCATAGCAAATGCTTCTATAATAATAATATTTTCCATATATATAGGTAAAACTTCTCTACAGAGCCTGAGCTAGGATTTTTGAAAAATTCACATTATTTTTAGAGTTACGGTAAATTGAAGTAATAATCGATGTTTTTTTCTGTTAAAATTTCTCCATTATGATGTATTAAAATATGAATAAATCTAATTGAAAATTAAATATTTAAAAAATCCTATTCAGGGATCATTCCGATACTTTATTTACATCAAGTTACAGATTTAATAATTGCCTAATGTCGGATGCATTTTATCTATTACAGTATCAGGAAACCAAAAATTTAAAAAAAGAAGAAGAAAAACTGATATTCTCATTTTTTTAATTGGATGGGATTTTTCCTTCTCTATTCCTTAGCTTATGTAAATGAAAGCAATTACTTAAAATTGAAACTTCTTATTCTTCTATGAACTATAATATATTTAAGTACAATTATAGTATTCAGTAGAGAAATTTAAAGTAAAAGAACAAATTCATGTAGATCATGAGCACCTTGTCATGTATCCAACATCATATTAATAATATATATGACTTATGTGAGACAAAAAAATAAGCTTCCAGATTATTCTCATCTGTAATAAACCAAAAGCAGTGGTTTACACAGACTTCTTTCTTGAGAGTGGTTACCCCCTCCCTTTAGTAGGTGAAAGGTCATAGGATTTAACTGTTTTGAACTGAAAATTGGACAAAGTTTAAAAAATAAAAAGTTAGATGGAAGCAATACTCACAAGAATCAAAACAAAGAAATAAAGATTCAGTAGTCAAGTATTGCATGTATATATATGTATCATATATATAAGTATGATTTTTTAATTAACTCTTCCAATGTTATTTTCATTGATTCTCTGTGCTTTATTAAACTTTGAATTCCACTTGATTACAAATTTTTTCGATTAGTAAAATTAAAAAGTTCAAGTGAAATCAACATTTGACTGGTATAAAAAGCTTACTTCAAGTTTTAATTTTAATGAAAATGTTTAATTGATTTTAAAAGTGACAAAAACATGCACGATATTCTATTTCAATACTCTTTTGGAAACATTTCCCAGGTAGCCTGTTAGGTTAAAAATCAGAGGTATATCTCTTTAAATATATTTAATCTCTTCTCGTATTTAGAAATTACTTATTTTTAATATTAGCACTTCACTACTTAGGTTTTTATAACTTTATTTCTGAAAATTCTGAAAAAATATAATTAAATATTTGTTTTTTTTAAAAAAAACTCGCAAAATAAATATTTTTAAAGAGATTCTTTGCTTAAGTAATCATAAAAATACCTTTATTGCGGGTTGAAAATTAGGAGTTTCCTAACGTAAACAACTCCCTTTCATTAATATTTAACTTCAATACTTTGCAATGATTAGTCAAAAGCTCGTTTCTTTTTAAAAATTAAAATATTACAAAAACTTCAAAAGAATTATACACATCTCCAAAGCAATAATACAAAATTCATACAAATGTTACAAAAACGTTCTACACAACATCTTCAACACAATCATATTTTAACATACAATATTATTTCAGCTTAAAAATTCAACACTTGCTTTATCCAGTGATCTCTAAGAAAAAAAATCACTGTCAGAATAACATTTGCTTCGAAATATTTGCATGCTTTCAATCCCAAATAAAACCGAAAAATGAGTTTGTTTGTCAAGTTTTCATTCCAGTGTTTGGATAGAAAAAGTCCATTGCTTCATTCTATGTTGCGTGTACAACTTTCTTTTCTGTCAATATTATAAGAAATTGGTATAGAAAAAAAACTATGTTATTCCATTCGCTCAGGTCATTTTTTATTTTATTTTCATTCAAATATATACTGAAATTTAATCTTTTTGGCTATTTCTCCAGTCATCACTTTATTGACTCCTCCCAATGTTTGCATAGTCTGCATGTATTCTCCTTAATCAATATTTTTATCTGTTGCTTCTTCGCTATCGAGATGTTTTTCGATTTCTACGTCGACATACGGTTCCATACATACCTTTGCATATTTGTGCAGATTTTATTTTCTGTTTCGACTGCTTTTCTGCATTGACATTGATTATTTTTATAAACAATCAATATGCAACTTCAGTGGTAAAGATTCGTGTTTTTACTGCTTCCGTAAAACATTTATATTGCTGTGTTACATAGATTTTCCATTGATTCCAACTCACTTTCTCTCCAGATATGTTTAAACAAATTTCTTTTTAAATAAATTCAATACGTTCAACGTTTTAGTACTGAAACATTTTATCGATGAACAATGAATTTTTGTAGTATTTTATTTTTTTTTCTAAATGAAATCACTTTTCAATTGCTTTTAAGTATTATGTTTCTTTATTAACACATTTCTTATTAAAAAACACAAATATTGAAATTATATTTTTTAAAATTGACCGTAGGTATTCGCTGCTCTCTTGGCCAATCTAAGTGCTGGTCTTAATTACGTCTTTGCGCTAAAATCCTTTTTTGCAATTTATGTTCCTTATTTTAACTATAATAATTTAAAAAAAGGCTACTTTAATAGAACTTAAAGAATCAATTTGTGAGAAATATTTTTGATGGATTAAAATTACCTTTGCTACTTTCTTTCAATAGCAATATATATATATATATATATATATATATATTGCTTAAATCAGAAATACCCAATAAATTTTATTAATAGTTATATGAATAAAGCTATTCAAAATAGTAAGGATTAAAAATTCTGAGATTGATAACAATTTATTACTATAAACTTATATATTCCATAGTTATAGTTACCTCCATATTCTAATATTAGATAAAATTACTTATTATTATTTTATTAATATATACTCTAGCGTTACTAAAGTTATGGTAATTTGTAACTCTCTTATTAATTTTTATTTCCATTCTTTTTAAACTTTTGTTAAGTGCTACACACATTTCAGCCATTCACATGGTTTAAATCTGTATTAGGGTCCAGAATCTGGCAATAACTTATTTATTGCACTCAGATTTAGCGCGGGCTCAGCATTTTTAAGTGCAATTTTTAGGTAAGTTACCTCTATCTTGTAATGGATTTAAATATTCCTATCCAGTACTTTCAATAGGTTTTTGCTCAGTATTATTTACATAAAGCGGGAAGGTTGGCCGGCCAAAAAACATGTTTAACCCCCCCCCTTTATATAAATTATTTTATATATTAGCTATCCTCAGTCAGCAATGTTTATAATACTGCAGCATCCATTTTATAATTTTTAATCTCGGTTGCTCATGTGTCCTTCACTGTGTGATTTTCCTACTGTCAATGTGTTTTTTTCGAATGTGATTGTTGGATGTTATCTCTTGTTTGTAGAGAATAAGACTATACATATATATATATATATATAGAGAGAGAGAGAGATAGAGAGAGAAATGCGTGGGAAACATCGGCTTAAACAGATAGAAAACAATACCAATAAACAGATAAGATGATTTAAACTGACTGAGACAGTCTTGGCCGGAAATCGGCTGTAGTGCTTCGGAAGAAGAATGTATATATATAGTTTAGTAAAATAAGTATAGACAAATTGAAAATCCTACAAAGCAAGGAATGGATATAGAGTCGAACCTCTATATAACGAACATCTATATTGCGAATTTCTCTATATAGCGAACTTTTTCCTGGAACCTTGATCATTTCACGATTTTCTTCATAAAATAACTTCTCTACAGTGAAGTGCATTTTCTATATAACGAACTTTTTCTTTTGTGATTCAATTTTTGTTCTCCCTAATTTTAAAGTATTTTTGATCATTTCAAGTTTTTCTCTCTTTAATACATTTTATAGTGGTCATAAATCTTGAGCTGATTATAATAGATCCTAAATCGCCTGGAGGAATTGAGTTCTGAACGTTTCATCCAAGAAGGACAACCTTTAACCTCCATTGTCCAGTTCACTAGAAAAATCATCGATACCTCCTTTCACCCTCAATGGAGTTGTCTCGTGTCCCCATGTTCTAGTTATAACATAATGTATGTTTAATATTACTTGTATGGTTTAAATTAGAAAATGACCTTAAAATTCATTAATTTTAATATAAAATTAATTTCTTAATATTGTAAATACAGTGTATTCTTCTGCATTCTTTTTTCTTGTTTTCCTTTCAGTTCTTTTTTTTCTTTTGTGATGGGTAAGATGTGTAAAATAAATAGATATTAATTTACAAAAAATTTCGAATAATTACTTTATATATTAAGGCGTAGTGTTTATGAATTTAAAATTTATTTTATGTTATTTATTAAGCATATTGAAAGATGAACCTCTATACAACGAATTTTCCAAATAACGAACTTTTTTTCGGGATTTAGCGATTTCGTTATATAGAAGTCCGACTGTGTATATATAGGTCCCTGGCTCTCTGCATATGAAAGTATGGCTAGAAAATATTGGAGAAAACCAAAGATCCGCTATCTGCCCTCCACTGTCCGAGAAATCGACCATTACAATAGTGGATGGAGGCTTGAAGGTTTGGGCAGGCGTCACTTTTGATGGCCGCACATTTCGCTATGTCTTTGCAAGAGGCTCTTTGAAAGTTGTGAGGTATAAGGATGAGGTCTCGGAGCCCTATGTTTGTCTTTTAACGGCTGCAGTTGGCTCTGATTTTATTTTAATGGATGATAATTATTTTAATACCCTTTTTTCCGGTATAAAATCACAGTGGGAGGCCTGTTTATCTGAAAGAGAGGACCATACCTCGTACTAACCATTTTTTGAGGGTTGTTATATTCTGCAAAAGCTGTTTCATACCTTCCGATTTCTATGAGTGTTACGCACGGTCATGCGTGTGTATTTTAATTATTGAATGGTTCTTTTTTGCTTCATATCAGGCCTATACACGTACCAAATTTCATTAAAATCTGTCCTTTAGTTCTAGAGATAATCGACAAAAAAACTCTCTTAATTTTGTACACCAGTATATTTCCATGAAATATCTATTAGGTTGACTTAGTGGAGGACATATTCACCTATTACTTAAAAATTCCTTTTTTTTTTCGTAACAAAACATAGAAAGTTATATTTTTTAGTATTGCATGGTCAGTACTTTTCCAGGAAAAAGTGGATATTTATTTGATGAAACAAAATTCATTCTTAATTTAGAATGAAATCATTAATATAAAAGCAAACGATCTAATCGGTTTAATTTTTCAGTAAATATATTACTCTTTATCAAACTATTTGATAAAGATGTGGTATTATGATTATTATTGAGTTTTTATAGCTGGTATATTTTATGGTGGCAAAAAATTACAACTCAACTGTACAATTGATTTGAATAATTACATCTATTTTTACTACAGAATTATTCTGCATTTTAAGATAGGAATTTAATAAATATGCAATCTTTCTACAAATATAAGATTCCTCAATTTTTTAATGCAGTTCTTCCAATAAAAATAAGCAAATTTGAATAGAAAATCTAAATTTTTAAATGCATGAAGAAATTCTATTTTTTAAGAGATAGAAGCTATATAATCGTAAGCTTTTTAGTCTAAAAACATTTTAGTGATTTAAAACGAAATAAATATTAAAATATTTGAAAGGAACAAAAATTTCTAAATAAAATTCTTTTACGAAACTTCTTTGAATTCTATTATAAATCAGGAAAACTCTTTAAAATACACTCTGTCGCAAAAAAATATATGCACCCAGAAGAAATCAAGCTACAATCACGAAACTCGGCAAGAATGTAGTCTGGTAAGAGATATGCAAATGATTAAAATTTCCAAGCCAATGAGACAAGGCTAAGTGTGCTATGCGCATATTAGTTGCGCAACTGGGAGAGTTTAAAAGCATGAGTACGAGCGCCATACGGCTATCCAAACGAATCTGATGACTTTGATAGACGATATTGAGACTTAGGATGCCTCTAAGACGTAACCGGCGGCAGTACGAGCAGCTGACGGACTTTGATAGGGGCCGTATAATAGGCCTCAGAGAAGCAGGTTGGTCGAATAGACGTATCGGCCGCCACCTCGGTAGGAGCGATATGGTAGTTGCTCGGTGTTGGCAACAGTGGATCACAGAAGGTAGAGATACCGTCGCGGAGGGTCAGGACGTCCCAGGAACACAAATGATCGCGAGGATCGTGCAATCAGAAGAGTGGCCACTTCGGCACCAACAACGTCGCTAGCATCGATTCAACGCCACTTACCTCCTTCCAGACATCCAGTGCCATCAAGAGAAACCATAAGGAGACGACTGACCGAAGTTGGCTTGAGGAGCCGACGTCCGCTAAGACGCTTACCACTGACCCCACATTATAGGCAGTGTCGATTGGATTTTTGCCGACCTCGGGCAACTTGGAGTGTGACAGACTGGAGACGTGTCATCTTCAGTGATGAATCCCGATTCAGTCTCAGTGCTGATGACCACCGCACACGTGTCTGGAGGCGCACCGGCCAGCGATCTGATCCGGCATTTATTGTCGAGCGGCATACAGCAATTTCACAAGGTGTGACAGTGTGAGGAGCAATTTCTTGGGACACACGATTATCTTTAGTGGTCCTTTAAGGCACTTTGACAGCTCGCAGATACGTGGACAATATTTTAACGCCGATTGTGCTACCCATGCTATCAAGTTGCCCAGGTGCCATTTATCAACAGGATAATGCTCGTCCACATACTGCGCGACTCTCCCAACAATGTCTTCAAGGATATGACGTCCTACCATGGCCTGCCAGGTCACCAGATCTTTCGCCAATAGAGCATGTCTGGAACGCGCTGGGAAGGCAACTGCAGCCGTCCCGAGATACAGGAGAATTAACTGCGCAGATGCAAAGACTATGGCAGGATCTTCCACAGGGGGTCATAAGTGATCTAATTGAATCGATGCCACGCCGAATTTCGGCTTGTATAGCTGCCAGAGGTGGCTTTATTACTTACTGATTTTTAACCTTTTGCAAGCTGTAACCGCTTAATAAAATGATATTTTGTTCTGAATTTTTAATCATTTGTTTATTTTCATATACACTACATGCATACCAAATTTCGTGAATGTAGCTCAATTTCTTCTGGGTGCATATATTTTTTTGCGACAGAGTGTATTTGTCTGTTTGTATGTAAATTTAAATAACTTCTCTTTTGAGATGAAATGCTTGCAGTTTTGTCCTCTAATGTATTCACAAAAACGTGCAAAACTTTTTTTGAGTATTTTCAAGCTTATCAGTTTTAATAATTTTTTATGAAGTTGTTACTTGTTTATGTTTCATAAGCGTGTGAGGCTCATTCGTTATAAAATTTTCTAAAGACATTGAAAACAAAATTTAGTAGATTTACATATCTATGCGTGTTTCTTAGCTGTGATGGAAAGTTAATGCTCTAAAATTACGAAAATCTGAATGATATTTAGGACACAAATGTTTGTTGATTGTTTTTCGAATCATCCAATCGAATGAAGTTTTCCCATTTTTCTAGACTATCATCCAGACAATTCTCTTTTCTTGTTTACTTTGGGGGATTGCCCAATTTCCTGCTCCAAATGCACATTCAGCATCGTGTAATTTATTTTTACCTGCTTCATTTATAACATATTCTCTTGTAAGTACTTTACATTCGAGAAAAAAAACTCCAAGAGTATTATTTAAAATGTGGCCTGCAATGAATAAATATTCATAAAAAAATTTACATCTACTTGATCCCGCCCTTCCGCTATAGTGGCAAGTGAAACTGACTGCTGAGCCATTGGGACTGGGTTCGAATCCCTGAGAAGGCATGGATGTAGTACCCCCCTACCTATGTGGCATGGGGGTTCTCTAAGTAACAGTCGAGCCGCAAGTCCTCTCATGAGGTTGGTAGAAGTTGAAGAAAGGTGGGTGGCCCCTGAGATCCTCTCCAGGGTGTTCTCCCTCGAAATTGTTGTGGAACCGAGCCAAAAAACACTGTCGCCTGTATGGTGCTCAAAGCTACGGATAAAGACAGGAGTACTTCTAGCCCCTTGCCGCGATGGATTTCGTGGACCTTGTTCTGATGCTACTGTTGATCAAGTGAGATAAGAAACAAAAAAACCCACTTAATTGTTTATCGACGAATCTACACGAGAGCTAATGGCCAAGGATCTACTAATTTTGAGCAACAATCAAGATAGACGTCACCTGAGATGATTCCACTGTCTTTCAAACTTCAACATCACTCCAATGTCTTAACTATGACTCGATACAGGATTCAGTCCTTCAAATGGGCATTAAGAATGGCATTAAGGCATTAAGACTCGGCATTTTTTATGGTATTTATGGCCTTTAGACTCGAACCCACAACTCAATATATACAATGCCGAGCACGAGTATGTTAACATGACTACGTGGGCACTGCGCGCCCAAAGTATTTATAACTAACACTAAACATGTTAAATAAAATTAATTCTCCTTTGACATAAAGTTCGCAGGAAATAATTTTCTAATAAATGTTAACACCTCTTTATAACGGAAAATATAACATGTATCCTTTTTTTCATATATAAATGCTCGCGCTTGAAAGGTCGCGCGAGTGGAGGGCGAGGAGTGTTTGTGTGCATGCGTGTGCGTGTGCGTGTACGTCCACGTGTATGTGTGTGTATTTTTACACATGTACCTCTACATAAATATTTACTAGTTATAATTATTGAAAATTTATTGTTGTTGTTATTTCTAATGCCACCTGTCTGATGTAGTCAGATCGAGGTCCACGAAATTCATTGTGGCAAGGGGCTAGAATTTATATTTCCAGTTTGTATGTGTATTAATATTTACGAAACTATCACGTATCCATTTACATCAGAAAGCATTACTAAATCGTTCTTTTCAACAGAGAGAAAACACATAAAATGTATTTAGAAAAAGCAGCACAATAATATGTTGGTGAGAAAGAATCCGATTTTCAATATTCCAGCCGAAGTTCTTTCCGCATTTTGCTTCTCATAACACATACTAAGAGATTTCTAATACCGTATTTACTCGAATCTAATCTGCACAAATTCTCAACAAGTTTTTGGAAAATGAAAAATAGGGTAAAATAGTTTAGAACCTGTAATTTCTTTAATTGGCCAATCCAACGCATTTTTTAAATTCGATTCTAAGCCGCACGCAATTTTCAGTAGCTTTAATATTGGAAAAAAGGGCGGCTTAGACTCGAGTAAATACGGTAAATAAGAATTGAGTGATAATAGCAGAATTTTTTTCCTTAAAATGGGCTTGCTTTTATGGGACTCTTGTTTTTTGAGAAAATCAACGATTTAACGAACTCTTAAAAAATGTTTCTTAATTGTTTTGGTAAACATTCTTTTCCCAACATCAGGTATATTTATAGCAAGGAAAGTGAAAATTCTCCTAAAATAAGAAAAGGTGCTTAATTTTACCACTTTCGTAACTAATTAAATACAGTAGTTTAAATTAATGGGAAGTATAAAAGGGAGGAAATATTAATACAAAAATTATAATTATAATTCTTTAGGAAATATTTCTTTCAAAACGAAATAATTATCATCTGTTAAGGTTCATTATTTGGGTTATTTGCACTCTTTAACATAAAAAGCGATGCTTCAAGGAATTAATCAAATGGGACGAAATTAATGCCTTACAATAGAATATTCAAATGATCAACTTTGGATTGTCAGTGACTGATTTACTGGATCTCCAGTTCTTTGCAATGGAGCCTCCTAATGCAATATAAAATTGAAGACATTAAGGTATCCAACTACGTTCGGAACCGTGATTTTGAAAAAGCGCATAAATGGATAATTTTCATGATATTTAGTGTCACTTAGATTAGAATACATGTATGAAATTGTTTTAAGGACATTTTGACAAAAAAAATTACTTAAATACAATATTTCGACAAAAAAATAACTTAGAATAACCTTTTTTCAAAATGTTCTCCTTTTATCAAAAATACTTCTATAATAATAATATTTTGCCTTTATAGCTCAGACCTCTGTACAGAGACTCAACTATGATTTTTGAAAAATTCACATTATTTTCAGAGTTACAACCAATTGAAATAATTATCGGCAGTTTTTTTTTAATTGCTCCCTCTGTTGTCGTAAATAATGGATAAACCCACTTCTCAGTTATATATTTCAAAAATTCTTGTTGAGCCTCTGTAGAGAGGTCTGCGCTATATACACGCAAAATATTATTATAATACAAGCAGTTTTTACAAAGGGAGAATAATTTGAAAATTGGTTATTCTATGTTCGTTTTTGGCAAAATATTATACATAAATATTTTTTTTACTGTAATAATATTCTTAAAACAATTTTATATACATTTTCTAATCTAAGTGACACTAAATATCATAAATATTATTCATTTATACGCTTTTGCAAAATTACGGTTCTGAACGTTGTCAGATACCTTAATCGAATGGGACGAAATTACATGCCTTGCAATAAAATATGCAAGTGATCAACTTTGTATTGTCAGTGAATGATGTGCTAGATCTGCAGTTCTTCGCATGGAGCCTCCTAATGGAATATAAAATTGAAGACATTAAAATAATGAGATATTACTTTTATGCGAATATGGTCCGTCAACCCACGTGGAGTGTACCCATATCTCACAGATGGATTCACGAATAGTATCACCAAATGTCTCCCTTTAATAGAATACAATCAATTAAACTAAAGAAAATAGTATGGTCATTTGGGTGATGCAATACTACCACTTTGCGATGTTAGTAGGAATGGTTAAATTTTGGACTCTGCATAGCGTCAAAAATGTAGTTTTGTGTGATCAACCGAGAGTGATAACAGAATGAAAGGATTGAGTGATTGTCTGATAGGCTCGCACCGCCCCCGACACATTATTATCTAAGATCCGACGTATAACTGGAACATCCATAACTATAATGGTCAGCAATAGGTGGATCCGAGAATGTTGGTAGAGTTCACGGAGGTCATTGCGTCGAATACTCCTCACCGCTGCACATTGCCAGGCCCGTTTGTAGTGGTATCAGGCACTTTCGACCTTTAATCTTATGGATTGGAGTAGGATGGTTTTCTGCAATGAGCCTTGTTTCGAAGTGAGTCCCTATGACCAGTGAAGAAGTGTCTAAAAAAAGTCCAGGTAAGAAGGGATTTTCCATCCTCCCCACAGCTAAAAGTTATGTATGGGGGGGAGGCATTTCTTTGGAAGCCGAACTCCTTGGGTTGTTGTCCCTGACAATTTTATTACATAGATATACGTTGATGAGATTCCACACCCCGTAGTGTTGCCCTTTCTTTCAAGGACTCCTGGGCACACATTTCGATAGGACTATGTCCATCTACACAGGCCATGCCTTTCTTCTGCTTATCTTCATGCTTCTGGACAGCGCGAACACCAGATTCGAGACCAATAGTACACGTATGGACTCTATGTGTGAACAGTGTCTCTGATCATTCAAAGTTCATGCCGATCTAACTCAACAATTGGAATGTACATGCAAATTAGAGGCAGGTATCGCAAGAGGATATCTGCCAATTATTCGAGTCAATACTTAGCCGTATAACAGTTTGTTTCGGGACCGGAGGTGGGCTAATATATTATTGATTTCTTTGTTCTTGTAGCTGTTCTCTTCTTAATAGCATTTTCAGAATACGGTTCGAAATAGAATAGTTGCCATAATACTGTTAGTGTTAAGTTTCTAATATGTATATGTACACTTTATATACCGATTTTAATCTGATTCGGAAAACTTCTTAATGCCACGTCATTTTTATGTTATGATACATATTTCCGGCATTATTCCTTTTTAAAAACATTTTAAGAAGTAAATTTATTATCTTTAAATGTATTTTTGTAGAGTTTGTAGTTACGCTCGTTCCTCTTTTTTACAAGAGTGATTGGATGTTAATATGTTAGAATGATGGATCACTTTTGATGAAATATTTCCATGGTTGAATTATTTCTTACTGGACTATGAATCGTTGAAAATTATTGTGTTTAATGATATTGAATCAAACATAATGAATGTTTCCTCCACTGTGCTTATCTACAAATAAGATACAGGAAAAATATGATTATTACAGCTTTAATAAAACACTTAAGCAACGATTCTAAGCCCAACAGCTTAATATCAATGTTATAGTTACAATGATTTCCAATTTGAAACTCCACAAAATAGAAGTCTGGCTTTCTACATCTAGAGTTTAGTAGAATGACTTTTGACACAAAATATTTTAAAGTGTACCGTTAAATTCTGTCAAAAGTTATTAGCCCTTCAACCGTAAAATAAATTTTTAAACCACTTTTAAAAACGCTAATTAAAATAATCATTAAAAAATGTAGAACTTATTCTGATTTATAATTTTTTTTGCAAAAAAGATAATAACTTTCAAACATATGAAATGAAGGGAAAAGATAAGTTAATTTTAAGTATTTATAAAATTAAGGTTATTTATAATTATTAAATGTGAAGGATATATTGAAGAAAGGAAATTTAAATCTTTGAAAGCATTTTCATGGAGCAAAAAGCATTGGATTAATTCTAGCTAAAGAAATAAATTATATTTCGGAAAATAAAAACTAGGGCTATGAAAAAAAATCCTCAGTCATTAGGATATTAAGGTATAAAAACATTACAGTAATTTTTTCATGAAAATTTAGATTTTTTTAATTTTCCTCTAATTAAAAATGAAATAAATCAAAATTTTTAAAAAAGTTAATTTAACGAACTAATTAAGCAAATTTCCAGCAATATTCAGTAAAAATACATTTGAATAATGATGCGAATAATTCGCATCTTAAATAAAATTTACAGTACTTTAATGATTTGAATTTCAACGCAATTTGAAAAAATAAAGAACCTCCCATGAATCACAATTTTTTAAAATTTATTTAATCGATGTAAGAGAAGTATAAGAGAAAAAGTTTTTTGATTGGATGAAACAACATCTGAATTAACTGAAGTTCTTAGAGAATCACTTGAGCACGCAATTTAATGAAGCAAAGGAGACAGAAATATCATCATTAACTGAGAAAAGAGTAAAAAAATGAGCGCATTTTCTTTTTTTGAGTTACGAATTAGAAAAATCTTACAAATAAAAGATTTCAAAGGAGTACTTGAGTGCTATTTAAAGAAAAAAATTCATTAAAGTTTGCATAATTGGCTTAATCTAAGCGCCTAGAATATTATAAATTAAAAATTGCTTTGTCAGTGAAATTTTTCTGAACGCTCATTTTTATTAACTGGAGGTCTTAATTATTATAATTATTCTATAATAATCAGTACCATGTTCTAAAAATAATGTCGAACAACATTATATAGTTGACTATATGGTTTATCAGTACGGTATAATATATTTTTGATATAAAACTGGAGTTTACATTAATTAAACATTAGCTGTATCAGCGTTGAGCAGAATATTTTGTTTTGTGAGTTTATATAGATTTTGTTTTCATTTATATATATATATATATATATATATATATATATATATAAAATAATTCAAGATTAAATTTTTTTATTTAAATTTTACATTTAATACCTTAATCAGTTTATTAAATATTACATTAGCATCATTCAGAATTTGCCTGAACGAAGGGACATCTTAAGGTACGGGCTAACTGGGTCCGGGCTCAGGGCCTCGGCTGAAATAGGGGCCTCCTCTCATTCTCTACGTAACTTTAATAAAATAATTATTCAAATAATTTCAATGGTAAAATGTTATTACCGGTTGTATTCTCCAAAAACTAGGAATTTCGGACGATATGTCAACTGGCTACATGTGATGACCGTTGTCCACGTACAGATCCATACACCAGAATTACTGAAGCAGTCAAAAGGCTGCAGTTGGTTGACCCGGTGACTACGGTGACAATATCTGGGCATATGGCTCGCGAAGCGAGCCTCCATCCCATATCCGAATAATATAAGAGGAACGGCTGTGGGCTGTATCCTGCTAGCATGTAGGAAGCAGCTGATTGGTCGAGCCAATCGTTGGAGTAATTTCCTGGGTCGTGCGGATTTCTGAGTTCATGGCGGAGAGCTGAAAGGAAGCTCTTTATTGGTGCGTGGCGGGAGATGAAATTGACTCTCATAGGCTGCTCAAGTCTCTCAAAGAGAAAATTAAGGCTAAAGGGGAGGGGCAAGCCCGGATGGTGGGGATACGACAAAATTTAAGATGAAAAAATATAGATAAAAATAATTAAAAATTTAGCAATAGTTGTGCAAAAAAATGCACTAGCTATTTAAATTATGGCGGATTGTAGGAGTCGAGAAGTATTCTTCTCGGTCTTTTGGTAGAATCATGAGGAGTATAGGTATTTAAGTTAATCATATTGCTATTATTAGTGAATTGCAGAGAATTAAAGAACTTTTTAGCAATTTTCTGAATATAGAATTTAAAACTTTTGATTTTAAGAGCTTTCCGAATGTCGTCGTTTCTCATGTACCTTGAGGCTTTAACGATCATTCGGATTGTTGAATTTTGTAGAGTATCTAAGATATTAATATTAGTTTTAGCGGCGTATCCCCACACTGGGCACCCATAAGATAATATGGGACGCATAACGGCTGTGAATAAAAGCACTTTATTATTTCTAGATAAATCCGAATTCCGGCCAATTAGGGGGAAAAGTTTAAACATTAATTTCCGGAATTTTTTCCGCGTGTTTTGAATGTGTGTTTTCCAAGTGAGATTTTTATCAAATGTAATACCGAGGTATTTAGTACTTTGAGACCATGGGATTGTGGTGTTGTACATTTTAGGTGGTGGTGGAATTTTACGTTTTTAGTGAATAATACGGCGGCGGATTTTTCAACATTAATGCTGATTTTCCACCGGTCGTAGTAATTTTCTAGCAATTTAAGGTGTTTATTTAGAGCAAAAGTGACTGATGTGATTCTCTTAAATGTAGTGTGCACAGCTGTATCGTCTGCATACATGTTTAGTTTAGTGAGAGAGTATTCTGGTATGTCATTAATGTAAAGATTAAACAGCAGGGGTCCAAGTAGACTGCCCTGTGCTACTCCACAGTTAATAAATTTAGTTGTAGACAAGGTATCCTTGACACGAACCTGATAAGAGCGATTAGAGTTGTACGAGTGAAGTAGAAAAACGAGCGGAGTAGGAATTTTATAATTTATGAGTTTATAAGTAAGACCAGTAAGCCACACACGGTCGAAGGCTTTCTGGATATCCAGAAATACTGCGCCGGTGCTCTTTTTACTTTGAAAGCCCTCTGAGATTGCTTCCGTTAGATTCAAAAGTGGGTGTAGGGTAGAGAGTTTATTTGTAAAACCATACTGATTAGGGTTGATAATATTGTTAGTATAGAGAAATTCTTTGAGTCTAGTCAGGATAATAGATTCAGTGATTTTACTTAAGGTGGAAAGTAGGGAAATTGGTCGATAACTAGAAGGAATATTTTTGTTTTTACCTGGCTTTAGGATAGGAAAAATTATGGCTTCTTTCAAGCTTTAGGAAAGTAATTGAGAGTTAAAATCTTATTAATTAGAATTGTAAGAATGAGAATGGCTTTGAGGGAGAAATTTTTGGTCATTCTATTACTAATGCCATCTTTACCTGGCGCTTTTTTAGAGTTAGATTTCTTAATATAGCTAATAATCTCAGAGGGATAGGCAGTTTCAGTAGTAGTGGAAGTAGGAAGGGAGAGGAAGGTGTTAACCGTATTATTAATTAACTCATCGTCGTTATCAAAATCATTATTAGGTCTAGGATTTTCGGTGAAATTATCAAGAATAGATTCGGCCAAGATATTCGCTTTTTGTGTATCCGTAACAGCTGTGCCGGAGGAACAGTTTAACGGTGGAATGTCGGAACGCTTATTTTTGAGGAATTTTTGTACTGCCCATAGACTATTGTCTTGTGTGTCAAGTGCTTTTAGTCTGGCTGACCAATTTTCATTACTATATCTACGAAGTTCATTTTTGACATTTTTTTGTGCTCTATTGTAAAGTGTTTTGTAGTGTGGATCGAGTGTTCTGTGGTAAAGATTTCTGTATTGGTTTTTCTGCTTAATAAGCTTGTGTATATGCGGCGGAGTGTAGCTTTTGCGGAGAGTTTCTATTGGTCGGGAGGCGTGGCTATGGGCGGCGCGGACCGTTTCAGTGAACTCTGAAATTTTTTGGTCGATATCTGTGCTAGTTTTGATAGAATTTGGATGATAATTAATTAGAGAAAGCTTAGTGTTAAGGTGCTTAGAGAAGAGCGGCCAGTTTGTATGTACAGCTCTGGGATTAGGAGTATCTTTTTTAAGTTTAAGAGTGAAATTAAGAAGAACTGGGTTGTGATCGGATGATAGATCAGGAAGGAGTTAATGGTATATGGGTAGTAGAAATTTCTTATAACAGCGATATCTAAGGTGTTAGCTGAGTTAATCCCGAACCTCGTAGGAGAGTCGGGGTAGGCAATGTATAAATTAGTCATATTAACATAGTCAAGGAGGCGAACTCCTCTAGAAGAGTTAGTATTACAATTCCAGGCAGTATGTGGGGCATTGAAGTCGCCAAATAAAACACAGTTACTGCTGGTTTGAATGAGGTTTTCGATATCAATTGTGAAGGTGTATTCGTCCGATCTCGGCGGTATATAAATACTGACAATCGAGATGGGATCGTGATCTATGGGAGTTAGTATTACAATGGTAGCTTCGATAGTTTGCATGGATGGAGTAGGAAGTGAGTAGTGTTTAATAGAGTTTTTAATGAGAATTAGAGTTCCACCGAAGGCCTGTAGTTTTCGTTTGATGTCGGTCTGTCGTTTCTGTAACATATGTAATTAGCTATGTTTATGTTGTGTGATGGTCTCAAATGTGTTTCTTGAATTAAGATTAGGTCAGGGGAGTGCTTTTCTATAAAAATTTTAAGTTCTGTTATTTTACCAAGTAAGCCGTTTGCGTTCCATGAACACAAACTGAGACCGATGGGGGACTTACTGATCATTATCAACGTTACAAGATGCCTCTATTAGGCCGTACATCTGATTAGCATCCGCTTGTGCGGAATTAACAGTATCGAAATTATTTGCTATTGCTGGAGTTGTATTCATAGCGTTAAGTAGTTGTATTAGACATTGCACTGTAGTTGAGAGAAGTGCTTTGATATCACTGTTATTATTAGTGATTGGAGCATTTAGGTTTAGATTGGTATTTTGAGTAGTGCTAATTTGTGGGTTTACATTATGATTTTGGATGGATGGGGTTTGAATAACGGTCTCAGTTTGGCGAGAAGTCTCAGGTCTTCGTGGCGCCATCTGTTGTGGTTTTTGTTCGTAGTTGCTGGTTTCCCTGTTGTTGCTTGTGCGTATGAAAGGTTGGGTCTAATTAAACTGTTATACAAGTTTGTATAGCTATTGCGGTTTACTTTAGCAGTGCCCTTAGGGGGCTTAGGAAAACAGGGGCAGCCGTACCAGCCGTAGTTGGTTGACCCGTTTGTGCGATTGTAAGTGATGCAAATTTATTTGTTTTGGGTTATTGTTTGTACGAGTATTTGACAACGTATGTAACGTACTGTATCCTTTTGTCATATGTGGGGCCTATAATGCGTTGGGTCCCATAGTCTCAAAAGGTTTTAAGACGTCCCTGCCTGCATTATTAATTTTTATTGGTTTTATTTAAATAATTTAACTTACTCTGCCAATGAGAAAGTACATGGGGTCTATTGGTGGAGAACCTTGTGATCCGGAGCCACGGCAAAGCGTAAGGTACCATCACAAATGTTATGTATATGATAACGTATCATATCATGTGATATATTATGTATGCCACATGATAATATTATGTATATGATAGCTACACGGTTTATTGGTTGATTACTAACGTGCTTGTCAAAGCTATACGATGGTTGTTGACAGAATTCCCAAAGGGATTGAGCTCATCCAAAAAGTTTAAGGCTAAAAAACTGTCCTCTGGGAAACCAAAGGATGTTGGTAACGTGCCTCGTAAGTTTGAACCCTGGTCTAGGGGCGAAGACGACATCAATGCTAGTCCTTCCCTCTCTAAACTTCCACACCTCACCAACATGCAAAATTTTGAGCTTCGACTAATGGAACGAGTATCAGCTTCAGTACACACGGCATAGATGAGGACCTTAAGACCCAGTTTTATTTATCGTGCAACTCCCCACATGATCACACACTAAATGGTTTTGAAGGAACTATGACATGAACTGAAGATGAAGAGATCTATCTCATCAGTTACAAAGTCCGTTGTATGGAAACAGCAAGCTTGTTTCAATTTTTTTCTAGATTATATTGCGATATTATTTTGGGAACAAGCTGTTTTGACTTTATTTATCTGTTATAAGCTTTTAATAATTGCGTTCGGTATATTAGAGAAGAATTAGTTTTCAGGAACCAAGTTGAAAGTAGTGTCCTTATGGACAGTTTTTATGAATTTCAGTCGAGGAACATCATGGGGAGTAATGTATGCTGCTACATGCTAAAAATTCATTTGGATCTCAGTCTTCATGTGGTGTAGTTGGTAGAAAAGTGAGGTACCAATTTAGATTTATTATCATGTTTTGATCGAGATTCAGATTGAAGAAATCTGTCACCAATATTTTGCTATACATTTCATGCATAATGTTAATTTAAAAGTTACTGAAATAAGGATTGATCGAAATGTATATGAAAAGCATATATGTTTTTATTAAAGCAAACGAAGGGTTAAATTTTAAATTGAGAAAATCACTTTTTTCATATGCACTTTTTTTAGTTTTGATAAAAAGTAAAATTCTGAATGTACTCATATCTTCCGTTATTATAAGCGTTAAAACTGATAAAATTACAGCAATATAATTAGTATTCAAGTACAGTAAAAATAATTTTTAGCAATAAGATCAAATTTCCAAAAAGACATCGTTCTACGATTAATATTATGAAAAACGGAAATATTAAATTCTGCGCGCGCGCATTACAGCAATCAAAAATATAAAATATCAGGGAATTATTCTAAATCATGTAATAATTATATGACTTTTTTGATATTATATATATATAAATTGTGATAACCCCTCCCTGAGGGTACCATCTCTTCATCTACGTGACCTAGATTTGTGGGAGGCAAGAATTGATCACCCAAGTTAGCCATAATAAATCTAATTTATTATTATCCAAATATACAGACAAAACAAGTCTTACTATAGGATGGTAATCAGGAGTGATATACCGTATAGCTAAATTATATGTAAATAAGCGCCTGGAATCCTAACCACTTACCTTTAAGCAAAGTTACATAATAAATCTTAATCTTCTTTAATTTCCTTAACTAGCTAAAGCCCGTTCTATAATTACGCTTCTAAGTTTAATTCCTTACCATCAGCTCACGGCACTCAGCATCTCAGCTTCCCTTCCTTCTCTTTTGTGATTACAAAACCTTCACTATATATGTACTAACTAATCTGAATATCACGGTTTCTTCCTGAGAGGCTTGGCTGTGAAATAACTCAATGCTGGCCCCAAAGATTCCTCAAGAGGATTAGTATGAAAACGCGGTAAAGCCCCGTCACAAAATGCAACTATACAACTTTCTTTTCGCAGTTTTAACGTTAAAATGCACAGTAAAAGTAACACGAGAGCTGTTGGAGAAAGTCTTCGTAAACTTGAACCCCAATCAAGAGACGAATACGACACCAGAGCTATCACCCTTCTCTGGAAGCTTCTCACCACACCAGCGGGAGGACTTTTAGCCTTGAGGGTTTTAGCATGTATGAGCTGCATCTACCTAGTGGGTCTTCAGTGGCAACAGGGTTTGAACTCATAGCATTCCGCCCATGACCAAAACCCCAAGACTACTCCAGCCACGTTCACAGTAAGGATATAAAAAGTTTTAAATTAGAAATGCATGATATAAAAACCAAAAATAATTGTGACCCTATAATTCAATTTATAATCTCTCTCATTTTTATATTATAATTCCCTGTTTATCATATTGTTATAGACCAGGATATAATTAACCATTTAAATTTGTTTTCCTTGAATTAATTAATACAAATTCAAGAAGTTGCTTTGATGGCTGAAGCAAATATCTTTCTCGGAAAATCTTTTCCTTTAAACTTTTAGGTGGTTGTAACAAAAATTTAATACTTAGCTGTTTAGAGTGTGATTCACATTTATCCAAATCAGTTTCTGTTTACCTCCTGTCAGTTTTAAGGACAGATAAATGTATATTTCTGGCCACCAGAAGCGCTAGAATCGGTGAACGTTATCTCTTTTGTCCTGGTTCTCCCTTTTATTGATGTTTACCTGGCGATCAATCTTACGCAGCTATTCCCCTGTCTCAATAAATATTGACCTGCAGTTAAGCTCCAAAGAAATTGAACTTTCACGGAGGTAGAGACAACCAACAAGAAAAGAAGGATGGAAATTCTAAATCACTTTGAGCGAGATCTTAAATTACTGTAAGTAGATCAGTTGGACAGCTTACTTTATCTTTTGCAACACTTCTGACTTAGTTCTCTCGATTTTTTAATGATTAAACTTTGATTATTTGAGTTGCAACAAGAAATTCAAAAGGTGGCAATAATTATTTTTGATTTGATATTATATGACTAGCTGTACGAGATTTTGAGTATTCTAACAAACAAATGTTCAATTGTATAAACCAATTCATATATAATTTTAATTTTTTGCAGCACATTGTAAGAGAAACTGAAAAAAAAATCATTACTTTGTGAAATTTATACAGGGTGCCCCCAAAATAAGGCCCAAACTGTGCACAGCTGGATTCCTGTTGGGAGTACATAAAAATGCCCAAGAACTGTACTTGTACGATCCATAGTTTACGAGGAAAATACAAAAAAAAAACAATGTATGAAGTTATGCCGACTGGGTGGCGTAGTTGGTTTGTCACCGGCCTTGTTCGCCTAAGTTTGCGGGTTCGACCCCGGCTCAAGTCGATGGATTTTCATAACGCAGAAAATCGACAGCGGCTTTGTCGCATGATCATGTGGCATGAAAAGGTGCCTGTTTGGCTTCAGTAATCTCGGAAAAATTAAATCCTAAGTACGCTTTCGCTTCGCTAGAGCTCAGGTTCCTTTCCTCTGGGTAGGAAACTAGGCGTAAAATTTACCTGCGGTCATTGACATCCACTTATATGGGGCTGCATTAAAAATAGATACCAGGTTCCGGGGAATGTATTAGGTCTGCATTGGTAAAACACCAATCATCAGTCCGATAGAAATAAAAAAAAATGCATAGCGTTATAGCCGGTGCCAGGATAAAACACCATATTGAACACATCAACAGCAGTATTTCAAAATACTTAAAAAGACAAATGTTCAAAGTGTCTACCGTGAATATCGAGGCAGGCTTGAGCACGCCGTGGAATGAAAGCGTGCCCACCTCGCACTAGTGCAGTGCCCATTGTAGTACATGCAGCATGTAGACGAGCAACTAAACCCGTTTTGAAGCCATTACTTCTGGATACACCAATTCCTTGAGATTGTCTCAGTCTCATAGGGAAAAAAATCCAACGCTATGATATCTGGCGATCGCGGCGGCCATAGAAATGAGCCCACCACATCCAATCCAGTGATCGAAGCATACTAGGGGCATTCAACCTTTTTTTTCTGCTGGGCCGCATGCATATGTCAGCCATTTCACGCGGTCCGCACAAGACAACATTGGAAATTTAAAATATGTAGAGTTGATCAAAGAATTATAGCTCCTGTTTTACTTTTTTTAATTATTATTTTTTTTATATTTTTTTATTTTTGTCACTAACACTAAATTAAAAGAATTTAAGAAACGCTCCTTCCAAATTTTTGCATCAGTAAATGGTTTCATATGATTACCAATAATATAACAAACTTATTAAGATAAATTTGTTACTACTGTGAGATTACCACTGACGAAACACTTTGTTGCTGTTACAAAGAATATTCAATAAAGCCTTTTTATCACCTCTTGAAAGAGGAAAAATGTCATTAAATAATTCCTGTTAATTAGTATTTTTTAAATAGAGCCCCTTTCGTGACAAATCAAACAAGTACTCATCCATGTTTGTTTTTCACTACAAAACAGTCAACCTCCAAATCATTCGAATATTTTTCGTTTCAAGGTATGAAACGTTGTTCACAAAATTAGTTCCACCCATAAAATTGTTGCTAATCCACGTTGTCGTTATCACTAACCATAACCATTACAAAAAGAAAAAGAATATAAATTCGCAGCCGTACGTCATCGGCAGCAAAATAGCAAAATTGATATACTTGATTTCTTGTGTGTCACAGAATTTCCCACCAAATTTTTATTACATTGTCTTAAATAAAAGAGTTTCTCAGAGCAATTGGTCATGATATGGCCACTTAAAAAGGCTCGGTGGGCCGCAGGTTGAATATCGCTAAAGTATTCTATACCCAACAAATCACGTTCAGGAGCACAAAGAAAACCATTATATGCGTCCTCATTCATTCATCTCCATGTATTTTCATTTGTCGTATTTTTTTCGTTAGCTATGGGTCGTACAGGTACAGTTCTTTGAAAAAATTTTATCTGGAGGAATCTGACTGTGCAGAGTTTGAGTGCCATTTTTTGAACACCCTGTATATCTTAATGGTAAAGTGGCGCATATACAAAAAATTTTCAGGGGGATTCCTGGATCGAAAGTCCACCATTCTCGTATCATGCTTCATTACACCGCCAAACATAATCTTTTGATTTTAGGAACAAAAAACGGTAAAAAAATAGGTTCTTGAAATAATAATTAGTATTAATTAATAAAATAAATTGTTAATAACACTTATTAATACAAATACTTAATTGAATTTTACGTGCTATAAACATATGACTAGCCATTACCCACCCGCTTCGCTGGGTTTTTCACGATGTTGTATAAATATATACTGTTTATATACATATATATAAATTATTGATATCTAACATTAAGAATTCGATTGTATTGAAAAATATATTTATAGCTGTAACTCTCGCCTCTTGATATAAAAAGAACATAAATTATAATTTATAATTTCTATTTACATCTAAAATAAAAGTAGAAAGATTTTTTGCGCTCACACTTAACCTAATGATCAAGTGGATTTCCGCCAAAGAAACTTTCAGTGGATCTCTACTCCATAAAATAAACATGCGTGCTGAATTTCAAGTCTAAATCTAAGAGAGCAAAAACAGAATTTTTATCATCAATACCCCGTTGAGAGTATTCTTAGAGGATCCCACTTCAACAATAGAAACATTATACAAATTTTATTATTATAGTCCTAGCAGTTTGAAAACGGGAATTTTGTCTGTCAATACGTCCCAATAACTCCTCCCGCTTCCCCCTGGAGTTGATTTCTGTAAAATTCATTCTTAGTGGAACTCTATTCAACTAAAGAAACGTGCTCAACAAATTTCAAGTAAATGGGTTAAATTCAAAAACAGGAATTTTTCTATAACTCACCTTAACCCCTCGCAACCCCACTCCTTTGGGGGTCAGCTTTCGCAAAACTCTTTGTAAAAGGAACTCTATTCATACCTTCTAATTTTCAAACAGATGGGTCTAGTAGTGGAAAAACGGAAGTATTTATCTATTACGCCCCTTAATCTCCCTCAATGACCCTTGGGGATCAATTTTCCCCAAACCTATTTTGTAGCAGATCTCTACTCTATGAAAGGAATCCACTTAATACCAAATTTTAAGACTGTACGTTTAATGTTTCAAAAATGAAATTAATTATCTATAACGCCCCTTAAGTCCCCGAAACGCCACTTAGGAAGCAATTTTCACAAAACCCATCTTATAGCGGATCTCTACATAATGAATGGAATCAGCTTACTCAATTTCAAGATTTTACGTCTAATAGTTGAAAAAAGGAGATAATTGCCTATAACGCCTCTTATTTCTCCACAACGCCACTCAGGGGTCGATTTTCACAAAACCTATTTTGTAGCGGATCTCTACTCTATGAAAGGAATCCGCTTATCAAATTTCAAAACTGTACGTCTAATAGTTTAAAAATGGAAATAATTATCTATAACGCCACTTAGGAAGCTATTTTCACAAAACCCATCTTATAGCGGATCTCTACGCAATGAATGGAATCTGCTTACTCAATTTCAAGATTTTACGTCTAATAGTTTAAAAATGGAAATAATTATGCCTAACGCCCCTTAAGCGCCCTCAACGACCCTTGGATGTCGATTTTCGTAAAAAATCACTTTGCAGGGGATCTCTACTCTTTGAAAGGAATCTGTGCCAAGTTTCAAGCCTGTACATCTAATAGTTTAATAATGGAAATAATTATCTATAACGCCCCTTAAGCCCCCGTAACGACCCTTCGGGTTCGATCTTTGTAAAATCCGTTCTTAGCTGATGTCTACTCCATAAAGGCCACCTGCCTACCAAATTTCAAATCTGCTGGTTTAATAGTTCCGGAGATATCGTGATTAGTCAATGAGTGAGGGAGTGAGTCGCTTTCCCTTTTATAATATATATAGATTATCTTCAATCGAAAAATAAAATCAAAAGCTATAGGGGGATCTGGACCGTTCATCTCCCTCCCTCATATTTGCGCAACTCTAATGGCACTATTAGGAATGTTGTTAATAACTTCTATAAGGAGGACTATGACAATGTCTTTCTTCATGGATTCAAGAAACATTGTAGAATGTAAGGCTCTATATCGCCAGCAAGTAAGTTGTGCTCAACTTGACAGAAAGAACTATTTTTCTTTAATGTTTGTCAATTTCTCCAGTTAATTCGGCGCTTAGAAGTTTTATTATTTTGACCAAAACAAGAGAGTTTATTATAGTGTTTGACTAGTTCGTCTCTTTTTTTCTGTATTAAATAGGTTGCAAAGCTACCACAAAAATGTACTTCAAACCACAACTGTGCCTCAATCCAGTAATGATACGGGCAGCACTGAATAAGAATTGCTAGTTTCTTTAGTTTGAAGTCAGAGGTGAAAGGCAAAAAGTGAACGCAAAAACACACCTGAAGTTTTGTTTCTAAAATTTGTATAAAAATTATTTTTCTTTAATTTATAAACAAATGCTTATAGTCTCACTACACATATTCACTAGACGCAAAAAAGTTTTAACCAAGAAGATAACAAGATTTGTAAATGCAGAGTATAAAAATTAGTACACACATAAAAACTAAAAAAAAAGGAATGTTAAAGCTTATTTTTAAGAGTTCTGAATTCTACTAAATGGCATGCTGTCGTAAATAACAAGATTTTTTGTAAGAAAAATAATTTGCTCACAGCCTAGAGACTTTGTCAAGACTTTTTGAGAACATAAGATGCATTTCAAAAGAAAAAGGACTTGTTGTTTCTTATTTGGTTAATAATGCTTTACAAAATCTCTTTGAATGAACAAAAATATTTGCGTAATAGAGGATTAGTTGAAATATTATTTTTATTTTAGATGAACATAATACAAAAAAGGCATCGTATTAATCACAATATTAAAAAAAACAACGTTATTTTAAAATCATGTTTATCTTAAGAATGAACCTCTCTCTGAAACAATATAAATTAGTAGTTTTAAATTAATAATAGTCAAAACGAGATTAAGCATAATATTTTTACAATGTACAATGATAAGCATTACAAAATAGAAGATTTAGATTTTATTTAATATACACTGCGTGATTATCGATCAAAAAATTTTGACAGATTTTCGTAAAGTAATACAAAAGGTGAAACGTTATACACGGTAATGTAATACAAGGGCTTATATTTTAATTTTAAATGCATTTAATTCGAACAAGTAATGTATATAAAAAAATTTTAAGTCATATCCTACTTAGGTCAAGAAAGAAAAATTTCATATTAGTTACTTCTTATTAAATATTTACAATTAATATAAATATGTATATACATATGACAGTGAATCGCAATATTATATATATAAGTAGCAAAAAGAAAGCAATTTTCCTTTCTATAAATGGTGTTGGACTATTATTTTTGTTTGTTACTATTTATTCATTAATTAAATTTAATTATTCCAATAAAATAGTATGAAAATAAGAAAGCACATTCTCAAAAATTAGGCCATCTCAGGTGGGGTTCGAAACCCTGAACTTAGTATTAGAAGTTCAACACGCTATCCATTGAGTTACAGGAACACAACGGTTGATTTTCCTTTTTATATATATGGTGTTGGACTATTATTTTTGTTGCTATTTATTCATTGATTAAATATAATTAATTAATTAAAAAAACTGTATTAACATCAAATGTCATCCACTACAAGTTTAAAAAATATATTTGAATTTGAGTGGATGAATAAAAAGTATTTTATTAACGATTGAAAATTTTAACCATATATATATATATATATATATAAAGATATTAATGTATATAGGGGAGAGTGTGAACTAATAGTAGGAACTGAAAAAGCAAACTCTTAGGTGATTTTATGTTCTTCTGTTATAAAATAAAAAAAAAAATATTATGATAACATAAAGTTAAGAAATAAAATTCATCTATTTTCTCATTCTCTTAAGTATAACATATAGTTATATATATATATTCATTAAAAATATACCTTTTTAAAAAACATTTTGGACAAAAAAGGTTAAGATGTTAATGTTTATTGATTCAGTAGGTTTATTCGATGGAGGGATGTTCAAAGCACGTGTGGACTGGTAATAATAATTAAACACACCACTTATTTGTTGGAACCAGAAGGGACGCTGGCCAAATGGAATCTCAGATGCACCTGTACTATTTCAAATCAATAAATCTTTTCGATCTTTCTTCTAAAAGAAAATCTAAAATCAATGCAAACGAGCTCTACAATATTGTCTGGCTAATAGCACACACAATTCACTTCTATTTTATTACATTAGCTTAAATTCAGTCTTTATGAAGTTATTTTCTTTAACATATCACTCTTTTCCTCTGAAAGAAAGTGGTAGTTGAAACTAGTTCTGATTAAGTAACTTACGCGATAGCTTGTCATAATATTACATTAACTAAAAATTCGAGCACATATAGGATTTCTTGGGGAAAAAATCGAAACTTCAAAAATTCTCTTCGAAATTTTTAAGCTTAAAGAGGGTTTAATATTAGGTATCTGAGAGAAATATCTTTTTATGTAATTCTTTAACTCTTTGAAAAGGGAATATATAATTCACAAGATCTTTTAGAAGAGAGTATCAAATGTTTTAACTGTCAAGGAAAAAAACCAATTTGATTATTTTTATATAAGATTATATTTGGCACGTTCTTATTTTGGTAATTTAATTTTGGAGATTTGATCTTATTATGTTCTGTAGATTATCTTGCTTCCAACGAGTTCATGCCCATTTCTGGAAGTTTTTAACACAAATGTTCGAACAGGTGAATGCACATGCAATTTAAAGCTTAGTACATACCGACGTTCTTGAGCTGTTGTCCTAAAATTATCAGTCGCTAACCACTTTTGCAACTGTTTTCTGGGGTTTACTTACTATGTGGCTAGTTTAGACTCCGGAATTTTTTGTTTTATGTGTTATTCATTAGCACTTTTAATATCTTACCTAGCTGCCCATCCGGTATATTGGTTAGTGATGCTGATTGCTGTGCCGTAGGGCCTGGGTTCGAATCCTGGAGAACTCATGGGTGTTTGTAATTGAAAAGTACCTTTGTGACATGTGGGTACTCTAAATAGCCGTCGAGCCACAAGTTCCCTCATGAGGTTAGTGGAAGAGGAAGAAAGGTGGGAGGCCCCAGAGACCATCTCCAGGGTGTTTTCCCTCGAAACCCTTTTTGAACCAAGCCAAAAAACACTGTCACCTGTATGGTGCTCAAAGCTACGGATAAAGACAGGTGTACTTCTAGCCCTTTCCCACGATGAATTTCGTGGGCCTTGTTTCGATGTTACTGTTGATCAAGGGGGATAAGAAATAACAACATCGATTTAATTGTGCATCGACAAAGCTACACGAGGGCTAATGGCCAAAGACCTACTAATTTTGAGCAACAATCAAGATAGACGTCAGCTGAGATTATTCCACTGTCCTTCAAACTTCAATATCACTCCATTGTTTTAACTATGACTCGATACAGGATTCAGCCCTTCAAATGGCCATTAAGAATGGCATTAAGGCATTAAGACTCGGCATTCTTTATGGTCTATAAATATTGAAAATCACCAGATTTGGTGAAATTGAAGGCATTAACTTAAAAATGAAGCCCAAAAAAAGTTAAAACTTTAACAAATAACGTCATGACCGGAGTGATATGAGTTTGTTCCCTAGTGTCCTTGAAGACCCATTGTATAAAGGGGCCTATGCACGTTAAATCTGCTGAGGCTGCAAATCCTCCATTGGCGTCGTGTGATCGTTTGAATAGTGAGTACCAGATCTGGTGTCATCCTTGTTACTTGTCCAAGGCTCAAAATTACGAGGTCCCTCGCCAATAGCCTTTGTGTTGCTTTTTGGTGCGACATATTAAACTAGCTTTCTAAGAACGGCATCAGCATAATGTATTCAATACAAAACTAGAACCGATAGGGTTGTGACGGGGCTTACGTGATTTTCTATTTATCCTCTTGGGGAATCTTTGGGGCAGCAATTGAGTTATTTCACAGCCATCCCTCTCAAGAAAATACTTTAGCAGCAAAATAGTTAGTATATAAATATATAGTGGAAGTTTAGTAATCGTGGGGAAGGAAATGAAGCCGAGTTGCTGAAAGCAGTGCTGTTACGGTAAGGATCGGAATTTAGACGCGTGATTATAGGACGGGTTTTAGTTATTAAAATAAATTAAGGAAGTTAGGATTCTTAAGATAACTTTGAGTAAATTTAAGCTATTAGGATTTCATGCACTTATTCACATAGGTTTTTGACCTATCGTTATATCACTCTTGATTTTCCCTCTATAGTTTGCTTGTCTTAGATTATTGTATTTGGTAATAATAAATTGGATTTCTCATGGCTAGATTGGGTTATCAATCTTTACCTCCTACAAATTTAGGTCGAGTAGATGAAGAGATGGCTTCCCCAGGTGGGGCCAATACAGGGTGTGTGTAAGACATAACTTTCTATGCAATCTCTGTTTGCAAGACAGTATTTCTATTAATGTTTTAGCATATTACTGGAAGGAACATTACGAGGGATGATTGATAAGTAAGCTCTCCATTAGTATAAAATAAATTTCCGACAAGGTAAAATAATAAAAAGAATCAGATTGAAAGAAATTTATTACTCTTACATATTATAAACTCATTTTTCAATATAGTCGCCACTAAAAGTTACATATTTGTTCAATCGTTCTATCCCTTTCTTCATTCCATCCGTGGATAAAGATTCTGATTGGCTGCGTATCCATTTGGGCACGGCTGCCTGAACTTCGGCATCCGTTGAAAAACATTGATCTTTCGACGTTTCCCTCAATTTTGGGAACAACCAAAAAACTGATAGTGTCAAATATGGGCTGTAAGGAGGTTGTGAAACCACTAGGAATTTCAGTTTTCTTTTGACATTCTGTGTTTGTGCACTGCAATGAGGTCTTGCATTGTCGTGATGCAAAAGAGAAGATGTTTCTTTCTGGTCTGATTCTATGAATACGTTGTTTGAGTGATCTTAATGTTGCACAATACCTGTTGGAATGCATCGTCAATCCCTTAATTAGAAATTTCGTGTAGAGCACACCACTTGCATCCCAAAAGATGGTGAGCATATAACTTCTGTTGCTGACATTAAAGTTTTGAATTTCTTGACACTTGAAGAACCAGGATGACAATATTCCATGGGTTCCCTCTTGTTTTCTGGGTCATAATGATGAATCCAGGATGTCAAGGTTCAGGCAGATGTACGCAACCAGCTAGAATCTTTCTTCATGGACGGAATGAAGAAATGGATAGAATGATTGTACAAATGTATAGCTGTGAGTATTCACCATGTTGAGAAATGAGTTTACAATTTATGTAAGAGTAATAAATTTCCTTCATTCTGATACCCATGTTATTATTTTACCTTGTCGGAAACTTATTTCATATTATTGGAGACCTTAATTATGAATCACTCCTCGTATTTAATGTTTTAATATATTACTGGAAGGCACAATACATTCCTAATTGCCTTTGAGAGCGAAATTTATATAAATAATTCTAAAATTGTTTTAATCGTTTCGAAAAATTATGATTATACACCTTCGTTGTACTTTTATTCATAATAATCATTTTGATCCCTTTAATATCTTTGCATTAAACTGAAGTTTCAATAAACCCTGTTTAATATGGTTTTTAAGGAGCACCAATCCTTTTAAGTAACTATACGGAAAAAAATAAGTAATACCATTCCCAAAATATTCCCGAACATATCTTTCCAATAGTTTTTGCTCACTATCAAATATTCTTTTTCATGGCATATTTATTTATCATAAATTATAATTTACGTGCTCCGTAACACGATCTCAATTTCATTTCAGGAGAAACAATATATTGAAACTTCTTCCTTGATAGCCTTCTCAATGGATTTTCCTACATCTCATACGTCACTTTTAATGAATAATAAGATCTCTGTGATCTCCCTTGGAGGATTCGGAAATATTTACGACTATGTTCGGAGTTCTCCTTTTAAGAGGTGAGTTCTCATTAATTAGTTCCTTTTTTATAGTAGCAGATGTCGTTACATCCCATGCTTGTGAAGCTCATTACAAGGAGTGTTTTTGAAAGTGCAGCAGTTAGTGTTGCAAGCCAATTAATAAGGAACGTGGGGCATCATACTATTGGAAGATTGTTAGGAATATGAATTTCTGGAAGCATGAATTAGTGTTTATCAATTTTAGTATGCAATGTATTACAACGTTAGTTGCATCCTTGGTTAAATTGTTAAGCGGATAAATATATGTACATCATTTTTAAAATGGAAAATGTGTGCTTTAATATTATTTATACCTATGATGTTAGAGATCTTAAACATTATTGGTGAAAAAGAAAGTCTAAAAAAAAGATTTTTATGAATTTAGTTTGAAAATGGAAGGGAAAAAAGATTTTTAAAAAGTTTGAGATGGATCTATTTAAAAAAATAAAATATTGAGACCAATTTACAATGACAAAAGATAAAGGAACTTTTTAAATAATGATACTCTTAAAAAAATAATGAGTACGAGAATATTTTGTTCCCTGCGGTAGAGATTATAGCTTTTACTGATAAAGATAATAATTGTGAGATTACACACTGTGCTAATTTCTTCTTTTATTACAGATCTCATGATGCATAATAACACAATATAACTAAATAATTAATCTTATAACGACTAAATTGAATAAGTAACATTCGTGGTATAATTAAGTTGGAATTATTTTACTCTTACGGTTATTATGGATATTGTATTCATGATTTTGTCTTACAGAGATGAATAAAACCATGTAATAACTAATGGTTACACAAAATAAGTTAATATTATTTACAGAACGAGAACTACGTATAATAAGAGATATATAGAAGAGTAACCAGATATATTTATTAAGAAAAAATGTAAGATCCACATTTCATATTTAACTAAAGGCAGCGAAAAAATAATAGACGTAAATTAAATCAATGATATTATCTAAATGTTTTACATCTTTAGAAAGTAAAAATTTTTAGTATACTTATTTTGATAGTTTGGAGATAGTCTCAATTGTGTTTTACGAATACGAAAATTAAGTTTACGCAAATCTTTTTTTTTTATTTTGAGCAATAGCAAATCTGATGACGTGAAGAAAGAATTGATGCATCATTTCTAACGAAAGTAAAAGCATCGCACAAGTTTACAATATAATTAGAGATTATTTCTCCTTGTTAACTCTAATTTAATTTTTTTTATCTTGAAAAAAATAATTATGAGAAGAGGTGCAAAATTAACTGATTGTGAACAAGCCAAAATTTTATGTGTTTATTGACCAAATGTTTCTATTTGTAAATTTGCTCGAGAGATCTTGTACATAAAACCCATGTCACAACCCATGCCTTGTACTTAAAACCTTTGTACAATATTATGAAGAGTTCTCGGCATCCGAAAGACGATTCTAATCGTGATCAAAACCGAAATTGTAGAGTAGCGTCTAATTCTACACTGACAACCCTTCAAGTTCTGACAGAAACGGGTATTATTGGTTGCTTAAAGTGTGGAAGATAGAACCCGCGACCTATGAATTCGGAAGCATATAACATACCACTAGACAAAAATGATCACTTCTGTCCGGAGACTGTTACTGGTTTATGAAGATATCGACCACTACTGTATTCCCCCACCAGTGAGTCGGTGGATAGGTAAACGAACGAGATATTTGTTGTTATGGAGAGCGAGTGAGTTGTTGCAGCTGCATCAAGTGAGTCTGACGACATTTGGTTGCTTTTCTTGCAGGTAGATGGTGCCACGACATATCAGAAGTTTTGTGGTTTTCTTTTCAGCCAATGCACCAATATGCAGAATAGAACCCACGACCTATGGATTCGGAAGCAGGTAACATATCATTAGACAAAAGTCATCTCTTCTGTTCAGAGGATGTTACTGGTTTATGAAGATATCGGCCACTACCGAATTAAGAGGGGAGTCTCAGAAGTGGTAACAAGGAGGTGGACATGTCACGTTTTGGGTATGCATTTAATATCACGGAAAACGTTGATAAAGTTTTATCAATGGGAAAATGAGTAGATTTCACTACATTGTTGTACTTCACGACAGTATTTTACACTAGTTGTTACCTGAATGTTTTGTTGCGTATTTAATGATGTTGTACGACTATAAGTATTTTTTTTAAAAAAAAACACCTATTGATATCTAAATCTTAGCATTAAGCTTTAGATTGTATTCAAAAACACTTTTGTAGCCCACACCACTTGATTTTAAAAGGACAGGGCTTGAATTTGTAAAACGAAAATACATTTTTTACATCCCTGCAACCAACCATTGGGAGTCAATTTTTGCAAAACCCGATCTTAGTGGATCACTGCACAACAACAAAATATGCCTAGCAAGTTTTAAATTTATCAGTCCAATTTTTCAAGAGTGGGAATCTTTCATTTCAAAATATGCCTAGCAAGTTTTAAATTTATCAGTCCAATTGTTCAAGAGTGGGAATCTTTCATTTCAGTCTCTGCTGCACTCTCTCCCACCAGCTTTAGGATTTGAATTTCGGAAAACCCGCTTTTAGCGGATCTCTACTCAACAAAAGAAACATTCCTACGAAATTTCAAGTGTTTAGGTCTAATAGGCTCAAAAATGGGGGAGATTTTTAAATCCATAACAACCCTACAATCCCCTTTGGAAAACGATTTTTTCGAAGGAGATCTGTACTGAACAAAAGAAACAAACTTACAAAATCTCGCTTGTTGGTCTAATAGTTCAGAAACAAGAATTTTTTTTTTGCCTCCAAAACCCCTGTTGGAAGTTGATTTTTGCAAAGATAGTTCTTTTCTAACCTCTTCTCAACAACAACAACAAAAAAAACAGACCTGCCAAATCTCAAGTCAGTAGGTCTAATAATTGCGAAGATCTCATTATGAATGAGTTGCTTTTCTCATTCATATAGATGATAGGCTAGCACAGCAACATAGAATTTTGTTTCAACATGATGCTGATGCTGTGAATGCAGCCAAATACACGAAAATAGAAAGTAACATGAGTGTACCAAACCAGTCATCCTATGTCCTTACCTATGTCCTGATCAGATCATTAAAAAAAATCGCTGGAGGGGGGAGGAGAGGAAGCTAGATAAACTTGTAGACATGACCATTAACATTCAAATACAAATGAACAAAAAATGCTATTATCCATTCTTGGGAAAATATACCTCTAAGTTTTGTTCGAAATTTGAATATAATAGTCAAAGAGTCCTGACGCTTGAGAAGGGCAGGTTTTTATTAAAAATTAATTTTATTTTGACGCAAGAATTTTGTGAATTGCGTCTATGATTTATTTGCCCAGATTTGTGAGTGTGAGTTTATCATTTTTTGTTCTTAATCTCCTTTAATTTATTTAATTGAAATTAATGCTTTTCCTTGAAAAATCTTTCTAATAAATTGATTACCATTTATGTTATATAAATTTAGATGAGTTTTAATTGTGATAAGAAATAAAGTTAGCTACGAATTCCTATTTACGTCTGTCACTCTTTCGCTGACTGTCTATAAGTTATTCTTAATTTAATATTTAAAATAATTTATTTGTAAGCTATGAGAAAAAAAACCCTTTCTTTACTGAAAATAATTCCATTAAAATTCAGATTTGAAGAACAGAGAGAGAGTTTCTGACATTTCAAGACATATATTTTAAAAACTTCAAGCCAGCTTAAGCAAATCAAAATGACTTGAGATAACCAAAATCCTTTTAGAGTAATTAATATTTAAATTTTTTTAAAGGATTTATTTTGAATGAGTCTTAAAAGGATTTAAAAGTAATAATTTTTAAAAAATGTTTAATTGTGTGTCAGAATTATTTATCGTAATGTATTTAATATATATATTTAATTTCAAATAATAAATCTCTTTATTTGTTTCTGCTTTCATGTTTTAGCCGCGAAAGTCTAGTGATCATGGTTACGAACTAGTGGTCTACGTTGTCGAGTCCCGATGCCATTGAAGACCTGGCATGACGAGAGAGGCTTACACCAACACCTCCTAGGTACAAGGCCTGGCTACTGAAATGAGAGAGGCTTGTGACGTCACATATAGTAGGTATAGAATTCGAAGTTCACTTTACTCGCCTACGCCATTTTGATTGTTGCTCCTGTACAGTTTGCTGCTTTCTACATTTTTATTGCAGATTTTCAATTTATTTGTGACGATTTTGGATAATATTATAAAAAAAAATAAGTTGAACTGAATTACAATAGCAATTATAAAGATACTGGGACACGACAGGTGTTTGGATTCCCAAAGGAGGACTTTCTTCGAAATAAATGGGTACAAGCCATTTCAAGAAAAGATTTTGCTCCATCAAAGTATTCGAAAGTAAGTTTTTTTAATTTTATTCTATTTATGGAAATTGTAATAATATCTTTATTTTAAAAGTCTACAAATAACTGTAATAGGTTGCTTGATAAGACCTTTGAAAATGTACTCATTTCTTTTTCTTCATGTGAGTTTCTTAAACATTGGCAATTCATTTTTATTTATCTTTAATGATAAAGGTGTTTTGTTTATGAAATAAATATTTTGTAGCCCTAATAAAATTTATGTTTTTAAGAATGAGCCCAAACAAGCATTGTTAATGAGACAAAAACTGTCTAGTGTTTTTGCTATTGCTGCTTTATTTTTGTGTCATTTACCAAATATCTTTTCGTAGAATCAACGAAAGTACCTTAAATATTAATAGTTTGTTAGCAAAGAAAACCCATTATGATATATAGTTCGTAGTCAATGTAAATATGGACATAAGCAACCATTTATTGTATATTTTGTATATTAATATGATGTGAGATACAAAATGCAAAACACACTCACAACAACAAAACTAGCTGATTTTCGAACTATTAGGTTGACTTTAAAAGTAAGAAAAATAAAGCTGTAAAATTAAGCTGAAAACAGATAAACATGACTCAGGGTTAACCTCACAATTCGTTAACTTCATTTAAAAAAAATCAAATTATCAGAGAAATTTTTGTTAATTCTAACAAATATTTTTTGTTGATGTAAAACAATCTCTATATATATATATATTTAATTTTATAGGTTTGTGAATTACACTTTTCGGCTGATGCAATACGAAGATACACCAAAGCTTACAATGAAAAGACTGGAGAGAAGATATGTGTGCCCTTAAAGGGTTTCAGACTACAAAATTTTGCTGTGCCAACTATTTTTACAGATTTCCCCACATATCTTTAAAACTCTGGAAATCCTGCTCATGAATGTCCTGAGCAGAGACTGCAAAGATTAGAAAATGAACACTTACAACGCTCAATCCAAGAAAGCATTATTTCCAAGGAAGAATTCGAAAAAAAGAAATCATTTACATCGTTTCCAGAATTAGTAGAGTGTTTAAATGCGGAGGATCTTCAGGACATATGGACTGTAATTTTTAAAAAGGATCTAGTAATAATTATGATGCTAGACTCAATATCTGCTGTTATTAAAGCATCAGTGATTATAAGTAAAGACATAACAATTCACATGGGTCAAACAAAAATAGATCAACTTGGTAAGTACAAATTTCCTGTAAAAGTTAATATTACTATTGTTGTAAATGAAATATTACACGAACTGGCTCTCAGAATAGAAATGAAAAGCTCCCATGATTTTCCTACAGCATTTGGTTTTATTGTTAATCATTTAGAAAATATGTTTTCAGATTTAGATGATGATAAAAAATTGCACTCCATTTCTTAATTGACCAACTCAAGTTTTTAACTAGTAACAAGTTTTCTTTTATATATTCCTCTGAAATTATGTTTTTTGTTTGTTTTTTGTGTGTATTACAATCCATATCACCTTATGACTATAAATTTTTAAGAAATTCAGGATATCTCAATATTCCCCATCCCAGAACTTTGCGCAAAATTTGTACATCTTTAAAGACTAACCCTCAAACAGAACAATCAAATGAAAACTTTCTAGCATACATGGAAAAAAAATCTAAATCATAAATCTATCCTAAAATCTGTTGGCAAAACTGTCATACTGATGCTTGACGAAAACCATTTAAAGCCATATTTAGATTTTAAAGGGGTAATATTCTAGGGATGGCATATAACAGTGAACAAGCTGCTACTTCAGCATATGTGTTCATGATTCAAAGTCTTCTTTCTCCTCTTAAAGAAGTAGTTCATATAATGCCAGTGAAAAAAATCGATGGAGAAAAATTGTTTGATGTTAAAAAAACTGTCGTATAGCTTGATGGTATAGGATTCAAATTTATAGGTGTATTTTCCGACAATAATTCTATAAATCGAAAAACAATGTCAAACTTTTCTGTTCCACCCAAATTAAACATTGTATATCCACATCCTTCTGATTCTTCAAATCCTTTATTTTCGTAACAATTGGATTAATCAAAAAAATGCAGGTCAATGTTTTTATTTTCCAGATTTTGAAGATCATAATAAGTTTCCATTATTAGAAGCAAATTTCTCTGTACTTAAACAACTATATGACATAGAAAGTAATAATTTCGTAAAGTTTGCTTTTGGTTTAACTTTAAATGCTTTATGTCCTACAAATCTTGAAAAACAAAATGTGAAACTTGTGCTTAAGATATTTAATAATTTTGTTATTCAGGGGATTCAACTATTAGTTGAGCAACATAAACTAATTAGTTATGAAACAACATCAATTTTTATTTCTTTAATTTGTACATGGTGGAAAATAGTTAATGTTAAAACACCTTTAAAGGGACAACATTTGCTTGATCCTTATCAGCAACCGATTACTTTATCTCCAGACAACCTTAACATGTGAATTCTTGCGTAAAATTTTGTCATGGTTAGACTCGTGGAAAGGAAAAAATTGTACTACTGGCACCCTCACTAAATAAACACATCTTGCTTTTATTCATACTACATACGCTTTACTTGAAATGTCAAAATATTGCATTAACGAATTAAAATTTCAATATTTTCTTCCCGGAAAAAATTTAATAGATGCATTAGAAAGTCGTTTTGAGAAATATAGAACACTTTCAGGTTCTCAATATTTAATATCAATTCGACAGCTTTATCAAGTAGAAGCTAAACTAAGAATGCAAAATTTTTTACCTCTAACTTTGGTTTCAAACACATATGGCCTGCTTAACTTAAAAGACATTCATTTGGAAGATTTGTGTAATGAAAATCCTTTACTCCTATTCAGTATTGCATAATTTTAATATTACACTATCTGAAAAAGATTTTTGTGATGCTCAGCCGTATCTACCTGTTTTAACATATTTAGCTGGTGTTTGTGCTAGAGCAGCACTTAAAAAATTAAAATGCGACTTTTGTTCCAAATCACTTGTTCTTAATAAATTTTTTGAACTAAATTCTAACTATGATTTAATGCGTAACTTAGACAGAGGAAGTTTATTGTACCCTTCTCCAGCTGTTGTTACAGCAGTGCTCTACAACTATAAAATAGTTCAGAAACTTCTTTCTAATGATTATGAAAATATGTTCCTTAAACAAAATAATCAACATCAAATTGCCTCAGAAATATCGATTAGCTTGAAAATTCAAATGAATTTATGCATGTACTATGCATGGTACCAATAAAGTTTTATAACATATTTATAATTCACATTTGCAACAATGTGTAACTGCTTTTGGGAGAAAAAGTACCAAAGATTTAAAAAAAGAAAAGTAACTGTGACAACAGTTAAATAAATTGTATAATCTATTTTTATGTATGTATTTATTTTTCCTGTATATATCTATAATTATATAGTATACATTTTTGTCTAAAAATATATTTGAAATTTATTTAATAATTCTTAATGCTGTGATTGTATTTGATACCAATAAAGCTACTGTTTTTAAATTTGTTTGTCTTTTTTTTTTTTTGCTTTGAAAAAAATGCCTACTTTATTAGCTAAATGAATTACATTTTTAAATATGGGTGTATTATATAGGGTGTTTTTTTAGAGGTATAGAACTTTAAATTGCAATAAAACAACGATGTATTATTCGATTGAGATGAATTTGTTTTTATTCGAAAGATAATCTTGTGGCATTACATTTTAAATATGATCAAGCAAGTCGTAGATTCGTCGAATGGGCCCAAAACGAGATTGCCGTTGTTCCCGATTTTCATAAGCGAATTTTGTTTAGCGATGAAGCGCACTTCTGGTTGAATGGCTACGTCAACAAACAAAACTGCCGCATTTGGAGTGAAGCTAATCCACACGTGTATGTCGAAACACCGTTACATCCAGAAAAACTGTCTGTTCGATGCGCTTTATGGGCTGGTGGAATCCTTCTTCAAAAACGATGAAGGCCACAACGTTACAGTCAATGGTAATCGGTATAGAGCCATTATTACTAACTTTTTCATTCCTGAATTGAACAATCATGATGTCCAGGAGCTGTGGTTCCAACAAGACGGCGCAACATGTCATACATCTCGTACCACAATCGATTTATTGAAAGACACGTTTGGTGACCGCCTAATTTCACGTTTTGGACCTGTGAATTGGCCTTCAAGATCTTGTGATTTAACACCGCTAGACTATTTTCTGTGGGGCTATGTAAAGTCATTGGTCTATGCGGATAAGGCACTAACGCTTGACCATTTGGAAGACAACATTCGCCGGGTTATTGCCGATATACGGCCACAAATGTTGGAAAAAGTCATCGAAAATTGGACGTCCAGATTGGACTACATCCGAGCCAGCCGTGGCAGTCATATGCCAGAAATCATATTTAAAATGTAATGCCACAAGATTATCTTTCGAATAAAAAAAAATTCATGTCAATCAAATAATACATCGTTGTTTTATTGCAATTTAAATTTCTATACCTCTAAAAAAAACACCCTTTATTTTCTCTACATATGCATTTATTTTTGGTATATATCTATGCTGTAATATATGTACAATTTATCTAAAATATATATTTTTAACTTATTTTACGATAACCTGTTATATTGTTATTAAATGGGAACTTTATTTTTTGGTAATTTTTAATGCTGTTATTGAAGAGAGTGAAGAATTGTTTTGCTTATTACTGTGCATGATATGAATAGTTTTAAAACATTTAATCTACATTTTTAACAATGCATAATTGAATAACTATTGTTGGAGGGAAAATATAGAAACATTTTAGCAGTGAAAAGTAACTGACAAATAGCTAAATAAACTGTGTAATCTGTTTCTGTGTGTACATATTTAATTTCATGTATGTATCTGTAATCATATATGTATGGATTTAATAAAAAAATATTTTTGTCAACTTATTTTATGGTAATTTTTCATGCTGTTATGCAGACAGCAAACTCTTTTGTTTATTAATTTGATACCAATAAAGTTTTAAAACATATTTAACTACTTTTGAGAGAAAAAGTACTAAAAATTTAAGGAAAGAAAAGTGACAGACAAACAGCAAAATAAACTGTTTAATCTATTTTTAAGTATATATTTATTTTCCTGTATATATCTATAATTATACAGGCGTAGATTTATCTACAAATATATTTGAAATTTATTTAATACTACTTGACGTGCGATACCAATAAAGTTACTGCTCTTAAATTTGTATGTCGTTTTTTGTTTTGAAAACTATTTCTAATTTTATTTTCCTCTTTGTAACTATTCTGAAAAAAAATAAGAAGATAAATTTTAAAATTAAGAAATAATCATAGTTACGTAAAAAAAGAAATATACGAATACAAAAGGCTCTTATAATTTGCTACAATGTAATAAATGCGTTTATGTTCAATGCAATGCGTTCGTAGTAATGGATAATCATATACTTGCAATTATTACTTAAATAGGAAAACTAATATTTACTCATGTTTTAAGTACATGAAATACAATTTAATATGATTAGTTTACTAATTTTTTTTAATCTCCTGTAAAAAAAAGAGTATAATTAGTTTAATAACAAAAAGTATTCAAAAAAATGCATCAAAGAAGCTCCGTAGGCGATGGACGATTTCTCCCTACTAGTAGTGACGTCACAAATCAGTGGCCAGGCCTTGTATCTAGGAGGTGTTGCTTACACTCGCAAATCTGATGTGTCAGAATTCTCAAGTTAGGGAAGTACATTGCCAGTTTAGGCGTCAATTGACCATGGGTCAAATATACGAGATCCATCACCAATGACTCACAGATTGTCCGATTAATCATTAATCATTCTCTAAATTGCTAAGCAATTTAATTTAAAGCTAAATAATGTGCACATTGCCACAATATTACATAAGATAACTCTTAGACCAAGGACCTTGTAGGGTTAAACATTATGTCCAAGCACCATCCTTCCTCTTTAATTGCGTGGCTGCGGTAGCCGAGTGGTCAAGGTATCGGATCGTGGTTGGCCTTGTTACGAGTTCAAGCCCAGTACCACGAAAGACCCGCCGTGTAGGGGCGCGATGCACGTTAAATCTCTCGAGAGCTCAAACGTCCTCCCGATGGTATGGTAGATAGGAGCGGAGTTACCAGCTCAGGTGTAGTCCACGTCACTTTACCATGGTTCAAAATTACGTGGTCCGTCGTCAAAAGCCATCGTGTAGCTGAGCAGTGCGACGTTAATATTCACTCACTAATTCCTCTTTGATTGCTTATATTGCTGAGCTGAAATAAGATGAGAAATAGATCATGAACTTGCTTCATAAAAAGTTAAAACAATTTTTAAGGATGTAAATTCCCGTGATGATATAGTAAAAAAGTACCAAAAATTTTTTTAAGTCAATTCTATCTTAGGTCAATAAAGAAAAAAATTAGTTTAGTTACTTTTATTAAATAATTACAATTTATATAAATATGTATATACATTTGACAGAATCACAATATTAAGTGGGCAAAATAGAAAAAGATGTTCCTTACCATTTTCTATTTTCCTTTCTATATAGGGTGTTAGACTATTATTTCTGCTTGTTACTATTTATTAATTTTTCAATTTAATTATTCTAATAAAATAGTATAGTAAAAAGAAATCACATTCTCAGAAATTAGACCAATTCGAACCCACGACCTTTGAATTAGAGGTCCAACGTGCTATCCATTGCGGTACATAGACACAACGAGCGATTTTCCTTTTTTGAGACACTTTTATGAGCTTCATTTGTATGTAACGGAATCTTAGAACTCAATTTTTACCCACTTTGAAATTTTGCTCACTTGTTCAAGACTGATGACAAAACAATAACTTAATAATTTTGTTCCATTGTCCTGATCAGGATCATCAGGATTAACGATTTCCCATTTTCAGATCCCGCATCTGGCAACTAAAAGATTAAGTTACAACTTAGCCCGATTAATTATAAAACAGTGCCGGTTTATCCATTGGGCGGAGCCGCCCAGGGCCCAGATTAAAGCCCGGTTATAGATGGACTTTGTGACGAATCTATACGGAGACTTTATCACTAACCTGAACCGACCTTTTAGGGAAATTTAATTCCACCTATTTCCAATCAACTCCAAAGGTGGACAGCCTTGTTATGTAGATTAGATTCAGTATTTAAGTCAAACGGCATAGAGTTATAGTGATTTTGAATTGAAATATTGTTGTTGAAGATAAATTAACCATGAAGATGTTCTAGTGGTAAAGAATTTAAAGGTTTTATCAGATGGTTCAATAAGAACATTATTAAATATAATTCCACATTTTATCATGGTAATTTCTGGTGATCGTTAAATTTTGATTAATTTAAAAGATATTATCTTTAAAACCTCATAGTATTATTAAAATTACAATAAGTGCCAAAGATAACCAAATAAAGAAAGCCTGTTCTTTATGACTCTAATTATTCGCCCAGTTCTCAAAGTGAGCCCAAAATGAACCACATTTTTCGGTGAAATCAGTGCACTGCTATAAAAATGAGCTTAAATCGGGCGTTATTTTTGGTTTTTTAAAACTACAATTTATTATAAATCGTGTTACACTATAATTCTTGTGTTTGTTACTATTTATTCATTAATTAAATTAAATTAATTAATTAATATTTGAAAAACTGTAATAACATCAAGTGTCATCCACTAGAAAATTTAAAAAATGTATTAGAACTTGAGTGGATGAATAAAAATTATATTTTATTAATTTGAACAATATATATATATATATTTATATATATATATATATATATATATATATATTTATATTTATATATATATATATATATATGTATGTATATACACTGCTGGACAATTGCTAAGGACGGATAACACTATCATCCATAGCAACCACAAAATGAAAGGAAGCAAAATGTAGAAAATTAGAATAAGTGCGGAATATTAGTAAGAAGAAGTATGAGTATGCAAATTTTTTTTTTCCACGTCTGTTCATCGCGTGATAGCGTTCATAAGAGCTTTAAAGGTTTTGACGCGTGTGGAAAGTTGTTGTTTCAAGTCAAAGTTTTACAGGAAAAATTTAATAGACGAACTTAAAATTTTTAGCATGTCTTCCCGACATCACATAGATGATTTTATGCGCGGCCGAATTATTGGAAAGATAAAAGAAGGGCGAAAAATAACAGATGTTGCCAGGGAATTCGACATCGCTCACAGCGTTGTTTCACGGCTGTGGAAGTCATTTAAAACTACTGGAATGTGTAGTAGACGGCACGGGGGAGGTCGTGTTAGAAGTACGACGACTGCACAAGACGGATATATCGTCCTATCAGCAAAAAGGAACAGGCGCACCACAGCTCAGCAGGTGGCAAATCAGTTTCTTGCTGCCTCAGGAAAGCAGATCTCCCGAAAAACTGTTGCCAGACGTTTGAGGGGAGGAGGACTATACGCACGCAGACCTGTTGTGTGTGTCCCATTGACCAGACAGCACCGTACTGCCCCTTTGCAACGGTGTCGTGAGCATCACAATTGGACTGAACAGGACTGGGCATGCGTACTATTCTCAGATGAGAGTAGGTTCAGTCTGTCATCGGATTGTAGACGCCAACTGATCTGGCGCGAGAGTGGTACTGCTTATCGTCCAGAAAATATCCAGGAAAAGGACCGATATCCGACATGCAATATCATGGTGTGGGCCGGCATCATGATCAATGGCCGCACGCGCATACATGTGGTTGCGAATGGGACTATGACGGGCCAACGATACATTGATGAAGTTCTACTTCCTCATGTTCGTCTTTTCCGTGGTGCTGTCGGTGATAAATTTGTTTTTATGGACGACAACGCAACATGTCATCGAACACTCGCTGTTCAGGATTGTCTAGACAGCGAGGGTATTCAACGTCTCGTATGGCCAGTGCGTTCTCCAGATCTAAACCCCATTAAAAATGTGTGGGATGCTTTGGGGAGGCAAGTTGCTGGTCGAAACTATCCTCCGACAAACAAGAACACCCTCATCCGGGCACTCACAGAGGAATGGGATAAATTGCCTCAACAGCTGCTGGATAATGTTGTGCAAAGTATGGTACGACGTGTGGAATGTTGCATCACACTCCACGGTGGACATATCCCGTACTGATACCTTTCTTTAAGGTGCCTGCTGACTTTTAGATGCATCGTTCCATTTCTCCGTACGCAGATCAAATGAACATTTATTTTTCTTTCAGATGTTTCACAGCTTTTGTACTTTCCAGAACAATAAATATTCTTTATTCTAATGTCTGAACAGTGTGGCAACTATATTTTATCCTACTAGGCCTCATGTCTCGCTTAATGCTATGCTACATAGCAATTTGTGATCCGTCCTTAGCAATTGTCCAGCAGTGTATATATATACCAGGTATCCACAATTAAACGACCCTACTTCAAAATTGTCTACAGACGAAACTATTGTTCAGAAAGTTGTAAAATGTTGTGTACGACATAAAGAAGGGACGAGAATTTGTTTGAGCGAATAAAAAAAATTTGTTCAAAATTTCGCCACTAGAAGATGCTTTTGAATGAAGGCCATCCACAGGACACGGTAACACAATAACTGATACTCATTAAAAAACACAATCTCTAAAATGAACTGCAAATTTTAATTAAACTTCTTCAATGACTAATTTTCAAAGGATTTACACGAAGGAAGACGAAAATATGCAATTTTTTTCGACGTCACACAGCAACTGTTATAAAAGCAATAAACTTTCATGGAAGGTTAGTTTATTTTCATTGTGCTCGGTATTGCTAATCAGAATGTCATTATGTTTACCAGATCGAGCGTTGTTAGTAAAGTTATTCCATCAAAACGATAATTCCGCAATAGTTGCTCTACGGAAATTTCGGACATTAAAGGGGTTGCGAAAAGGTCCATTGACTGCTAAAAATCTTCGATTGATGGTAACCAAATTTGAAGAAACAGGATCGTTGAATGTTCGTTCTGGAAGAGGAAAAAAACCTGTTTCTGCGGAAGCAATAGAGAAAGTAGCACTTCAGTTGGAAGAGGACAAATCATCCTACGTACTGGCTAGTACAAGTGTTCGCCGTGTGACAGAAGCATTAGATTTGCCTCGTTCAACTGTCCAGAAGATCATGCAAAACATCCTCCGTTACTATCCATACAAGCTTCAATTTGGGCAGGAATTGCTTCCACATGATTTCGAGACTCGACATCTGTTCTCACTGCAGTTTCTTGCTCGTTTGGAAGTTGATCCAGAATGGCCTTGGAATATCCTCTGGACAGATGAAGCCCACTTTCATTTGGACGATTCGGTGAATACTCACAACTGCCGAATTTGGGAAACAGACAATCCGCATTCCACTTTACGAGTTCCACTGCACTCACCAAAAGTAACGATGTGGTGTGGGTTTTCCGCGTCTTTTATTCTTGGCCCGTATTTTTTCGAGGAATTAGGTGCTGGAGGTCCAGTAACATGTTCTATCACTGGACAGCGTTATGCATCGTTATTACGGAATAAAATTATTCCAGATCTGCAAGCACGTCAGTGCCTTTCACGCATAATATTTTTATGCAAGATGGAGCTCCTCCACACATTACACGTTGTGTTATGGACATTCTCAAACATCACTTCACAGAAGAACGTGTGATCAGCTGCCAATTTCGTCATCTGTGGTCTCCCCGATCGCCTGACCTCAATCCATGCGATTTTTGTTTTGGGGGCCATTTAAAACAGCTGGTAAGTTGTGATCAACCAAAAACTTTATCTGATCTCAAAGACAGTATTTCACGACATGTTCTTAACATTTCCTAGGAACACACTGCGGTCAACGGTGGAACATGCTATCTTAAGATTTCAAATAGTAGCTGAAAACGATGGTCATCATGTTGAGCATTTATTGTTGTAATAAAATTTGTAAACTGTTATAAATGTATGCTAAATATGATCTCCATTAAAAACGCCCTCTAGTGGTGAAATTTTGAACTAACTATTTTATTCGCTCAAACAAATTCCCATCCCTTCTTTATGTCGTACACAGAATTTTACAACTTTCTGAACAGTAGTTTCGTCTGTAAACAATTTTGAAGTAGGGGTCGTTTAATTGTGGACACCTGGTATATATATATATATATATATATATATATATATATATATAGGGAGAGTGTGAACTAAAAGTATGAATTGAAAAATAGTCTGTATTCTGCGAGGTTAGTAATAAATTTTAAGAAATTTAATATTTATTTGAAAAATGTTATCTCTCTACTAACTTAAATAAAAAAAATTACTAACTTACTAGTAAGAATCCACTAACAATGGCTATGAGAACCGAAAGCACTTATGAACACACGAGCTTTTACTATTCAGTTAATGTTTTAACCAGCCGCAAAATGTTAAAATGTATAGCGAAAGAGAAATAAATTTCAAACGAAGCATTAATAGCAAAAAAATTTGTCATTTTTACATAATAATTTCTTAATTTAGATATTTGTTGGATCAAATGTCGAAAGATATCCCTTAAAAAATTAATCCTCCTTAAAACTTTGTTTAAAAGAAAGAGAAGTACGAAAAGTATAGGCTCTATTTTCTCCGCAATAGTGTAACTTCACAAGCGTATATTCTTTTAATGTTTACAATTCTCTTAAATGGAGTTTCGTTTTTAGGCAAAAAGAGCGAAGAATTTTTACACAACTAAACGGTAACTGAAAATATTTATTGGGCAAACGGGCAATGGATTGGTTTGTTTTTCATTGTTACCTCTTTTTTTACGGTTAAGTCTTTTAGAAGTATTATGTAGCTGAATCTCAGCAGTTTTTTTTTTATTCTTTACTGAAAGAAGTTCGTTGTTTTTAGTTTTTTTGGAAATTTAAAACATCTAAACCTGTACTATTGTAAATTTAAAGTTAAGTTTATAGAACTTTTGATATTAATGTATATCATACCTGAAGGGAATTTGAATGGGTATATAAAACTTAATATAACCAGATATCAGCATTAAACTCTTTGGAATATATGTTACATAATTTATTTGCAACGCGATACAATTTTTTTAAATATTACATTCGTTTGGTAAAAATAATTTTACAGCCTGAAAACATATCTTTCAATTGTCTTTTTTTAAAAGAAATATTTATTTTAAACTATACTGAAATAAATAGATTTCATTATTATGGAAACAAAAATGTTTCTTTACAATATTATTTCGATAAACAGTTTTTGAACTTAAAATTTGTGACGGGGCTTTAATGGTACTTCTAATAATCCTCTTGGGATATCTTTGGGGCCATAATTTCAATTCTTTCCAACCAACCCAAGAAGCGAGCGTGGTCATGTAGATTAGGAATAGTATATATTGGAACGTTAGTATTCGCGTTGAGCGCTAAGTGGAGAAGTAAAGCTCTAGGTGAGGTTCTAGGAGAAGAATCTTAGTGTATTCTATGAGTTCTATGAGACGGTCTAATAGTGCCAGTCAAGTTGATCAATAAGTGGGTCCGAGACCAGAAGAGTATTTCTTAGCCGGAGAGCAAGTCGTATCGAAGAATATACTGACGCTATAAGGACTGTAGCTGTTCACCGAGGAAATAACGGCAAGACAGTTTGCTTAAGCTTTAAGATTAGAGAGGATTATATTATGTTAGGAAATAATCTACAAATATGGATTCAGTGGTTAATGGCGCTATTTATCAGAATGACGGTTTACGTCGCATCACACTTGATCATAAGCCTCCTAGACTAGTGTTGTTTTATAGAATATATATTAAGATCATAATAAACTAATTTTATTATGGCAGAGTTTAGTGGTCAATCCTTCATTCCCTCAAACATAGGCCGCGTGGATGGTGACGTGATGATACCCACAGCGCGCGGGGTATCGCAAATTTAATGCAATGTTTCTGATATATATATATATATATATATATATATATATATATATATATATATATATATATATATATATATATATATATATAAAAGGAGAAAAAGCGACTCACTCACTCACTGACTAACTGACTCACTGACTAATCACGATATCTCCGGAACTATTAAACCTACAGACTTGAAATTTGGTTGGTAGGTTCCCTTCATGGAGTAGACGTCAGCTAAGAACGGAGAAGGAAAAGTTCGAACGTTACGGGGGTTTAAGGGGCGTTATAGATAATTATTTCCTTTACTAAACTATTAGATGTACAGTCGTGAAACTTGGTACACAGATTTCTTTCATAAAGTAGGGATTCCCTACATAATGATTTTTACAAAAATCGACCTCCAAAGGGCGTTGAGGGCGCTAAAGGGGCGTTATACATAATTATTTCCATTTTTAAACTATTAGACGTACAGTTTTGAAATTTGGTAAGCGGATTCCTCTCATTGAGTACAGATCCCCTACAGAATGAGTTTTGTGAAAATTGACTCCCAAGTGGCGTTGTAGAGAATTAAGTGGCGTTATAGGCAATCAATTCCTTTTTTAAACTATTAGACATAAATACTCGAAATTTAGTAAGCTGATTCCATTCATTGAGTAGAGATCCGCTATTAGATGGGATTTGTGAAAACCGTTTCCTAAGTGGCGTTGCGGGGGCTTAAGGGGCGTTATAGGTAATTATTTCCATTTTTAAACTATTAGACGTACAGACTTAAAATTTGGTATAAGCGAATTCCTTTCATGGTGTAGAGATCCGCTACAAAATTATTTTGGGGAAAATTGATCCCCAAGGGTCACTGAGGGGGATTAAGGGGCTTAATAGATAAATGTTTCCGCTTTTCAACTAATAGAACCACCTGCTTGAAAATTAGAAGGTATGTTCCGTTCATGGAATGAAGTTCCTTTTACAAAGGTTTTTGCGAAAATGGACCCCCAAAGGAGTGGGGTTGCGGGGGATTAAGGCGTGTTATAGAAAAGTTCCTGTTTTTGAATTTAACTCATTTACTTGAAATTTGTTGAGCCCTTTTCTTTAGTTGAATAGAGTTCCACTAAGAATGGATTTTACGGAAATCAACTCCAGGGGGAAGCGGGGAAAGTTATTGGGGCGTATTGATAGACAAAATTCCCGTTTTCGAACTGCTAAGACTATAATAATAAAATTTGGTTTGCATGCTTTTTTTTAATTGGAATCCGCTAAGAATGCTGTCAACGAGGTATTGATGATAAAAATTCCGTTTTTGCTCTGTTAGATTTAGATTTGAAATTTAGCACGCATGTTTATTTTATGGATTAGAGATCCACTGAAAGTTGCTTTGGTGGAAATCCACTCGATTATTAGGTTAAGTGAGCGAAAAAAATCTTTCTACTTCTATTTTAGATATAAATAGAAATTAGATATTATATTTTATGTTCTTTTTATATCAAGGGGCGAGAGTGTAACAGCTATAAATATATTTTTCAATACAATAGAATTCTTTATGCTAGATATCAATAATTAATATATATGTAAACAGTATACATATATACAACATCGTGAAATACCCAGTGAAGCGGGTGGGTAACGGCTAGTATATATATAAACTAATTTAATCACTCACGGAAAGTTTTTGTTGTTAGTTGTTTGAAAGTGTTATTTTTAGATTGTTTCACACACATATTAAACGCAAATCATTTCTCAAATATATAAAATTCAATAAATGATTATAAGTTCATTTTATGTATTTTATTTAAAATAAAATAAATATTTAAGCATTATATGAACTGAACTAAACACACAGTGACCCTACAACCCATGAGGACCAAGGCCTTCTGTGCCTATTTCAGTTTACGTGACCTTAGTCGCTGGGTGGATGTGCAGATGTTTCGGTCAAGTGGTCAGTATGACACTAAACCCCCAAAGTGTTCAGTTCCCAAGAAAGCTTGGTACTCATTTCTCGACCCACTGAAGGGATGAAAGGCTCAGACGACCTTGCAGAGCCCGGCATTTGAATCCCGGATCTGTAGTTTGGAGGCGCTCAGCCACTGTGCTTCGCAAATATTATATTCACTTGTTAAAAAAAAAAATTTACAAGCTGAAAGTATATTTTTTATAATGATATTTTTTATAAATAAATATTTATTTTAAACTGTACCGAAATTAAAATGCTGGGTGTTGTTGTTAGTTAGGCGCTGGCCTTGTACGCCCAAGTTTGCGGGTTCGACCCCGTCCTAAGTCGATGGATTTTCTTGATGCAAAAAATCAACAGAGTCGATGTAGGATTATGCGGCATGTTAAAGATACCTAGAGTGCCTGTTTGGCTTGCGTGCTTTTGGCAAAATTAAAATTCCTTGTTCAGTTTCACATCGTTAAAGCTCAGGTGCCTCCCTCTAGGGGGGGGGGAAACTGGGCGTCAAAATTACTTACGGTGTTAGGTATATAGTGTCACACGAAGATACCCTTGTTCCCCGAAATGTACTAGGTCTGTAATGGTATAATACCCTATTAGAAAAAATGTATTAATGTAAGATGAGTATGTTTAGGAAATAGAAAGTATTACTTTAGGACTGGATTGTTAATACCGTTTCCATAAATTTCTTCCGAAAAACTACAGAGAAAATTTCACGGAAAATTATCATCTTTAAATTGTAATAGCTAGATTTTTCCTGTTTACTACTATCATGCTCTTGTGAAACAAATATATTTTCACTTATGGGCATTCCATCTTATTTTTTAATGGAATAACTAAATAACCGTTGTTATATTGTTAATTGACTTAATGTAAATGTCGCATACTTTAGAGAAACACGAGAGGGGACGATTGGTGACGGACCTCATTATTTTAAATCACAGTAACTGAACCCCCACTTTCCAAACTTCTACATCATACACTCGAAGTTTTATTTTTCTTTTTGAAGAATTATAGAAATAAGAACAAGACTTATAATATTAATGCGTGTCAAAACGAATAAACCATTTAAAGAATGAAGAGCGAGAATGGATAGATTCTTTGAATCAGTTATCAGATGAAATGTAATTAGATGCATTAAGAAAAAAACTAAAAAACTGAAAAAAAAATTCATTTGAATTTAAACAGTTGTTAATACTAAACTTAATTTGAAAGTTTTTTCATACTTACGGCATTTTTAATATAACTTCCTAATCATAATAAGTAGTTAAAAATATACACACATGTACTCAAGAAAAATAATAATTTATAAATTTTGATTAATTAGATTTGAATTTCTCCTGACTGTTTTCATTTATTACAATTAACTTGGCTTCACAATAACTAGCGTATATTTTGAAGTAATTGTTTCATAGGAACTGTAATGTAATTGTAATGCACATTAATTTTATATTTTAATATTGAGTCTGATTTTTTAATTAAAAAACACATATTTTAATAAAGTATACACGCACATAAAATATTTAGTAATAATAATTATAATTTTTAAATTATATAATTTTAAATGCATGCATTTTAGAATTCCATAAGAGCTAATAATAATTTTAATAAATATATTAATATTTACATTAATAATAATAATTATTATTCTTATTATTATATAAAACATTTGCATAATAAAATCATAGATTTTATAAAATATTTGCAAAATAAAATCATAGCTTTTATAAAATATTTACCTTTTTTTAAAACCGGTATTATGTATCTCCGTTATTTTTATCAGCCTTGCATTTAAAGGAAATATTTACTCATTTTTGTCCTGTTTAAAACATTTTAGACAAAGTTAAGAAAAAATAACTTAGAGTACTGGGATATCAACCGCATAGCATTGGCTATTAGACCGTTGGTGGATTTAAACAAATTTTTGTTAAACCAAAAGTGCTATCCGTAGGATGCAAAATTTACCGAACTTCTAAAATCTTTGGCGATTAATTACAAGGATGCAGTTAATCTTTGGCAGTAAACTGCTGGCATAGGGTTTATATAAAAATGCTCAACATAGTTTAATTTAATTTAATTAATTTACCTTAATTAATTAAATCAAGCTAAATTAACTTTTTAAAAAGTAATTAAAGTAACTTAAAATTTTAATTTATTTTTAGATTAATAATATTTATTTAAATTTAACTTCCTGTCTTAATTCAACTTCATTACAGCCTTTTATACTTCAAAAGTTGGAAGAAAAGGATTCACTGCTCATATATATAATTTGGAGTTAAATTATATTTAATAATTCCCTCATTTATATGTTGAATATAGAAAGTGAATTCAATCATTTTCTATTTTCAGGAGGGATGTAAAATTAATTATCTGTGTGAAAAGTGTATAATATTCATCTAATGATGAATCGTTACTTAAGTATTTTATTTTAAGTAGCATATATTGCAAATCACACACACACACACATTATTGACCTTATAGTACTCATGAACGAGTGATTCTAGAGTATTGATAACTAACACATTTTCTCAGGTTAAAGTGTTACTTGATTTGTGCTTCCCCTTCTAATGCATTTTGTTTATTTATATGAGTTTATTTAGATTTATCTTAGTCATGGATAAACATTTTTTAGTCTATAATTAATATTTTTTTCCCATTCTATTAAATTTCCTAGCCTTTTTTGCGTCTTCCAATTTCAGTCAATTTCTTTTTTTAAAGTGTGCTCATGTATAGCAAGCGAAAGAGAAGTGGAAGTCAATATGGCAGTTGATTTAATTAAAAATATAAAAAAAATTTGAATATCACAGGAGATTTAGTTCTCATTTTAATTATAAATTTATCTAGAGTCGAGGGCAGTCTAGTGGTTAGAGCATCGAACTCCAGACCGGAAGGCCTGGGTTCGATGCCCGTGCCACCAAATACCCTACGAGTACACACGGAGTACATTCTCGTTGAATCAGTGTGAGTCCGAAAGTCTTTTGGGCTGTATCACAAGTGCAGGGGACTGGAGAATATATTTCCCTCCCCTTCAGTTCCATGCCTAAATTGTGGAGGTGGAAATAGGTGGTGTTGCCATCTATCGTCCCTTCGGGGGATTTCGACGAGCTAATTCGTACTGTCACCTGTTTGGTGCTCAAGACCAACGACAGGCATACTTAGTTGATATCATACTGCTAAAAATAATTCTTTGGAAACAACAGTTGGGCTTTTGAAGATTTTAGATTCGAATGCGTAATATTTCTCGCGAACTTTTTCCTTCGGAAATTTATGGACTTCAGTACAAAAAACCCTGTACGTAATATTAACTTGTAACCTCAAAAAATATACACAATCATCATAGAAAGTAATTTATGATGTAGATACATTTTCTAACTTTTTGGTGTATTATTTTTTTATGTTATTTTAAATGAATCTGAAATAATGCTATTATTTGGGTTTAGGATTAAAATATTTAAAACGGTTAATTTTTATAAATGACGTACTGTGTATCTTGACTTATTTTGAATTGAATATCAAAAGATATTTTTAAAAAGGACAATCATTTCAATTTACTTTAAACTATGTTACGTTCTGTTTATTTTTCCTGGACTGAGGAGAAAAGTTACTTTTGGGAGAAGTTAATCCAAAAATAACACTTACCTGTAAGTGAAAACATCAGAAGAAAAATATAAAATGGCAACCTAATAAGAAACAATTCAGATTGCTTCTGTGAAAATGCTTATGTAATTTAAATTAGTTTGTGCGTGACAAAAAATGATAAAATCATATACTCTAGGGGAAGGTATGGTGTTTTTCGGTTTATATTTCATAGATAGAATAAGACATAAAAACATTAAAATATAACGAAACAAAAATGCATTTATCCACCCAATGATGCTACGTCAAAAGAAAATGAACGAAGAAAATGCACGAGGAGTATGTTTAATAAAACAATGATAGAAAATCGAATGGTAGCACTGTGTTAAAGAACAACAAAATAAGATGAAGGTTTCCTAAACAAGAGCTTTGAGATATAAAAAAGACAACTATGATAAACCATTGCTGTCTGACATTTACTATCATGAAGGTATAAATAAGTCAATGTAGTGATGTATATTAATGGCCGTATGTAATATAAATGGATGCAAACAAAAACTAAATTTGTTCCGTCTTTATGATTTTATCCCTTTGCATTTATACTCACCGTGCAAAAGTTTATCATACATGTTTCTAGTATCGCTTAATGTCTTCAAAGTTTTTTATTAAATACTTGTGATGGGTTTACGGGTTGGTGCAGTGCTTCTCAAAGTTGCAACACTCGCGACCCAATATTCAATCATAATTTTCATCGCCCCTCCATACAATAACAATGTACTGAATTTAATACTACACTTTGACGCTAAAACTACGATACGACTTTTACATCTAAAGCACCCCCCTCATGTATATAAACGTCTCGCTAAGCCAAAGTGTTTATTTCCCCAGATGTATATATACGTCTTTCCGAAGTACGATCATTTCTGTGCACTGCTATCTGTAAAATTATTCCGAAGGCTTTGGAATGAAATGAAAGGACCTTGACAATGTTTTCGAAGAATTTACTCTTATTCCAGATTATTTTTGCTTCTTTATTCCTTCCTCCTCCCACAATACATCGCATACGCGTGCTTACGTGGAACACGGTTGGCATTTGGGAACGAAACACGAAACTTTTGATCGGCAGTCAAGGTTTAATTATAAACCGTACAAAAATTATCAAGATAAGTGTTAATTTTTGTTTTAAATTATATATACATATGACAAGCCCATGGGGTCACTGATAATTAATAAGCTTGTTTTTAACTCAGTGTTGTTAAATTAATTATAAAATACATTGTGTAGCACTAATATATTTATAAGTGTAATATATCAGTGTAAATGTATATTTTACTTTTTATTATGGCCAGAAGGTATTTTGTTTGTTTACTTTCAGTACAATATTTTTTTTAAATAAAGTTTTGTTCTCGACTTTTCAATATGTTCGCGCCCTCCTTGTAGAGTTGTCATGCCCCCAAGGGGGGGCACGCCTCACAGTTTGAGAAACGCTGGATTGGTGTTTACCATTGCAGACCTAGTACATTCCTCACGAGCTGGTATCTCTTTTTAGTGTGGCACCATACAGGTGTTATACCATTCGCCTCAAGTAATTTTGGCGCCCAGTTTCCTCCTCGGATGGAGGCACCTCAGCTCTGACAATGTGAAACTGAACCAGGAATTTATTTTTGCCTAGAGCACCCAAAACAAACAGGCCCTCGAGGAATATTTTACATGCTATATAATCAGCAATATAGACGCTATCGATTCTGTGCCTCATGAAAATCCACTGACTTGGGCCGGGGTCAAACTTGTAAACTTGGCCGTACGTGGCCAGCGACAAACAAACTACGCCACCCAGCCGGCATGTCCTCAGAGTGATTCAGGATATATCATTTCCCTCCCAGCAACAATGTCATCCTAACAGCAAGAATTAAAAGAAAATTTCTGTCTTAAAAAGACAATAATTCAACTTTGAATGTGTATAAGGAGGTCTGTTGCCAAAAGTCTACGGGTTTCCTCGGGGTGCGGCGTTGTTAACGGGTCTATCCGCGAACCTGTGACTAATCCTCTTGGGGTAAATTTATTTCTTTTTAACTGTTGTTCTATTGAAAACTTTCTCCTAAGGAAGAAGACTTGGCTTATACAAACAAGTGGTTCTATTTAAGCATTGACTTTTAGATACGTGAAGTTAGTTGAGAGCTAGTCGAAAGTTAGTCGACGAGTACTTTATGGATGATCAATTATTGCTAATGGGAAAAAAAGTTATAAGATAGAGTTTAACAGGTAGTATAACAAATAAGAGAATCACGGTGAATTAGACCGTAGAAGTCCAAAGTGTTCTAAGAGTAAGTGAATTAAATTATACTCAAATATTAAGTATCCTTTTTGCCGTGTAATTGCTCGTATAATTAGTAGTGTTGCGAATTTCCTACCCTGAGTTGTTTGATTTTAGTTAGTGAATTATGAAAGTGGAATTTGAACTAGTCATCATGGCTGATCCTTACTCGAACCTCCAAGCACCAACAACCTCAACGAGGTTATTACAACGTTATTAAGAAAATCAAAACAAATATTTAGTATTCGTGGTCGCAATAGCCAAGTGGTGATTATCCATTCTTAGGGTTGGGATTGAATTTATCGAATCGTGGGAAATCCTGTTGCTATTAATGACCAACTGCATGGTGGCTGCTGATGCACGTTAAATCTGTCAAGTCTCATTAGTCTTCAAGTTGGAGTACGGTGCAGACTCAGGTGACGTCCTCAACACTTGACCGTTCTCGGATAACCCTAGTGTAGCTTCAAATTTCTACGTTAATAAGCAATCAATCAAATTGGTATTGTCCAAAATTACGAAGTTCATTGCCAAAAGTCCTCGTGCTGCGTCAGAGAGCAAAGTCAATAAACAATCAATCTCTTTCAATATTCTTCAACCCTGTTTCCGGAGATGAATTCTATTACTTTTCAATAACTAATGGAATTATATTCATAATAACACTATCGTAATTGCAATCCAAGTGGCTATAGCAAAGCGATTCATGCAGACAAAATAATAATATCAACTAAATACTTTTCTGTATTTTTTTAGTCGGGTGTTGCATGTGCATTTGCCTTAAGGTATTTTTTAGAGTCTTGAACAACCAAAAATACAAAATATCAAAATTCGCATATATAAATCATATATACTGTTAATACTCAGTTGCAAAGCTTTTACCACAATATTTTAAAAATCTTTATAGAATTCCAGTGAATTATTTCTTATTATTGAAACTAGTTTTGACAAAAAGTCCCTTTAATATGTCACTTGAGATATACGTGCATATTCTAAGTAGGACTTAAACTTTTACCACATCTTATATAATTAATTACTCTGTAGGATGTGAATTCTTATTTTGCACTCTAGACATCTCTGAAATCATTCACTGTAAACATAATTAAACATTCCTCGTAAGTTGGTCGTGCGCGTGTGTGTGTATGAATATTTTCTCTAAAAACTCTTTTAAAAGTCTAATTACTCTTATTCAATGAAAAATTAGAAAGAAAAGTGTGCTAACATGTATCTTCTTCCACGAAAAAAACAGAACTTTTTTTTTGGTATTATTTCAAAATTTTCCCTTAGAATTAGAAAAATAAATTTTAAAAAGTTCAAAAGATTAAAAGTGTATTTTTAACTATTTTTTTAAAAAACAACACATAATATGATGTCTGGTAAATTCTATTTTATGTCCTGTCTATATATAACCGAAAATTTCACCATATCGATATCACGATACAATCTAAGGTACCAAAAAAGAATCTTTTTTTTTCTCCTTTTATCGAGGAAAAAAGGAAATTAATTCCACTTTTAATGTGCTTCTATTTTCAATCTTGATCCCAGAAACTCCTATAAAAAAGAGAGGGAAAACCAAAAAGGAGAGAGAAACTTACGCAATTTCACTTTAAGTTAGAAATTTTTTAAGGAGAACGGGACATCGTAATTCCTCATTTATTTATACTCTCTTATTTCTCCTGCTCTAGAGTTTCAACTTTTATCGGTCGTGAACATCGACAATGGTTGATGGATTACACCGAAGTCCCCCTCCTAGCTCCCTCACAGGCAATCGGGGAGGGTTGAGAAACCTTAACTGAATCGTGATTAAATTTCGGCTAGACTTGACAACAATTGAAGAATTGATCGTCAAGTGACGTCACCACTCGGTGCGAATAAATGAGCTGAAACTTGAAATAACGTGTCAATACATTCGACAACCTACATTGAAATGAATTGGCCACTTATAATGCCTTTCCATGACAGGATCTTTCAGTGAAAACCTTCCAACAACTGATTCACAATGAAAATTGTGAAATTCAGTATTAGATAAATGAACATTAAATCATGATACCAGGTGTCAAAAAACCTTTTCAATGAGAATTTAGATAGAAAATGTTTTTAAAAAAACTAAATTTTGAAAAATGACACTTTTAGTGCTCTCAGAGAGCAATGTGTTTCACTTATATTTCATTCTAAGCTTTGTTTTTACTTCCATTGCAACATTTAGTGCATTATTACTCTATTATTTGTTTCTACTTGTTTCAAAAGGTCCTACGTTAATTTCCCGAACTTGGTCTAGGACTCTTAAATTGCAACTATTTCAATTTTTTGAAAAAAATATATGTTACAGCCTCAATATTTCTGAACATTTTGGTACAAGAATTGTGTTGATACTAAGAAAACTTCCGAAGTTATTGAGAAATAAGTAGTGAAACTTAAACGCGAAAACTCTATTTCTTATCTTTAACTTCATTTTTCACAAAACAAAATGTTAGCTTCCGCGCAGGATTTCTCAGAAACTATTTATAGTACCAATTTGAAATTTCATACACGTGTTCAAAATAAGGCTCTTCATAACTACATCAATTTTCAAAAAAAAATTAATAGAATCTTTCTTATTTGAGTTTTAATTATTTTTTTTCTTAAAATTTTAAAATTTTCGTTATAATTGTATTTAAAAAATATTTTTTCTCTAAATTTCTTAAAAGTGAGTATAACTTCAAAAGTGAACATTTTTATACCAAGTAAAAGTAATTTTGTAAATTTTGAACATTTTTGTACTTCAGAATCATGCGCGGTGTAAAATACTAATTTTCGTATTTTTGAAAAAGTGTCCAATTTTTATTTATTTATAACATTTTAAATTTCTTCTCAAATTATCTGAAATTTTGAGAAATAATGTATATATATATGATTATCTTGTGGTAAAAATTTCAAATTATTGTTTCGTTTATTATTAAGTTACATTGGTTTGAAGAATGGTGTCTTTTTCGAGTGCACGGATATCTGTTAAGAGTCTTGTGAGCCCTTATGCAAATAGATATGAATAGAAGTGAATTACATCTTCTATTTCTTGTATACAAAATGTGTCTCAAAAGCAAGAATAATTTACCAAAGATTACTTGAATATAGGAAATATATTGCAGCGTTTCATTTACATAATAATCGACGTTGAATTTAATTTTATTTATGTTGAATCTAAATTTAAATTCATGCATTAGTTAAACATAAATGACATTCTTACTAACTCCTTTATATTTAATTATCTTCTGTTTCACAAAACAGTAGTTTAATTTTATAACTCTTGAGCTTTTGTTGAATAAAAATAACTATTAAGTTTTGTTACAGTTTGCTAGTCTGTTTTTACTCCCTGAACACTTGGAACTTAACCAAAAAATACCCTTGAACTCTACATTATAATGAACATGAAAATCTTAAAAACGGAAGATAAACAAGGGTAAACAAACTCATACACAAATTATAAAAGTTAGATAGTTGCAGCTTCTTTAAACTTCTAAATAAGTGCTAATTTTCTTTTAAAAGACAGAGATGTGTGTGGGCTTATTTCAAAGATGACTATTTTCATTATTCCTTTTATCATTAAGAAGTCTTTGCCCAAAAGGCTCCAAAAAAGGTCACGTTTTTTTATTGTATATTATACATAATATTTAACAGAATGCGAAAATGGAAGAATTTTATTTTAATTTTCAATTTTAAAGATAACGCACAATTTTTAAATTTATAATTGTGGAACTCAAAAAACCGTTAATATTTGCTTTTTATTAGTACACTCTACATTCTATGAAGAATATTTCAACTATCTAAAAAGAATTTCTCTCATACTAACAAAAAAATTCTGTGTCGTACATATTTTTCAAATAGTTGAGGATTTTCTGCGTTGTGCCTATATAATACATGCGCACACAATTTTAAGTATGTTTTAATACTCAGTTTTACATTACAATGAAGACAGATAATATCGGCTTTTTTTAGATTGTCTTTCTATTTCCATTTCTTCTCAAGCAACAAATTGCGCATTCCCTGTTCTTCAGTCGCATATTTTCAAGAATCTGAATTCCTACCGTTAATGAGGAATTCTCGCCTTCATCACAAAGGAAATCCCAGATGAAAACTTTTTCAGTACCATAGACAAACTACATCTCTTAAAAATACTAGCACTAATAATCTAACTATAAGAATTAAAAATATGTTCAAGTCAAAGATAGAAAGAAGAAAATATCACTACCCGTACAGCCTACGGGCAAACCGGTTGCGGCCAACTTTCAGTAGCCCGTATGGTGTACGGACAAACCAGCAAGGGGTTAATTGTTGAGCCTTAACATAGCGGATTTAACTTGACATTTCATTGATTGATTTTTTATTAACATTTCACTTAGAAGCAACAGAACTATTGGTGATGGCCCTCATAGTTTCAAGCAACAATCAAAGTACTCCAAATCTCCACACCCCGCTAACGTGAGGACGGAGAGGCTCTATAGGTTTAAAGTATCGGATATGTGTGTGATCTTAAGTTTCATATTTTTAATAGTGCTTCAAATATTTTGGTCTTAAGTTTCATATTTTTAATAATCTTTCTCATATTGGGACACTCTGGACATCACAGGTTAAGGTGTGAAGATGGTAGCTGAGTGGTTATGATAGCTGGCGTTCGAGTTCTAGTGCCACTGAAGAGTCGAGGTCAAGTGTGGATTGATGAGCATTAAGGTATCTGACTACGTTCGGAACCGTGATTTTGCAAAAGCGTATAAATGGATAATATTTATGATATTTAGTGTTACTTAGATTAGAAAACGTATATAAAACTGTTTTAAAAGAGTATTATTACAATAACAAATTATTCAAGTACAATATTTTGACAAAAAATGAACATAGAATGACCAATTTTCAAATTATTCTCCCTTTGTAAAAAATGCTTCTATTATAATAATATTTTGCCTGCATGTAGCTCAGACCTCTGTACAGAGGCTAAACTAGAATTTTTGAAATATATAACTTAGAAGTGGGTTTATCCATGTTTTACGATAACAAAGGGGGGGAATTTTAAGAAAAAAACGCCGATAAATTATTTCGATTGGTCGTAACTCTGAAAATAATGTGAATTTTTCACAAATCATAGTTGAGCCTTTGTACAGAGATCTGAGCTATATACAGGCAAAATATTATTATAATAGAAGCATTTTTGCAAAAGGAGAACATTTTGAAAATAGGTCATTCTAAGTTAACTTTTTTCCGAAATATTGTATTCAAATAATTTTTTTGTCAAAATGTCCTTAAAACAATTTTATGCAAAGATTCTAATCTAAGTGACACTAAATATCATGAAAATTATCTATTTATGCGCTTTTTTAAAATCATGGTTCCGAACATAGTCAGATACCTTAATGCACATCAAACCACACTTGACGTCGGCTCTTCAGTGGCACTAGAACTCGCACACTAGCTATCATAACCACTCAGCTATCATCTTCACACCTTAACCTGTGGAGTCCAGAGTGTGCCAATATGAGAAAGATTATTAAAAATATGAAACCTAAGATCACAAAACATTTGAAGCACTATTAAAAATATGAAACTACCACAAAAAAATCCATTAAAAAGTGTAATTTAGTTCATAAAAGCGAGTATTGCTCTCAGATCAAATAAACTTTATTTTCTCATCAGAAGTACAACTGATGATATCGAAAATGAGATCATAGAATAAAAAATAAAATTTTTATTGCAGAAAATTCTAATAATTTTGATTAACAAAACTACTTACGTTTCTTGGAAGAGTTTAGCCGTGCACGATTTCAGGAAAAAATGAAATTATTATATGTTAATAGTTACTATATATCAAAGCTAATGCGTTATAAAAACGGGTAAAAGATATTTGGTTTTATTCCAGAACTTTTTCTTTCAGAAAAGAGGAAAAACTGCAAGAAAAAATTACCGAAAAAATCAGTAGTGATCATAAAGGTATGAAAAATAGAACATTCGATTAACAAAAGTAGCTAACTGGCATCAATTCACGGATAATTCCCATCTTTGTTACATAGTAATAATATATTGCATACTCGTAAGAATAGTTAGAAATACGGTTAACTACCGCTTATCACATAAAAGAAAACATTAACGGTAATCGATACTGAGTGTTATAGTTCAACCTTTTCACTGAGTAAGGTGACAGACTATTAGATTACACTCATTATTTATCAAATGATATTACAGAGCTCAAATTCTTAGGTAATTTGGATTAAAAAATTGCATACGGCCAGGTCTTTAATGATGGCTTATAGAATTTTAAATCAAATACCTCATTCGAGTCAGACATGCTCTAATGCTTTAACATACAAGACTGGAAGTCTTACATTTTAGTGGATAGGCGTATTAGTAGAAATTACCAGTAAAGTTAATGCAATAGAGCTCACATTACTTTAACATTACAAGACAGGTATTCTGATAACTTTACTGGCAAGCCTTTTTTCTGAGATTCTTATAAGCAATAAATTCTTATGAACAATAAATAAAGCCGAATAGTGAGTATTATGTTGCGTAAGGAAATTCACTTGATAATAAGTTACAAGCTAACGACATCTTTACTGTCTTTACACAGTAAGATGCAGATGCTTCTTGAATAATAATTATTTTAAAGCCAATTCTTTCTGAGTATACTCTTAAACCTTTAAAATAATTTGAAATGACTTCTGTATGGCTTTTTTGATTGTTGATTTTTCAATAAGAAAATGGTTAGGTAATTCTTAAAAAGCCTGATGAATATTTTTGCTACATATTAGTCTACATTTACCAAATATTAAACTAACAAATTTTTAATTTTAAAAGATTTTGTTTTAAATTAACTTTAAAAGTCACCTCCTTATTGAGATATAAAATTAATACGATATTATTTATGTTATGCAGAAGTCTGACGTTTTCAGCAAAATACGTGGCAATGAGGAAGCATATGTAACATGAATAATCAAATCACTAAAGATGTTTTAGCATAAGAAATTCATCCAGAAATATATATATGTAAGGATAATTAAATTAGATTTAAAATTAAATTCCCTATATATAACACTTAACTTTTATTTTCCATTACATCTCTCTCTCTCTCTCTCTCTCTCTTCAAGTCTTAAATTAAACACCCAATTATTTCTCCGAACAGATGGTTTACACAGAACTTTTCTAATCCCAGATCTTTAATTTTTACAGCCCCATATGTCATCCTTAACTTTCAAGTATAACTCATAAACTAAGAAAGGTACTAAACAGTTTTAAACAAGCTTGGTGTTGACTTGAAACATTATATATATATATATATATATATATATATATATATATATATATATATATATATATATATATATATATATATATATATATATATATATATATATATATATATATATATATATATATATATTAGTATGAGGTTAAACCACTTTTTTGCGGTAACAGCTGCCGTTCTGTGGGAAAAGCTACCCATTAATTTTTGGAAAGTTGTAGTAATAAATACTCGTGCTTGTACTGATACTTATACAAGCATGACATCAGGTGTCATGCTTGTATAAGTATCAGCAGTACAAGCATGACTCCTTACATGCTACAAAATGTGCAGCATGAAATCAAGAAAGAACCGAGATGCTAACTGTAGCTGACGGAAATGTGCTTAACTCCACAGTAAAGGTCTTTATTGATAATTAATTAGTTATATTTCGTTCGCACGCTTTTGTAAAATCAAGATGCTGAAAATGCGAACAAGCTATCAAGCATTTTACACTTTGCACTATTATGCTCAAGGTGTATCTTTGTATTCTATCGCACACTCTCTACAACTTTTTGATTTTTTTTCCCTATATCGTACCATTTCCAAGCTAGAAACGCTAACTCTGCTGCTTGACTCCAGACGGATCTATAATCAGTCTCACCCTGTAGCCCATAGCTAATTCAGTATACCTTAGCACCCCGAACAATAGCTATTGTGATCAATAGCTATCACCATTCACAAGTTGAGGGGGGAGACTTTAGTGGGGACCCTGTATATTCACATAGACATAGAGAGAGAGAGAATGAAATTGTGCATTATGCGTTCTTTAATTGAATTTTTGATAAGTTTGAAATAAGTTTTGAATTTCATGGAGATAACTAAGATATCATTTCTAACTAATTTCTAGATTGGAGTGGTTTGGAAATCTGGAGAGTGTAGTGCTTCCCCAGGCGTCATCCTCTTCATTTGACCATGGTTCAAAATTACGAAGTCCGTTACTAATAAACTTCGTGTAGCTTTTGAATGTGAAGTTAATTAACCATCAATAAATCAACCTAATATGTCTCTCCTTATTATATATATATTTCGTGAATTCATTAAATCAGTGTTTCTCAAAGTGTGAGGCGGGCCCCCCTTGCGGGGCGCGATAACCCTACAAGGGGGCGCGAGCATATCGAAAATTTAAAGATTTAAAAAATAACCGGAAAGAAGTAAAACAAAATACTTTCTTCCACAATAAAAAAAATACACAACACTGATATAATTTATGTTTATCATCTGGCGTTTTTCCTTCATCAAATAGCTATCTTTGATCCCAAAACCAAATTAAAGAAGAAAAAAAACATTTTTTTTTAATTTGGTATATTTCCTCAATGAGAGATTTTTTTTATTACGTTTTAACATAAAATATTACTTGTTAAAAGAAAAAACGAAATCCAGACCCTGAGAAAAATTCTAAGAAGATAAACAATTCATCACTGTAATTATTATTGAAATACTGTACATTAGTTGTAGAAAGAAAAGGAAGACATGATTCACTTTTCAGCCAGGCAGCATAATACGTTTGCTGATCATTTGATTGACCTTCAAACTTACTGGTATGGTTAGTTCTACATTAGTTCCATTCCTTGAACAAAATATGACAGCTTTGCCAGCAAATAACATTTCTGTATTATTAGTGAAAAATGTCTCTGATTTGCGTCCTAAGGTCTTGCACTTTTGAATCATTTTAGTTCAGTTTTATTGGATTTTTTCTCAAATCATCAAAGAAAAATTAAATAGTCCTTGAAAGCCGGTAAGTATACTTTCTCTTAATTAAATTATTCACTGGAATTCCGATTTGTATTGTGTGCAGTAAAAATAATTATAAACAAATTATTGGGGTGACTGAGTCCACCCGCACTACATTAGCGTTAGCATCGAGTGCGCGCTTGCTCCCGGGTTAAAACATTTTGAAGCATTTCTGCTTTAAATATTAAAAAGTACACAATTATTATTCATCAGAGTTTTATATTCTTTTTCATTATTTAACATTAATTCTAAATGCTAATTCTGTGAGAATTAAAATTACAGTTCTTTTAAACAGTTATTTTCAATTATAGCATTTATCTATGAAAAACATTTTACATTTTTGAATACAATGTCGTGTGCACGCAGTTTTACTCTCCTTACAGTTCAGCTATTACATCAAGAATGTTTTATTTTTTTAAAAAATGAACTCGTGCTAAGAGCCGGTGTTTCAGTCAGTATACGTTTAATGTATCAGTACTGAAGAATTTATTTTACAGATAATTTCTTAATAATAAATTAAGAACAAGTTTAATAATTATTAGTGACTTCCATGGGCTTGTCTTGTAGAGCAAAGTTTTTCAAAGGAAGTTTTAATATCAGAAATTGACACTCTGAGTTATTTTTCTATATTTAGCTGAGATCTATATTTTGTCTTCAAAGCAGCCACCGCAGAAAATCCGGTTTAACAAAGATAGGATGTTGAAAATGGTAATAGTATATGAAGTGCTTTTGTTTTCAGTGCAGAAAATTCATCATCCACCTCTACCCAAAATTCAAAGAGGGATTTATTACAAAATTGCCTTTTAATTTTTTACTGGATGTGAAATCTATGAAGATTTCTTCTTCGGAAGTTGAGAGCCCTTCTGGAGTATCTTGAAATAGATCTCTAATCTACTCGTAACCTGCTACCAAGTTGTCCTCATCAAGAAAATACTTTTTAAAATTCTTTGCCAACATGGCTAAATGATTTTAAATGGTTTTAAAAACAACTTTCACATGTTGTTCTTCGGATATGTAAGTTAAGTTTTAACACATAACGAGCTGGGGAATTTTCCCCCATCATTTACTTCAGTAGTGGTAAATCCAAAATTTAAGTATTTTTGGGAATATTTCCTTGATTTAATTTTCGGAACCATGCTCGTCTGTGTACTTGTTAATCCTTTATTATAGTCGAATGTTTGCTTATGACTTAAAAATAAATGTATGATTTTGTTTTAACCTACTGCCGTAAATACTTAATTACCGTGAATTACAATTAACGTGCAAATTAAAAAAATGTACATTCAAGCTAGATTCGGTAGCTATAGAAGTATCGAGTCGACCAAAACTGACTGGAATTGTACGAGGAAAAGCATTTTTACATGTTTTGCGCAGATGTTCGATAGGTTACCCAGACTCACGCAAACGTACCCGATAATGCCAGATGGGATGGATATGATAGAGAGCAACATAGGCTAGACTATTTTTCTAATTATATTTGTAGTTTGAGAAATGGATGCTGAAGGAAATAAATCTTAATTAAATATATCATTTTGCGATCTGTTCTAATTTAAAAATTAGAGAAAGGAAAATAACATAATTATAAGTAAGTAATATATATTTTAAGTAATTTTCTTAAAATATATATTACTTAAAAGTAACATATACAAAATTTAATACTTATACAGTTTATAATTGAGATCGCATTGTAGCCTTAGCGTCAAAATGCATTTTTATTGCAGTAAATACTTTATTGTTGTACAGGGGGCGCGACAAAAATTATGATTGAAAATTGGGTCGCCAGTATTGAAAGTTTGAGAAACACTGCATTAAATACTATAATGTATTTAGGGATTGTAATACCGGTATACCGGGATACCCCGAATACCGGTATTTAGAGCCATTTGTACAATTTTGTAATACCGGTATTTGCAAGTTAAAATAGTGGTTTTTCGGTATTTACTAGAATTTTTTTTTAATTTTCTCCTCTATATGTTCAGGGATGACCAACATAACAAAATGGTATACGTGTTTGTTTTTCTGTCTCCCTAACGGGCGAAATTAATTAGACTGTGAATATAAAATTGCATCGTGCAATCAAGAAGTGATTAAATATGTGAATCATCCAAGGAGGAGTGCCAAAACTATCCTCACTACAAAACTACACCTCAAAGCGATACTGCGCACGCGCAAGACTTGTAGTCTGAAATTCGTATTTGTAAAAACAAGGTTGTAGTTGTGAAGAAAGTGATGAATATTTCGAAATTTTTAAATTGGTGTCTTCGTTATTCACATTGTATTTGCATATCATACTTATAATGATTTTAAAACTGAAAAATGAAAAGAAGAAAAGAGCCTAACCAATTAAAATTTGGTCAAGTTTATAGTAAATTTTCCTAAAATTTTTTACTCACAAACCTATCCACATTCAGAAGAATTCGGTACAGTTTTCGAAGATGATGATGACACTAATGTAAAGAGTGAAAAGGAATTGTCTCTTGAACAAAAATTAGAATTAGAGATAACTAAAAAAAATTCCACAAACAAAATGCAATGCAAAAATTAGCTATATCCAAGAAACCATCCTAAGTTAAATCGATTTATTTGAAAAGATGAGAGATTTATAGTGGTAAATACTTGGAAAAAGTATATCGCGCATTGCTAACAGTACCACGCACTAGATTAGATGCCGCATGAGCGTTTTCGACAGCTGGTAATTTTTGCACAAAATTACGTTTCAGACTTAATGACAGTACAATTGATGCATTATGTTTTTAATGTCACATTTCAAAAATGTATAAAAGTAACACAAATTGATAGTGATATT